>VCAZ01000007.1:5064251-5516751 GCA_005784505.1 Bagarius yarrelli
AGATCACAATATAATGAGACATAATGCGTCGGGCAAAACATTTAAATGAGACTTTAAGTGGAATAACCGAAATTCTTTGGAAAAAGTGTGACAAATGTGGTTTTTTAGAAGGTTAACACTCTAAATAGCTAATGGGTACCATTGAAGTTGCCTTAAATACTTTATCATTTTTATTAAATTGCCTTTTTTAAGCCAGCAGACGGAGCAGGACTTATAGAACTTGTACATGTACTCATAATGCTCTCATTAGGCTTTTACACACCATGTTGAAGCAAATTAAACCAATTTCTTTATTTTGTATTTTAATTCTGTGTTTAAAGATAATTTAACATGTTCAGCTACTTCTTCTTTTTTTCCTTTGGTTGTTCCCTTTTAGGGGTCGCCACAGCAAATCATCTGTCTCCACCTAACCCTGTTTTCTACATCCTCTTCACTCACACCTACTAACCTTCTCTTTGGTCTTTCTCTTTGCCTTCTGCCTGGTAGCTTCATTTCTAACATCCTCCTACCAATATATTCACTATCCCTTCTCTGGCTTCTCTGACTTTTCTCCCCAAAACATTTAACATGAGCCGTCCCCCTGATGAACTTGTTCCTAATCCTGTCCAACCTCATCACTCCCAAAGAAAACCTCAACATCTTCAGCTCTGCTACTTCCAGCTCTTCCACCTGTCTCTTCCACAGTGCCACTGACGCTAAGCCATACATCATAGCTGGTCTCACCACTGTCTTGTTCACCTTTTGCTTAACTCTATCTGATATTCTCCTGTCACACATCACTCCTGACACGTTTCTCCACCCATTCTGACCTGCCTGTACTCACATCTGTCTGTCGACGGCAAGTACTTAAACTCCTGTACCTTCTTTACCTCTTCACCCTGTAATCTTACTGTTACTCTGTCTTGCTACGACTGACTTTTATTCCTCTTAATTATGTTTATTTTAATCCATTTATTTATTTTGCATAAGGCTAATTACAACCATCCTATAACCAGGATTTTTCAAATTTTTACAAAAAATTACAACATATTCCTGTTTGTCAACAGGAAATACTGCAATCATGACATCATCTTTCAGACCCTTTGACTCCTCTAATAGAATTCCAGTGTAAAAACGCAACAATCTTAATTCAGTTTTCCACTCTGTTTTGATCAGCTTTTTTTCCGCCAATGACGTATCCTGTCTGAGCAAACAGGGTGAACATACATATGTTGACAGGCAAGTAGGAACCAACCCTTTTGATTAGATGTAAATATTTTGGTCTATAAATATTTAAATGCATATAATTACATTTTAATTACTTAACTTATCGATAGCTATCAGGATGTAAAGCATCTTTTAACCAGCAGAACACAAAAAGCTTCTGAAGACGATCACCTATTGTACCTTTAAGTAAAAACAGCTGCTACTTTATCTATTTTTTGCAAAGATAGGACACTATATGGCTCAGGGCCGAATGCAAAACAAGATTTTAAGTTTGAATTGATAAGATAAAGCGGTGAACCGCAGGGGGTTTACCCATAATGCACCAATGACAAAATGAGATCAGAGACAGACAGATTATATTTTTGTTCACAGAAACGTTTTTCGTACAAGCTTATTACATTTTCACACTGGTTTTGATCTGCAACATTAGGTGTGTTTACACAAATAAAATTAAAAATTACACACACCATTAATGTTATTGACACGACTCCTTAGACAAAGCAGAATTTGCTAAGATGCTGGAGGAGTTTGACAGGCATGTCTACCAGGAAATCAGACAAAATGATTCCGCTTTTATAAAATGTGGTGCCCTATACTGGCTAATGTTGAGAACCTTACTGGGACATGTAAACCATCTAATTAGAGTCCCAGGAGGGGAACCATTAGATTAAATTTTATTTTAGGTATATGTGTATGTGTACATGTACTAATTATTATCATTATTATTTTTATTCATCCAGTTATTGTATTTATTTTATTTTATTTATTTATGTGTGTGTGCATATGCTTGTGCTTTTGTGGGTTTTTAAAAAAAATGTCTTATCTTAAAAAATACTATTTTTAAGTTTTGTGTGGCATATGCATCAGATGTTCAGTCAGCAGTTCATAAGCATGATGTCTAAGTCTAATACTACATCCTGACCAGCAAAATGTGCAACAAATGTTCACTGAACAAAATAATTACATCCTGATTTGTTCGTTTTTTTTAAATATTCATAAATCCGCCGTGTTGATTGCAGGATTGCGCCTTGTTGATCTTGCAGGATTGCAAGATGCTAAAATATAATTAGACTTCGATTCGTCCATGTACAGCATCACTACAATGATTGTTAGATAAGGAAGGTTATGCAGATTGACCTTGGTGTGTTAAGGTGTTTATTCTGATTGCATCATCAATCAGATGATTATCAGGTTGTTATGCTGGATGTAAACATGTAAACAGGGTTAGTAAGGATTCCCTTGTGCACCGGTCTCTCTCTCTCTCTGTTCACATTGATTACTAAACACATTTACAAACTAAACAATGATTGTCTGTGTGTGTAGAGAACAGGTTTCTGCAGTGCCTCTGAAAGAGCAACAACACACTGTTCAAACATAAAAGCTGTTATTTGAGTTTGTTTTGCCGGCAGCAGGAAATTGTCTTCGGATTCTTCAGCACACTAACACAAACTAATGCTCTCTCTATAAAGACACACACACAAGAAGACAAATCTGTGCACAGGAGATGATCTGGGTTGCCATGCACCCTTTTTTTTTTTTAGTTTGTCGTGTGCGTGTGCTAGTTGGAGGTACTCACTGTCTCCAAGTATATGCGTAGCGGGTCCGAGCAGCAGCAGCAGCAGCAGCAGGCCGGCCGCGCTGTGGAAACGAGACGACCGTGTGTGATGTGGCACCATGACCTGAGCTCACACGCCACACACCTCGACTCCTAGCAGCTCACCGCAGCATTGACACACACCTACGAGTGAGAAACAGCACATGTCAGCAACAAACAATTTAAAAATGGTTTCCTCCTCTTTTTTATGTACTTAAAATAAGAGCTGGATTGTCACTGAAAACTGTGTTGTTGATTTATATGCGACAAATATAATTTAATGTAGTTTAATGTAATCAAATATTAACACCACTACAGTATCCATTGGGAAAGCTAAATACTTCAATTAAATGAAGTGGGAAGTGGTAGCGGAGTGGTTAAGGTGTTGGACTACTAACCAGAGGGTTGTGGGTTTAATTACCAGCACCACCAAGTTACTACCTCAGGGCCTCTGACTTTTTAAAAAAAACTTTTTTAACCCTCAATTGCTCAATGCTATAAATGAGATAATAATGTGAGTCGCTCTGATAAGGATGTCTGCTAAATGCCAGAAATGTAAAGGTGATTCTATTTCCTGTTCCTGTTTAAATTTCAAACATATGAAAGATCTGGAACTGAATGATGTCATTACACTAATTTAATAAAGTGCTTTAAGTCTAAGTGCAGCTTTAGTCACATGGATCTGGAAAGGCTCTCCTGGGGTTTCTAACACAGCTGGTTCCATCTTTAGGGACCTGCCTGGACAAATAGGGTTATGACCTCTGGGTGACCCCCCTCCTCTCCTTCTGTCTTAGTCACTGTGAATGATTACAATGTCTCTCATGCGTATAGAGCAAGAGAGGTAATCAAGATAAGTGCAAAATGTTAACCTTTCACTGAACGAGCCTTTTACGAGCAGACAGATGTCATTTCATACAAAAACGCACACAAAAGATGGAAATTAGCAGCAGCTAACAGTATAGTGATGGACCTGATTCTGAGAAATGTAAATTACTGATAAAGGCTGATATCATGCATACTGCTCACAATACACATGTGCAAAGCCTCGTTATTCCTGCGACAGTACATGTGTGACGTGGATCACACGCCGTAGAGCGGCACATTCGATATGATTTCTAAAACTTGTGTACTCTTACTCCTGTCATTCAGTTCAGTTTCATTTTATTTTATTATATAGCACATTTACAGCTTTACAGAAATACAGTATGTAAATTTAACTTACACCATTTAAAGATATCTGTAATAAGCAAGCCACAGGCAAAAATGGCAAACTTCCTAAGAAACATGAGGAAGCCACTTTATCTGGGTAACACTGCATACTGCAATATTCCCAGTATTACTATCCATTCATCCCTCCATCGTCTATACCCGCTTATTCCTAATCAGGATCACAGGGATCTGCTGGAGTCTATCCCAGCTTTCAATGGATAAAAGTTAGGGGTAAACCCTGGAGAAGTCGCCAGTCCATCACAGGGCCACACACACACACACACACACACACACACACAATTCTATGGGCAATTTAGAATCACCAATCAATCTAAAATACATGTTTTTGGACTGTGGGAGGAAACCGGAGTTGCCGGAATAAACCCACACAAGCACAGGGATAACACGCAAACTCCAGACGGAAAAATGCTTTGAGGCATGTTCAAAATTATATTCACAGTGCTGGAATACTGCAATATTCAACAGGCACAATAGTGTTTTTGTCCCCATTCATAAAATCCTATTAAATAGAAACCATTTAATTAATAAAGGCCAGTTTAGACGGTAATTATAGGGGGCTTTTAGGGATTAGTATGAGATGATCCCAGTAACATCTTGGGTGAATTCTATAACAAACCGTTCAGTAGCATATGTCGTTAAAGTCAGATGACAGAATGAAGGTCATTTAGTAACACATCTCCTTTTAAAGAAAATTTATATGTTACGTCTACATCATCAATCAGCCAGTCAGTGTTGTTGGCTAGCATAGACAGAAATGTTTTTTAAATTGATCTCGGGGTAATAAAATATTTTTTTATACCATCAGGTTTAGATTATGCACCAACAATTCCACTACTTTGTATATATCTGTGTAGTGAGTTTCCCAGCAACATATGGTGTCCTGAGTGTTGTAGATTTGGCCACAGTCTTAGATTTTACCAAAAACCTGCAGATTTTGCCAAAACATGGCCGTCTTTGGTTAAAATATCAATATTTTTTTTTATTTTGCCTCAAAAAGAATTAAAAATAGCTTTTGTCCTTGCACGGTAAATAAACAAAAAAAGCAGGGTGTATTCATAAGTAACGTTACCATTATTAATATGCACTAAAGAGAGTTTTAATCTAAATCTAACACACAAGTGAGCTATTTAATATCCCGTTTTTTTTAAAGTCAATTTTATATTGCTATTATACTGTAAGCCAGGATAAAACAGTTACACCTACCAAAAAAAGATCAATTATTATAGGCACATTTCTAATTTTTAAGACTGTGGACATAAGCACAACATGACCATAACACTCGTCTTTTCCCATGATGCTTTATGTTTAATCAGAACCTTGGCTATGTGTGGTCTCATGAGCGCTGACCGTGAAAACACAGCACGCATAAATAACACACCATGCTCTTTTATATCATAGGGAGTGAGACTTTGAAGATCCCACAGCATCTGTTAAGAGCATAAAAGAGAAGAGGCAAGAGATCGCAAGTGTGTGAGAGCATGTACGACACGGATGCAAGTCTCTGCTCATGTCTCCACACAGATGGCATGGAGCCTCACACTGGCTTAGCCTGAGGAAATGCTAGATTAATGCTAAAGACCTTATTCTTCACGCTGCTTATATTACCAGGCAGGGGCATCGCTAAGGAGGAGAACGTTAGGATCATTCTAAGGCCCCATGCAATTTCAGGGCCTCCAGAGATAGATTTTATTAGTACTTAGAATGCAGAATAAGTGTGGTAGGGGGCTCAACCTTATTTCCTTTTACAGGGCCCAAATTCCTGGTACCAGGCCACTATTTTACCTCAAATGTTTTGTTGTCCCTACTGTGAAAGGACAATAAGTATTGTAGTGTTGCAATTAAAAGGAATAAATAAATATTTAGAAAAAGAAGAGAAAAAGTGTAAATGTGTGAATGCTACCAAACAAATGCATTTGCTGGTTAAAATTGCCTTTAAATTGCATTTTGTTTAACTATGAAGAATTATTTTATGACAGTTTATTAGTGTCAAACATCTGAAATGTAATTTTATTGTGTGTGTGTGTATATCGTGTGTATCGTGTTAGCATGATTCCCTGATTAGACTCAGCAGAGGTCTGAATCTTTTTAGTTAGATTATGGATTGACCCCTGCTTTTAGAAAGCTGATTTCAGCCTTTTAACACAGTATTTCACCAATCAAAATAACCCCAAAGGGGGGAAAAAAAATCCATTTTTAAACATAGCTACTGTTTTGCAGGTCACATACTGGAAAAAACATTCTACCGTTCAGTTAAAGACATGCTTGTTAAAAGGCTAATAAAGAGTGCCTGCTAACATCTGCATGACTGTACTAGTTGCTGCTTGACATAGCTATCAAATATTCAGCACTCACAAAGTCAGCTACGGAACACTATGTTCAATATCTAATTAAATAAAGTGAATGAAATATAACTGAAGGGTGGAGGCTGAAGAGCGTATTTAAACCTGCCAATATTCTTCTTCTTTTCAGTTTGCGTTCTAGCCTCTTCATTTAAATCCAACAAAATTGAGGTTAATTTCATCTATACCAGAAATTACCACCATACTACCTGCAGGCTAAATCGAAAGCCACAGCTAAAAGAGTGAGAGAGGATAAAACCTCTACTTTAAAATTTGCGGGAAAATGGTCTGTAACTCACGGCACTCAAGAGCATTCTCAAAACGATTAGGTTAATAGGTGTGCGCTTGCTTTTAGAGCCTTTTTCTTCTTTCAGCACACTGGGTTTACAGAATCCAATGTAGACGTACAAACATTATGCAAAGTAAATGTGCTGAGGATTTGAAGAAAACATTGGTTTAATGAACTGCTAGCGTTAGCTGTCTATCCGATGTTGATGGCGTTTGTGATTTTAACGCGCGCTCCTATCAAAACAACGTGCCAACGAATAGAAGCTCGAGGTGACGAAACACTTTCCCTACACTTACAAATCTCTTATTTTAAATTGAAGTGACAACGCAATTAATAAAAGAAGAATTTATTTGAACGCACATCTGCTTAGCTCTTTTGCGTCTTTTGTGCAGGAAGGTGCTTTAGTTCTGTGATACAGGGTGTAAAATATTGCCACAAATTTCTTGCTTACAGCCCCCACCACACTTTTTCCAATTGTGTGATTGCAAAAAATGAAAAATCCACAAAATCCATATAACATTTAGAGGAACTTTCAACCAATAAGCTTGCTCACCTTTCTAAAGTTTCTGATGTGAATCATTTCATGAACCCCTGCATTTCATGAAATTTTACCTCAAGACACTTATTCTACTTATGAACAAACAAATATAGATAAACCCTATTTATATAAAAAAAACAATCTTAAACAGCTGAAAGTAGATAAATGTTCTAATTTTATTGTTTCAGTTAAAAAGGATTTAGTTCTAGCCTAATATTGAACATCAGTTTAACATTTTTGAATCATTTCTTGAAGAAGAACAGAGCTTTAACAATAAACTCTGCTTGGTTGTACATTAATATGCAAAAGGTAAAGGGTTTTAAATTAAACCCAAACAACAACAATAAATTAGAACTTTTTTCAACCAAGTGAATAAATTAAGATGAAATGTTTTCTCATCAGCTGGAAGTCTCAGTGCAGTGTTTATAGCTCAGGGGTTAAGAGGACTGATATCTTCTCCTCACAGATGGGAAAAGAGAAAGTCAAGTGCTAAGCATTTCATCCATAAACAGACACAATTTCCTCAGGGTGTGTTCCTTCTCACTCTTAATCCCTCCTTCCATCCATTCGACTCAAAGAACTATAGAATGAGTCAATTCAATAGAGAAGCAAGGAATGGTGCCGGCCACGCCTACAGGGAAGTCCATAGGATGTCTGAACATTTTATATTTTATTCTAAAATGGAGTACACACACACACACACACACAAACCTCCATGTTGGAGACTAATAGAGCTCATGAGTAGCAGCCAGGTGCATCACTTTCCTCCACTTAAACCCTCCAGCTACACAATCCTGCTGGATTTTTTGCCTTTCAAGTGTCATGCCATTGAGTGAAATATCCTTGCCTGTAGCAAGATTGTGTGTGAGCAGGTTCCATATATCCTAGTGAAGACTTTGACGTCCATATAAGGACTAACTATGTGGGGGACATTTGTCAGGTCTGTAGAAGCAAAATCCTTTTTTTAATTGTACAACTTTTAAAAACTAACTATACATAACGTAAAACAAAACAGAACAAAGGTTTTCTTTTTTTCTAGAGTTTAAATGAATATGTAATTGTTCTGGTGGTAATACTAAAAACAACTGACAGTTATTCCAGTGATTGGGTGGAACCTTTCCGAAACACCCACTGCAATAAACTGGATATTTCAGATAGTATAAAAACCAAACATTGTCTTATATTCTCAGAATTTTGGTCTAACATAATCAAGAGTTATTTAATATTCTCAAGATTATAAATCTTTTTTCTATATTGCTGCGTTGTTGATGAAGCCTGTTGGTGTAGACTTCATTTTTTCCTTTGTAAATCTTGTAAGTAGACTGCTGGGATTCTCTACATAAAACCAAATCAATTAACTGTTTTGTTCGTCAACAAATTTATGCATTGCGCTCTTTCACGCTGAGAAAAACCAGTGTGCAGATTTACAGTAGCATAAAAACAAACACTTAAACACACTCATCACTGATAATGTACTTACACACACTCCTCCCCAAATTTCACGACACCTTTTACACAACCTCATCTTTTCTACGAGTCTGTAGTGTACAGACCACCCACACCATCAACAACATGGAGGAGAAGCCGACCAGCACGACCTTGAGCTGATTCAGAGTTACAGATACTCATCCTCGCCTCACTTTATGGTACATTAGGGAGCTCTGAACACACATGCTTTAGGCTAGAGAATGCATCTTGTTTTTAATCAGACTCATGTGTCTGTAGGAAAAATGGAAACAAGTGAGGCAGGAGGAGAAGGGGATGAAAAATATACACTGACTGTGAGAGAAGCAAGAAGGGGAGGCAAAGAGTGAACCTACAGAAAAAAATAAAGTGTCAATGGAAAACTGACCGGTGCAATTCCACCAAAAAGGTGATGAAAATAGGTGATGGGACCAGGCTACACGGAACATGCATACACACACACACACACACACACACACACACACTCTTTCTCCATCCGGCAGCTGTAAGTGTTTATGTAACAGGTTTATCGGTGACACCAAACGAGGAACCCAAACATCGCACTTTTTTCTAACATGCTGACGTATTGCATATCTGACTGCTAATGCCGGTCAAATAAATAAGCACTTAATAACACTCTGGTACCATTTCATATGCAATTAAGGGGAAGAAGCGGAATGTAAAAGGTTGTAAGTTTAAATTAATTAACATCGACTGATTAATGAGTAATGAGTTACATCTAAAAACATCAGCACAGCAACGATATGTGGCTAAAAATTGATTTTAAGGTTATATAAACTTTTAGACATGATAAATTTATTGTTGCATTGGAATTTAGTTTTTGCACAAGCCTGCACTACTTTATACATCTGAAAAGATGAGTGCACGGTGTTCTCCCTGGGGAGGTTGCAGCGAAGAACAGTTCGACCAATGTTTGTTTCAATGTCTGAGATTTACTTCTTTAGTGTTGTAATGTACCTACAAACTTCACCTAAAAGTAAGAAGAAATAGTTTTCTAGAAATTCTAGAAAGTTGTCTTGATAATAGAATAGTATTGCACACACTGGAAATATTAAGCTTTATATTTAAACAGATGGATGAGACATATTCATTACATATATTTATAGTAAGGGTCCGTTTGAGTAAACTACAAATTTGTTTTATTTCAGTTTTTTGTTCTGGTCGCGCCAAAATGAACTTTTTTACAAATAAAAATAACACGACGATGTGCTTCTGAATATATTGGCTTCATTTTCTCTAACAAAAAATTTGTCTATGCGTGAAACAAGTAAAATTTGTATTAAGATATCTTATTAGATAGAAATTGGCTAAGGCACATCATAGTGTGCTCACATGCATTATGTTTGCACACGGATAAGTAAATTCTTAAGTGGCTTTGAGACTCTGAATGTCCTTAAGTGGCCTAGCCAATATTCACACACTATTGCCATCAAATATCTGTGGATGGACCTGAATATTGCACCCAACAGATGCTCCCCATGCAATCTGATGGAGCTTGAGAGGACCTGCAGCAAAGAATGAAACTGTGCAGAACCAGCAAAGCTTGTCAATACTTACATCCAAAAGCTTTGCATCTGTAATTACCCTCACAGAAGCTATTACAAAGGAATGTAATGGCTAAGGAAAACACAGACGAGGGCATTTAGGCTCAAATCATAAATCAGTTATTTAATCATAAATATATGAATGAATCGTATTGATCCAGCTTAGTTCCCAGCCTAATAAACGTAAAACATAAACACAGCTCTACATACGAGTTAAAGTTTAAAGGGATCAACAGCCTATTGTTGTAAGAATGGGTTTGTTTTTCTCTTGCAAATTCTAAAAGATGCACTTATCATGACTGGCAGCTTCAATTAGCACTCCTACTTTTCACGCAAAAGGATCCTGATGCTTTTACACATGCGACAAGAAAACCTGTGTGATCGGTTGGTTACTGAATGACTGCATCTGCCACTAAGAATGTGGCTTAAACCCAAAAGTCTCCTCATTCCCATGCCACTGCTCAATTCCAGTGCCTGAGTGTTTTACTGCACCATTCAGACAAATCCAAAGCCTCTATAAACCTGTCAGCATGCTCAACGCACCCGACCGTACACTGATCTACAGCCTGCTACACCATAATGAGTTAATGATTAGCCAAGTGTGACCTGGCCTTCTACTGCACTGGGCCAACTCGACTTGATTCTCTGATGGACTGTATGTACAGCCATGTATCTTTTCACACAAGAGTAAGACACATAGACTATACTAAACAATCCGTTTTCTAATGACAGGGGGAAAAAAAGCAAACATGACGCCGAGGTTATTGGCAAATAAAGTCTTCAAGACATTTTTATTGGCATGTAGATATAATATATATCAACTGCTGATTAAACACCTTAAACCTTATATATATATATATATATATATATATATATATATATATATATATATATATATAACTTTGATATATATATATAGATATATATAACTTTTTTTAGCATGGATTCAACCTGAAATGTGATCAGATTTTGACACAGGCTCTAAAACTATACAAAGAGATCCCAGTTTTAGAACTAATTAGCATTATTTTTTTTATGTATTGAGAAAAATGATCTAACATGGAAATAAATATCTGTTAAAAAGCATATTTAATTAATCAACTTAAATAAATGAAGTAACTGAATTTGGGTGTCTTGGAATGGCAGATAATTTCCTATGGTTCATGGATGTTGACTTAAAGCTCCTATGAAATAATTTCTACTAAATTACTGCTAGTACTGTTACTATTCTGAAGACCAGAAACACCTGGGTTCAAGCCCCACCTCCGGCAAGTCAACCACTGTTGGGTCCTTGAGCAAGACCCTTAACCTCTCCTGCTCCAGGGGCGCTGTATCATAGCTGACCCTGCACTCTGACCCCCAACTTACTAAGATGGGATATGTGAAAAATGCATTTCATTGGCAATTGGAATATACTTATACTTATTAATCAAACAGACCTCTGTGGCCCCCAAAGTGCGCTGGGTTGAAGCGGTGGTTGCTAAGTCAAGTCAAGTCACCTATATTTCTATAGCGCTTTTTACCAATAGATTGTGACAAGGAATTGACCTAACTAACCCCCTTTAGAGCCACCATCAGCTCACATAGTAGTGTGTTGGTCAGGTGTTGACATACGTTTGGCCATACAGTGTGCACGTGTTTTGTACTCAAGCTGGAGCTTCTCATACATTTAAATTGAGCTTTTTAGAACAGACCTTTCTACAAAGCAACCTAACAGAAATGAACCCACTAGGACAGAGACACTGCAGTGAAGTTGTTGGTCTAATTGTGTCGTGTTTACTGATCATTTTTACTTGTTACCATGTTGCCTTTGTAAATGGCACACAGTATGAAACGTTAGCTACAGTTAGCAACAGAAAGACAATCCACCCAAACGCTTTGCTCTTTAAAGAACAAACATATTACCTGTGTGTGTGTGTGTGTGTGTGTGTATGGGTGTCTAGCAATGTTGGATAGTTTGATAGTTAATCCATAACCTATTTTTATTAAGATGAAAACATAATGTGGGGCAAATGGTTTTCCTAAGGACAGCCTTTGAGTTTCTATAAAAAATTGTTGTACTACACTGACTCTTAACTTATCCTTGAAACAGAAGCGATGAATGACACCCTAAACATACAAGGGGGAAAATAGTAACATAACATATTAAAGTACTGTATAAAGTCTATAAATGTTGGGAAGGTTAATTTGAAAATGTAGTAGGTTACAGATTACAAATTACTCTATTTAAAATGGAATAACTAGTTTACTTCATTAAAGTAAAGTAACTGATTGTTTGATAATGTTTCGAACAGATATTTTTTTAACGAAACCAGGCAGTATCAAACTGATCAGATTGTAGTAGCTCAGCACTTTCCGTGGCAATATGGATTAATGCATTTAGCAACCTGAAGCATCGGAATAGCACCGCTTAAGCAGAAAGCGTTGCGCAACTCAAAAACACCAAATTAGTACTCTTCAACATATCCTAGGCTTTTAAAGAAAAAAATGAACTCTAGTTCTAATCTTTAACATTTTAATAACTACATGTAATTTAATTACACATTTTTTTCTAAGAAACTTTAAAGAAAAAATCACTGTTACATTCATTTCGTGATTAAATAACAGAACTCCGTTACATGTAACTAGTAACATTCTCTGGTTTTTGGAGCACAATAATTCATTAGATTTGTCTGAAACATATTTCAATTTAGAGTGGGGGTGAGACACCCAAGCCAGCCGTTAATGCATCCACTCTGCTATTAGCACAATAACAAACAGCCAGGATGTTAGGATGCTTTCTGGGAAATGTCCACGTCAGCTTTGTACTGGGCGTATAAGCCAAGCGAATTATACAGAGCTCTCTGTTGTCCTTCATTAGCAGCAGCGCAACAGCCTGTGATAAAGCAAATAATAATGCATTTCGGTTACAATAACGAAATCATAAAGCTGAAAACTCAAGTATTATTAGGTCTTGTGTAGAATAAAGTACACTGTGGGATTTTGGCCACAATTTGGTCGTTTAAGACAAATTTCAATAAAATTCTGACAGTGTCAAAAGTTTTCAGACAATTACCATCAGTGTGACTTCTCCTACAACAACCATCAAACCAAGAACCAATAGGAGCGCTAAACCTCAGACTACCTCAGGAAGAGACACTTTTTAATTTATGGATGGAAATGTGTGACATATCGTCGGCGCTGTTTGTTTGATGATAGATACCAATGTGACATAATCCAAACATTATTGCAAGCTGTTTGCATGTTCATTTCGCTTACACACTACAGCTGCCAAAAACCCCTTTTGCATTTGCATTTTCTGAGCCTTACACTGAAACCTGTTGATCGGTGGCAGGGATGGAACTATACTGTAGGTCGTGCTTGTATTCAGGAGTGACATCACTTACAGTCGACAGGTAAGAGAAGAAATTTAAAAGAAAGAACTAAGAAGGGAGTCATTATTGTTAAAATTATTCTACATACATTAATTTGCATGGTATCTGCATTCACTATCAATAGCTAACACCAAATGTGCTTCTGACCAATGTGGCCCTGACCAGAATAAAGCAGAAACTGAATCTGAATGAACAATGGATCTTTATATTTAGACTAGTTATTATTTTAACAAAAAAACATAATATCTCATAATTTGTCATTATCCTTACATATCTCTTTATTTTCTCTTTTCATTTTCAGATTTTTTTTCCAGAGGCCCAATATGCTAAAAGACTTATGAGATATGCATCTTCCAACATTTATAGCCACTGAAATCAACCAAAATCACATAGCTATATTAGCTTTATCTATTTCCATTAAGCTATTTAGTGTTATTTTGCGTTGGTAGTTATCGGCATTGTAATGAACATTTGTGCATTTGGCTATAACTGCTAAAATACAACAGCTAGATTTAAATGTTACTTGTTATTCAGTGTTTTTAAATGATAGTTTAATTACCACAGATGTCAGAGACTATAGCTGTCCGCTTTTTAAGACAAAGCAGACCAGCAGTGGTTCCCTGGAGTTATCACACTGCTCAAACTTAATACGAGATCTATGTATGGCCATCACACACTAACAATAAAGCTGTGTGACACAAATGTCAGGCTGCCAGAAGCACAATGAGATTTCCCAGCAAGCACCAGGCCAATCAGTCCGACTGCACAGGCTATCTGGACAGACACTCCCCAGGGCTAGTGTGTGGTGTTGGTAAATCTGGATGGAGCAATGAAGACATGAGCGGCTGAAAGTGACAGTCACTGTCTTTACTCAAACAACTAAACCATAATACTTTTAGGTTTCTCACCTGCTATATCAAACCCGATATTTTGTCCCTTTCCTCTGTTGGAACAGTGTCAAGATTCTCTCCCTGAGAACCGATGGCAATGTCTATTCTTTTAGTTTAGAAATTATTTTTAGGCTTGATTATATTTAAGATAATTTGATCTTAGTATTTGGCAGTTCTTCACCTGTCCAGAGGGAAAACCGTGGTCTCTGTGACAAAGTAAATAAACATGAGCCATTGACATCTAACCATTTAAACAGACAAAGTATATTTTGCACATATATGTATGCAGATAGTGTGTACGGCATATACAGTACTGTACTGTATGTATTGTGACTTTTTAGGCCCCAAAAAAATAATCCCAAATAATCTGTTCTGTCAATAAAGGCAAAAAACTTTCATCTATTTTATGATATCCTGTGTAAACTGTGTTAAAAAAACTACCGGAAAAACAACAACAAAGAACTCTGTGTGATACAAATTTATAATCTATAAAATAATTCCAAAAAGGGAAGATATTGTTATGCTGGTTGATAATAGTCACCTGACAGTGTGTTGACAGTCCACAGATGTTTTGTTTGTGCATTCCAATAATGTGTTACAGAAATAACCAACCGTATTCTCACCTCCTTTATCATTCTCCGGAGAGGAGACCTCGCCAGCACCTGTTCTGCTAGCATCCACCTCTAATTATAGGGCTTATTAAGGTCAGTTTCAACAAGCAGCAAGGGACCTGGCTAACACTAACATTACAGATTCAAAGACCGTTAGACATTCAGAAGACCAAACACATAGGACACCTTGCTGTAAAAGGTTATCAAGTGCTGGAACTACATATTTAACTAGTTGTTGTGTGTTGGCAATGTGTGTGTACACAAGCACACTATAATGATAAAGATCCACACAATCTCATTAAATCATTTCTCCTTTCTCAAGTCAAGCCGTTTTCAGATACATGTTTTTAGACGTCACACAGACACTCTCAGAGAACAGTATGTTGTCTTTCTATGGACAACCTTCTCAACATAATTATCACGAGAAAACAGACAGGAGCCAGAGATAATGACGAGTGCACAAGCCAAGCAGGAAGCAGAAGAGAGAGTTAGCTTCAGTACTAGTGGTCGAAACCCGCTCAGAGCGAGGCACTGGATGATTAAAGAACAGACATGGGGGATCTCGAGTGAGGAGCTTGCGAGCTTCCAACAAGAACCAGAGAATCAGGAGAGCATGTCAGTAAGCGGGATGATTACGATTAGCGAGTGGAGTGGTAGGTCAATGAACATACATGAAATGTACAAGACCAGATAGTGACTGAGTGAAGGGCTTGTGTATAAATAGGGTGACTGATTGTAATGGACCGATGAAGTGCGAGTGTATCTGTGCGCTGGTTGGGTGTGGAACCTGGCGTGGCCGTGATAATAATTATAATGAACAATGCATTGATGTGATTGTCTTATTACAAACTGTGTATGTTGTCGGTAAAAATGGGGCAGAACACCTTCATCACTGTCATGTTAAATAAATGTGGTGCAAGATTAAAAATTGCACCAGGAATATTGCAAGCTGACTCTTTCTTTTTAGTTTTTGAGGTGGAGTGGGCCATTTAAATTGAAGTTTTCGATTTTTAGAGATGACATAGACAGGATTCTTATTAAGAACTAAAATGAGTTTTAGTTTCAATAAAATACATAATGTCACATGTACATGTTTGTCTTTAAAACCACATTAACATTACTAATAGTACATACTGTTCATCCCAGCAATCCTGATGTATAGTATATTTTATAAATAGGCATGGTTACTTGGCTACTCACACAGTCTGTGAACTTGCCCTGCACTATTAAAAAATGTACCCCGAAATTTACTTAAATGTGAAAAAACCCCTTGATTACATTACATACAGAAAAGTCATACAAATTAATCACATTATCCTAAATTCCTCCGTGGAATAAAATAACCAGCTCTAATTGGTTAATGTGGGTAAACAACATTCAAAACGCCTGGCAGGGCAAGTAAAGGGGCAATAAATTGCATCAAGGTTTATTAACATGTACCATAACCAGTTTAATAATCGATGCACATGTACCCTGTAGGACAAAAAAACCAAACTGCATCAGTATTTCAGTAGTCCTTAATATGTTAATGAGCTACTTAAAATTAAAGAAAAACCCCAAACATCTTACATGCAGACGCTATGCAGGGCTAAGGACACTTCTGTAATATATTCAAGACATAAGCCTTCTTAGCAGATGCTAGCTCTCTTACATTATTACATTTTATTACATTCCAAAGAGCAAATAAGCCATCACAACAAAGTGAGTATAGGTTATTATAGTAGTAAGACTAACACTAAATCTGGAATTGGAGATTTAAATTACACATACTGACATGATGAACTGGTGGTTTCAATAATTTGGTCTACATAGTGTAGATCCCAGGATTTTAGCCTTCAAAACCTAATACAAAATCTGGTCTAGGCCAGATACCTATTTAAACCCTCAGATGAATTGCACTTCAATAACACGCTTTTGGGCAGCAACTTTATCTCTTCTAAAAACAATTTGTTACTAAACATAGTGACCAAACTAACACATTGGCTCATCTCAAATTCGAGCTTGCATCCAGTGGAGTTTGTACTAAAGCCAATGAAGATGCAGTCATGTTTGGCCCAGATACAGAAGCAGAAGCGACTGCCCCACGAGAGCAGGCTTTCCAAAGCTGAGATACTGCTCATTTTCAGCTGTTTCAGCCATTATATCCCTGTCAGCCTTCAGCATAAATACAATGAGTATTCTTTCTTTTTTTAACTTTACCTAGAAAAAAAAAACTTAAACTTGATTTGAAGGCAAGGGATCCGCTGAGGAAGATTATTTCCACAATGGATCTACATCAGACCATGAACAACTGTCAAAAGTTTACTCACAGCTTCTACAACTGTTTGCCTCTGCTGGGTGGGTGTCACAGAGTGCAGCTTTCCCTGCCTTCCTCACAAGAGCTATGTGGAACAGAAAGACTAAAATAAGACATCTGATTAAACAGATGTTATCTTTATGGGACTTCACCCAATTAGGCAAATGTAAAAAAAAAAATATATATATATACAAATAATTAGCAAAGGTAGTAAGACTATGAATTAGCAGTAGCTCTGAGAATGGGGACAAATAAAAAGTGAACATTGTGTCATTGGAATGTTGATTTAATGATGTATGCTATTTCTTGTAAGTGCAAACGAGAAAGATGATAAACGAGGCACGTCACAAACATGAGAACAGGAGAGATGTTTGTACCTATATAAGACACAGTATGTTTAAAGTTTAGCTAAGACCCTCATTTGACATGTACTCTTGGTGTCAGTGTGAAGGATTTGAACAATAGAAAGTGATCAGTGAAAGACTGGCAGCTAGACTTCCTTTCTTCCATAGACTAATGTGAGCCTGACAGAAGACAGAGGGAGCATTTATATGCCCTCCTAAGCTCATAAATCTAGTAATTAGAACAATGTGGTCACTTGTGTTAGCAGGTTCCTCTTCTGAGGTTCCTCTTTGCATTTCTATTGTCACTTCACAGATCCTGGGGACATAAAATAGAAGTAGAAAAACTATGGGAAAGGTTTTCTTCCCTCTCTATTTTTTTCTCTCTCCTGCCCTTTCGTTCACGCCATGAGAGAGAGAGAAACCAACAAACAGCCAGATAGAATGGAAGGTTTGAATGAAAGGTTTGAAGTCTAAAAGGAGAGAAAATCTGAATAACATTTATTCAAATGAAATTGTTAGTTAGTACATTGTTACCCAATTTGCACCATGTCTAGTCTGGTTTATTTTAAGTTTGATTCGGAAAAAAAAATGCAAACAAAAAAATCTACTGTACGTCATTTGGGAAAAGAGTGAGGCTAAAAGCAGCTAGTCCCTCATTCCCTGGTCACTTTCTGTGGTTAAGTTAAACCAGTCACGTTTCCAGTCACTGTTACTGCACTGCAGTTGCTAAGGTCCACTTGAGGTCGGATTTGGTGGTTCTGCACTGGTTGTAACATAGACACAAAAAAAAAAACCAAAGCAAAACATACACAATAACAAAAAAAGATAATCACTATGTTGTTCTTGGTAGTATAGTCGAAAATTAAAACATTTTGAATCCCAGTTTACATTTACAGCATTTGTTATTATTTGTAATTGAGAGTTAAGGGCGTTGCTTGACATGGAGGCGATGGGATAATCTTCCATTTAGCAATCCAACAATTCAACCAATGAGCTACCCTTGCGATTGCATTATACTCAAGATGCAAGTAATCATTTACTGTCTAAACAAAGGTATGGAGAGACAAAAACTAGTGAGCTTTGTTTAATGATTAGATCCACTGGTGAAATAATCTAGAGGAAATTTCTTGCTAGGTAATTTGAAGCAAGCAAAAGGAACTAAAAAGGAACTAAATAATAAAACATCATTGTTAGCAAGAGTCAGGGGCTGCGTACCTTGATGTGTGTACCATTGTAGCGGTGTACATGCATACGTACAACAATGTTGCTTTGTCGAGTGCACAATTATAGTGGGTCAGCAAGACCGTCCTTTGGATGCACGTTATCTGTTCAGCTGGATGTAGAAAGTGCTTTACAATGCAGTATTTATGTGTATGTGTTTGAGCCTGTCTAACTGTGATATAAAGAGAACTCTGCCTTCCCAGTGTGAAAGCAAATGCTAAATCACCTCAGAACGAGAGAGAGACTCCGAAAAGTTAGTCAATTAAGAAGAGCTCTGGGATGCCATTAATCTGGCCCAGTGAGCTCTTGTTGCAGCAAGTGAAAAATGAAAGCAAGAGAGCAGAAAAGAAAACGAGAAAAAAAGAGAGGGAGAGAGATAGAAAGAGAGAGAGAGAGAGAGAGAGAGAGTTTTTATGATAAGTGCAGCACAGGGTGCCGTGTGAGGGAAATTATTTAAGATTGGAAATAAAGTACATTCAAATGGGGTCACAAAATGCACTTTAGCACTTTCAGATAGTATAACAAGACTCGGCCAAAACTGCTATAAGCACGAAAGCCCCAAAAAACGCAGAATTTTTACTTGCGTTGAAATCCAGGGCAGCCATTTTCGTGCTGGGCATAGCTACTAATAAACAAGCAAATTATTTAACTTATCACAACAATGTAAAATGAATATGAAAGTTTCATATTTTTTAGTTAAAGGCATGTCTTTAATGTATAACCTCCGAAAAAGCAACCCAGCATTGCTATTCATAATATAGTTCAAAAGATATGTTTTTTTTTTTTTTTTCAGCAACCTGAAAGTGATTGGGCGATAAGACGAGGCTGAGGAAAATCTGTGCAACACAAGGAAAACATGTAAAGCCCTGAATTCAATTCAAGTAAATTTTATGTGCATAGTGCTTTTTGCAGTAAAGATAGTCACAAATAAACTAATAATTAAAAAAACATACACAGTATATACCACATAATGCATATGTCACAAATGAACAAATCGCAATATTTCTACTATTATTTTACCTTGATTTATTTCATCCAGATGAGCGGACGAAAATAAAAAGGTTAGTATTTAACTTATATAGCTGCAAATTATTTATTAACTGCATTCAGACTGTGGACTTTTATCTGGGTGTGGATTAGAAGGAAATGGGGTAGTTAGTGGGCATTAATCGATACAGTCATCAGGAGTGTAGTGTTCCAATGGCTGGGAGTATGTCATACTGATGAGTTTCTGGCCAAGCTGAGTGCTAAAACAAGATGGGAGTGCACTTCACTTGGCTCCTAATCCCCAGAGTTAATGTAGTGCACACTGCGAGGCTTTAATAGAGTCCAAAGCATATCGCTTCAGCAGAATTCCGACTACAGTGATGAGAAAGCTGAGCTAGTCATGCTTCTTTAGCTTTTGGTTCACCTTATCCACACACACACACACAATCTATGGCCATGGTTTTGAAACATCTGTCCGGTACACGTGTATGTCACTTATGAAAATCACATTTCGGTGGAAATAGACAAGAAATGCAAAAGACAATAATATTAATATATATATATATATATATATATATATATATATATATCCTCAAATCACTTATGGCTATGACAGTGACTACAGCACATAGCTAATACACTGAGGACACACAAACTACATTACCACATACCTACACAACTGTTACATCACCGCCAGCTATGAACTCCAAGCAGACTCAGAATTCAAATCCTTCTGAATCACTCATTGAAAAGATCTGAGTCTTAAACTTGAAACTGCTTTTGACACGGACCTTCTACTAGAGGGCACTCACCAAATCCTTATTTTACAAGATAACTCAGGACACGACTGATCCGAGTAAACCCAGAGAAGGACTGTGAATCGGATAAAGCATCAGGTTACTTAACCAGGACGAATTCAAATTTGCCAATCTTTACCTAGAAATATGACCATGCATTCACCACATGCTGTACACACACTTTCCTTTTTACAGTCTCCAAGATTTCTGAGCAGCTTTTATTAATTGCGAGGTCTGGATGACAGATAAAGCAACCAATCACAATAAGTTTTTTGCTCATAAGTCTTTACCATGAACATTACATTATTTCAAAAATCTAGCATTAAGTTTCTCTGCATAAGCGCTCACTGTCACAGTTAATGTTAAATATCACAGTTAAATATCTGCAAGCTTCCTTTTTCTAAGAGGGACGTAAAGCATGACAACTCACATCACAAAACATTATCTATACGCATCAGATGTTAAATTTATCGGTCTGGCATTAGAATCTGGTACTACTGATTGCCTGATTTCTGCTTGTGTTTGTCATTTCGCAGACTAATTACTTGATTTTTTCAGATTACAAAATCTGATACTTGCATTTGATCAAAAATACCTGATGTTTTCTTACTAAAATATATATATAATTGGGTGGCAAGTGATTAATGACCGTGTGGGGAAAAGAAAAAATGGACGTGAACTCAACTTCGGATGACAAGCTTTGGAAAGCAACAATACGCCCACAGTTCTAAACTGACATCACCGATTTGGCTTCTTTTCTTTTCTTAACAGTACACCATAGTCGGTGGGAAAGAAAAATGATCATCATCTGTCACAGTACCTGCTAATATTTAAATTCAGTTAACTTACTAAAATTCAAGCATTTGGCAGGTTGACAATTTAATGTCTTTAAAAAAATTGTAGTTTACTGTGGAGATTTTTTTTATTACTAGGTTCTATATACTGTATATGTACACACACACACACACACTTCAACCTATAAGCAAGAGACAGGCGATAACTGACTCTATTAATTAAATGTATGCAGTAATATTACCCAAAAAACAACATCGACTCAGACTTTGGTGGTCATTTTATGTTATTACATTTTTTTTGTAATACATTAATGTCAGGTTATTTTTTTTTTAATAGTTATTTGGTAAAACTGCTCGGATGCCAATATCACATTCCTTTATATAAAGAGTTACAGGCTTGTGAAGGTCTGAATCC
This sequence comes from Bagarius yarrelli, assembly GCA_005784505.1. Classification (NCBI taxonomy): domain Eukaryota; kingdom Metazoa; phylum Chordata; class Actinopteri; order Siluriformes; family Sisoridae; genus Bagarius; species Bagarius yarrelli. The sequence continues at coordinate 5,086,206 of VCAZ01000007.1, forward strand.
AAAATATCTTTTTTTTCTTTCCAGCATGTAATAAGCCTTTGCTGGATGTAATTTCAGTGTTAACCTGCTCAACACTAATACATGCAGCAAGAACGGTCAGAGAGGCTTCTATCCTAAGCTTTTAATAGAATAAAGTGACCCAAATATTATTTCGGTTGTTCATTGGTAATTGCACTTTGCCAAGCAGTGACACTTCTCAGATCAGAAGGATACCCGATGGTGTATTGCAGTATTAGATTGAAAAAATATAGTTTGTAAAAAAAAAAAAAAAGTATAAATGTCAGTCCAAATAACAGCCCTTATTACAATCCTTCAACATTGAATATTTAATATGAATTAACTAAAAATATTACTTTGATAGAGAAAAAAATTGCACTCACATTACAGTCAGACCCTTTGGCCAACACAAAAACAGGCAATAAAGCTTGTGCTAGATTATAGTGAGTCTTTCTAACCCAAAGAAATGATAGTTTCGTTTCTCAGAGGCTTTTATTTATAGTGACAAAGAAGTAAGGCTGAATTCAGATTTCTAAGCCTTAACTGACCACAAACATGTGCAAGATATCCAGCTGTGGGGGAATAATGGAGAACCAAATGAAGACACACACATGCACACACACACGCACACACACACACCACCCAGCAGGTTGTGATTTCAAGCCATTCTCCACTGATCAGCCATCATATCAGTCATCTCATTAGTGTCCCGCCTCCGACATCAAAATTTTAACTGATTACAGTGCAAACGGGCTGTTCTCTCTCGCTTTAATTAAGTCCTAATAATAAAACGACTCCGACAGCAAATAAAAATTTAACGCGTTGCAATTAAACTGCATTTGAAGTGGGTTCAACTTTCAAAAGCCCTACAACTACATCTGACACGTTACAGCTTTCAGAACAGTTCTGCTTTCTCCCACTGGAAGATTACGATTTAAATAATTTACCCAAATTTTTCTGCTCATGTTTATTTTTCCCCCTGCTGTCTATTCATTTCTGGGTTTTTTTACAGTAACATATAAACAAATCGAAATAAAATTAAAAAATAAGTTAAAAACAATTCTTATCTAGTTAATAAAGTTATTGAGGTTAGCACGTTTGTGTCATCCAGAAATAGGCTAGAAAATACCAAATGACCTTTTAATGCATTCAAATATATACAAACTCATAAAATTAATTAATTAAGCATTATTAAGCAGTCGCCTTAATTATATATTAATATGTGTGTTATCAGTGTCACATCGAACCATAAATAAATTTCATTTTCATTTATTTTTCTACTCATTATAAACTATAAACTAGAATTCTGGAGGTAACTGATAAATAAATATATATATATATATATATATATATATATATATATATATATATATATATATATATATATATATATATGCTAACTAACTGTAATACTGCAATGGTATCAGCAAGAGACCCTTTAGAAAAGGGGCGGTTTATCGAACATCCACTGCTATCTGTGTGTGTGTGTTTGGTTCTTCAGACCATTAAAAAATGACAAAAGAGAAGACAAGAAAAAAACCCTGGCACGTCTGAAATGACTGTTTTACATGTGGTCATCGAGGGCCAGTGGATGAATATGGATTAGCTTCTTGTTCTCACTTGAGTGTTTTTCCAGTGAAGAAGACAAGCTCCTACCTGCAAAGCTTAGATTGCTTTAATAAATGACACGCTGTCCCATGTCGCAGCCTAATTCTCAGATTAGATTCAGGGGTAGTTGCGTAAAAATGGATCCATCCATAACCATGATTAAAAAAAAAAAAAGATTACTGCGGAAGTGCATCAGGGCAGTCAAATTATGATTTCCACCCAAACTGCTGCTATAACGTCCACCACCAAAAAAAGTCATTTTAAAGCAATTTTGAATTTTAAAAAGTAATTTTTTCATTTTGGTTTAAAATCTTTAAATGTTTTAAATAAGTTATTTTTAAGCAAAAAATATATAAATAATTTAAATAATGTATAAATAATTTAACAATAAACTGACTGTAAAAGTTATGAAATAAGATTTTGAAACAGATAGTGAGTAAATGTTTCTATTAAGATACATTCTAGGGTTGACAGGTAAGTAAAACATCTTTTATCAGTGGAGCTGTGAGTGATCCTTGGAATGAACAGTAGGTCTGCCTCTGCTGAGTAAAGTGCTTGGCGTGGGCTATACTGTTTCAGAAGATCAGTGAGATAGCCATTCAGAGCTTTAAATGTCAGCAGCAGAAACTTAATGGACATCCTGTGAAGTATGAGTAAGACTGAAACAATGTTCTTCTTTTATAAATTTAGACTTTTAAAATTTCTCCTCGCTGCTTTGTCACTTCGGTCAATAAAAAATGGGTGTATGAACATCTGGAAAGTGGCTTTGAGTTCTTTTATATTGCTCATACTGATCGTATTGATTAATTAGTGAAATCTTGCTGGTGTGTGGTGGTATACTGTGAATATCGAACCCAAATTTTGAGGTTTTGAAGTGCAGTAAATCAAGTGTAAAAATTGGCAGGTTTGCACAAAATTACCTGCAAAAATGTGTAATAAAGTGAATGCGGAAGAATATGAAAGGACCCTCGTATTCTTATTAGTTTTACTGTTAAAACGAATCTCTGAAAGACCCCCAAGTGTGTGGGTCCTTAGCATTGTCCTGGCAGAGCCCCTAGCAGGGAAAGTCTAAATGTCAAACTAAAGTATTATAAAACTATTATTGAATTTGATCTGAATCTGGTTGCTTGATAGATGCAATGCAGATAGTGTGTTTAGGTTGTTGGTAAAGAACTGGAGTTTCTTCTACAGAGAACTCATTCTGAGTTTTAATCCATATCGAGTATAAATGTCCAGAGCTTATCATCGTACATATTGACATAAAGTTTATCATGATTCCATATGATCTCGTTTTTCAGCCTAGCCCTACTTGTAGAGTTACAGAAAGAATTTTCTTGATTATTAATAATGTCTTGTAAAATGTAGTGCAATAAAAAGTAGCACTGCTGTTAAGAAGAACACATAAATCACTCCGAATTTAGGAGCGAAAAGAACCATTTAAAATCTGTGTTTAAGGTCTAAGTGGGATGCTATATATTCCCCCAGTGACAGTGGTGCCATCTGTAGTCATCTTTTAGCCCATGTATACAGAATCTGGCAGCCAGTTCTCTCCTCGGAACGCAATTAGCCACCCTGTGATATTAAATGAATGGTTTCAGTCACTTTGAGTTACTACAACATTACCAGCTTACTAATGCACAGCCTACTTTTGGAATTTTACATTTCATAAGTGTGCGAGAGAGTTCAAGAGTCGAGGAATGGGGGACACCTTAGGGGGAAAGAATTCACATCCCATCAAGCATCTAGAGGGCAAGTCAGCACTTGTGTCTTGAACAGTCACACATGAGAGAGAGTGAAAGAAAGAGAGAGAGAGAGAGAGAGAGAGAGAGAGAGAAGGACAAAGAAAACACACAAAAATAGAAAAACAGGGGCTTATCTACAATCAAGCAGTAGCGTGAATTACTCAAAGATTTCATGTTCATGGATGGACAAACATCTTGAATATTGCCCACACAAAAAAAAGGAAAATCCCTCGAAAAAAGAACATTTTCACAATGAATACAAAATGACTACCTACATCATCCCGTCTCACAAAACGAGATAAAAGGCAACTATAAAAACTTTAAAGTTTCAGAACGACGGCGTTTGAAGTTTTTCGGAAAGTTGCAGAAGTATATTATTTTAAAACTGAGCTTGATCCGGCACACAGAATCCGTCAGTTTAAAATAATGCCGTTAACAGCTTATTGCACTGCCGAGGCTTTTCCCACAATCTCTAGCTTCGGCATAAAGACCTTTTTAGACAAACTACTTTTGCGAAGAAACACAAGAGGCATAATTAAATTTGATTTATTTTGAACTGATCATCAAAAGATCCAAGTTAGCTATAAAAAGTGTGGAAAAATGTGTGTGTGTGTGTGAAAAGGCAGCCAACTTTCAACATACTGCTGGGAACACACAGCTTCGACAAAACAACCCAAGTCACATTTCAAGGTAATCAATTGCAACATTGCGGTAAGCAACAAGAAGGCAAACAGAAACGAGCCACAAAACAAACACCACTAAATGTAGCTTGGATCTGAAAACATAGTTTCCTGGGCAGAACCCAGACAGCCGACGCTAATGTGTCCTACTTCAACATGAACAAACACACTCTCACAAAACACCCCCTTGCCTCACAGTGCAGGCTGGAGTGCTTGAGCATTGATGGGGCTCAAAAAGTCACAAAGGTTAAACACATTTCTGAGTACATACTCCGTCTCCTTAGGCAACTGCAACGCTCTCCAGATAAAAGGACATAATAGCTTGATAGCTGATAGCCTCAAATGCTTATCTCTAAGATAACTTTTGCTACTGGCAAATATTTACATTAGGATACAGAATGTTAATGCTAATATGAAGTTGTGTAAAACAGTATTGTCGCTTACTCTAAGGATAATTATTATTTGAAATGCACAATAATAACAATAGTACTGGGACACCTGACCAACACAACCACAATAGTATTATTAAGATCAGGGATCAGGGATGTTAGGTGAGAAGATCTCGGGTGCAGTCGCCATTCCAGTTAATTGTAAAGGTGTTCGATTGGGTTAAGTCAGATTCAACATCAACTGTTTGCTTCCAACAGGGACACTGGGTGTGATATATGCAGGGACGTCGCTAGCAATTTTAAGCCCTATAGAAGAATATAGGGTTGAAACCCCTACCAACCCCCTTTCCACACTGTTACAACTAATAAAGCAGACCTCCGTAGACCCCCAAAGTGTATGGGCTCTTAGAATTATTCTAACAATCCCCCAAATCAAACTCCCCCACCCCCCAACCTGCCCTTAGCGCTTTTCATAGTTGTATTGCATAAATTGTGGCGTAAAGTGGAAGTGAAAGCAGCGAAACAGTGAAAGCCCTAATTTGTTTTGCTATATTAGTTATATTAATTTGCATAAACTCTGTTATATTTTATTCAGTAAGATGCTCTTCTATGCTCCATGACCTTTCACGTCTACAGATATTTATAGTTGGTAGTAATTAAGCCCTGCTTCCTGAAAGATTTTTGAAGGGATTTTTTTTCTTCTTAAGAAACCTTGAATTCAACGCTTTTTCTGTCCTAGTTAGAATGCTTCGGGGAAATTTTAAACACTAATGGATCACTGCAATAAATTCTGCTAACATTCCTATCTCGTGTGGATGTCTGTTTGAAGGCATAAGAAGCCACATATCCACCTTTATTCGGCCCAGTCTGAAGCCTGTATGTGGAAAAAGTTTGTGCCTTGTGGCTTCTAGATTTATCGGACACTTGTATTTAAAGTGGTTTAAAAGTAAACGTGAATACAATGCAGCTAATCTCCCAACCTTTACTAGCATATACACACCCAAAGTATTGGTTTGTTGGTGTCACTGAAACTTTTTTAAAACTATAGTTAAAAGAGTCTGTCAGAGATGCAATTACTGTGCATAAAATCGATCAGCTATCAATTCATCAATGCTCTGGGATTAACAGTATTTCTAGAAGCAATAAGACTGCTTTTTCTACGCTATGCTATTTATGACATATCGCCTGTCCTTAACTAGTACAGACCCAAATGAAGTTTTGTTTAACGACAATGTTTAGCCAATACAGACGGATTTTCAGGCTTAAGGAAATAGCTGGTATATCAATCATTCACTGTCGCTAGGCTTGAAAGAAAAGTTAATATTGGGAAAGCTCAAAAGCTTGAATAGGTCATGACCTTTTGCGATAGCCTCGACTGCCTTTATGGGCTTAAACACTGAGAAAAGAATAGGAGGGGTGGAAGGGGTTATATGAGCCTGACCCTAAACCTGCCCTTCTCTTTACTATGCCCACCCACACTAATACAACTGCATTTTCTTTTTACTCATCAGTTCCATTGAATGAGAGCAACCTGGATGTGTGGGGTGTGGGGACATGTGAGGCAGAGACATGCAGAACGGCAAACAGAAAGAAATACAGTGAGAGGAGGGAGGAGTAAAAAAGAGAGACAGAGAGAGAGACAGAGAAGGATAGAAATAGAGAGGGGGACGAGAGCGAGAGAGAGAGAGAGAGAGAGAGAGAGACTGCTAAATGGTGTGTGCAGGTCTGCAGGATTAGGAGAGACAAAGACATTGTTGAAAGACATAAGCCTCTCTGAAATGGAATCACTCCCCGGAGATGAAGGGTCTCTTTTCCTATACACACACTCCTGTTCACACACAGTCACGCACAGCACTAGTCACTTGGACTCACGATTCCACTTACACACACATACACACACTTTCACGCTAACTTTAAACCCCCTAAAAAACAAAAGAAAAACTGTTTTAGTAACTGTACTAACCAGTTTATAAAGCCTGCAATGGTAGACACATCAATAATATATTATTGCATAACTACTATTTATTTTTAACAGTAGAATAGAATAATTTTATTGTAATACATAGCAGCATAGTTTTATCCTTAATTTAATTCAGTTCTATTTTGTATAAAGTTTTTAGGAGGGGGCATTGAGGGCAAGTTGTCTTTTACAATTCCCTTTAAAAAAATATAGCAATTCAGAATAAAAGGGAATGACTATTGTCCCACTTGCTGTCCCAATTATGCCACTAAATTTCTATTAAAAAACTTGACTAAATTAGGATTCATAAAAAAAAAAAAAAATAAAATAAAAAAAAAAAAACTACCATAATTAAACAAAACATTTTCATGAGCATAATAATAAATCACTGGAATCGGTCAACACCCACAGTTATAAAACTCATGATAAATTATACTTAACAAAATCCAATCAGTATGTTTTGAAGACTAAATTCCACCACATTTATTCGTTAGACAGATACTTCATCCAAAGTGGGACAATCCACAGGAGTCAATAAAGATACAACAGAAAAGCTTGGGGTTAAAATGATAAGATACCGTTTTCTCTAAAACCACATGGAAGGAGAATACACACTGCAGATAATTGTGGTAAGTGTTATTTATCAAATCTTGTATGTTGGTGTGTGTTTACTGTAGGTTGTTCCTTTAAAAACCAAAAGCCAACACAGGACACAAAAACCTGCAGCGAAAGAAGCTCCTTCGTCACCCCAAATCACAGCGTTTCATTTCACTTCGATGACAATAAAAATGACCCGACACATCTTTCATTGGAATGTGGTGGCTAGAGAAAGCCGACAAGAGAAAAAAGTAGTCTGCTAAACAATTTAGCTTTAAAAGTGCCAAAAAAATGATAAGATATCAGAAAAAGACAGAAAAGGTCAGGCACATGAAAGCCCAGCGTGGTGAGCGGTTCAGAAAAAAAAAGATGTCTGGAGAGAAACTGGTTTTCTTAAAGAAAAAGGTGTCTTACAAACTTTTCAGTGTGAAATGAAGGCTTTCAAAATGTAGATTTTAACAGCACTTATTTTATACACAAAAAATAGCAGTAAAAAAAAAAAGAAGAATTTTTTTAGTTCTGCTGAAAGAGGAAGACCTTCTTCAAGAGCAAGCCCTCTGGCCAAGTTATTACTCTTTAGTGACAATAAAACAACCTGAGATGTTTCTGAACTCAGGGAAACGCTAGAACAGGTTTGAAGGATATACAGATGAAAGAAGAGTAAAAAGTCATAAAAAAAATCAATGAGACAGAAAACTTTAAATGTTTGACCAGAAGTATAAAGTAAAGAAAGTTAAGAACTTACCATGTAAATAGAAGAAATAAAAAAACAGAAATCCGTAAGTATGAAATGAGCTGTAAAGAACTGCTATTGTCCTGCAAATGACTTAAAATCCAGCTTATAGACTGAAGGAGCTCCAGGTGGTCACTGTCTGAATGAGTGTGCCGATCCAATCCACCTGCCCGACACGCTGAGGGTGTGTGCTTGTGTGTGTGTGTGCATCTGCGTGAGAGAAAGTGTGTCTCCAGGGGAGAGGCGTGAGCTTTCTGAGACAGGGAACAAGGCCAGTCCAGACACACTCTCTCTCTCTCTCTCTCTCTCTCTCGCTCTCTCTCTCTCAGGTGTTAAGTTACAACAAGCTTTTGAGTGGGCCGGATTTAAGCTCTTCAGCCAATCAGAGACAATAAAAAGTTCCTATACTGTTTCTCCACAGGTAAATGTAAGCAGGATGAGTCCGCCTAGTGTTACTGAGACTCAAGAGAAATTTGTGTTGATTTAAAGCGAGGCAGACAAACAGACTAAAGATAATCATGATGAAGCAGGGTGTCTAAGTGTGCGTATATTCATTAATACAGTGACATATATTTTAGCTCAATCTCAATCCTCCTAATGATCTAAGTAAAAAAAGACATACGTTACCTTTTCTGAATATATATATATATATATATATATATATATATATATATATATATATATATATATATATATATACACAAATGCGGGTGTTTTTTTAACATTCTATTATAAATTTAGTCTGAATCTTTCTTCGATAGTCACCTCTTTATACCTAAAAAGGCTTTTATCTAGATTTTGGAGTGTGACTGTGGGGACTTGTTGATTCAGTCTCATTAGTATTAGTGAGATCTCACACTAATGTTGGGTGAGAAGGTCTGGGGTCGGTGTCCCAGTTCATCCAAAAGGGGTTCGGTGGTGTGTTAAGGTCAGAGCTTATTCATATGAAAAAAACAACCGTAATAGGTTTTCAGCAAAGGGACATTGTCATTCCTGAACAGTCTTTTGGGTCTCTTAGTTTCAGTGAAGGAATAAAATAATTCTTCCACCACACACTACCAAAAATACACTCCTTTGTATTTAAATTTTTACATTTTTTTCCTTTTTATTAAGTAACGACACAAATGGCAGAAAAAAAACTCCCTTTAATGGTACAAGAAAGAAACCCTAAGTGGAACCTGACTCAAAAGGGGAACCCATCCTCATTTGGGTGACTCTTTACCGGGGGGTGTGTTTTATATATTATTTTAAAGAATAATATAATTATGATGGAAGTACATGCCTTAGGTTCCACATAGGGTTGGTCTCTTCTCACTGAAGGGCTACTAGTGCTGGCTTAATCTCAGGATGCATCGGGATGGGTATAAATTCTTTTATACAACTGAGCAATTTGGGGTTAAGGGCCTTGCTCGGGGGCCCACAGTGGTTGCTCGGTGGTGCTCGGAATCAAACCCCAGTCTTTCTGGTATTAGTCCAACACCTTAACCACTAAGCCACCACTTCCAATTATTATTGTTGTTATTTTGCTGAATGATGTTAAAGCAGCCATTAGCCATGTGGGGAAGTGGTGGCTCATGGTTAAGGTGTTGGATTACCAACCCGAAGGTTGTGGGTTCGATTCCCAGCGCCACCAAGCTCAGTTGTATAACAAGGGATATTGTAAGTCGCTCTGGATAAGGGCGTCTGCCAAATGCTGCAAATGTAAATGTAGTAACACATTTAGGTGTACCTGTCATCTAAACTTATGTGCTGGGAGTGTTAAGCGCACACACAAATCTAATTTACATATGGACTTTGCACATGATAGACAGTAATTCATGCAAAATGATTAATTGTAAATCATCTGCATCAACTAATTCTTCTGTACAAAATCAACACCATGGTACATACTCTCATTTTTCCACATCTTAGTGATCACTGTTAAAAGGTCATTTTTGGTGGTTGTAGAAAAACCATCTGGTTGCTAGGTTATATTGCTATGGTGATGTAAACTAAAGTTATTCGAGCACTGTGTCATGAAGTGACTGTGGCCTATTGTTCTAGTTAAACACAGCAATTATGGGAGACAGCAACAGTCTGAGAGAAAGCAGGGGAGAGACTCATTTTCAAAAACCAGAGAAATGTTTTCGTAGAGATTCTCACAAACACGGTGACACACACACTAAGTTACCACAAACTATACTCACAATTATAAATGGGGTGTTCACACACAGGGACGAATTAAAACTGAAAAAAATTAACACAGTAAACAAGACAACATTGTTTTTTTAAATACCACATACACACAACATGCACCAATACCACTTAACAAAACCACATACACACAACATGCACCAATACCACTTAACAAAACCACATACACACAACATGCACCAATACCACTTAACAAAACCACATACACACAACATGCACAAATAAACACAAACAGAGCCTATCCCAGCCGTCTCTGAAAGGGCGAAATGCAGTAGGAGTACCCCATGGACAGGTTGCCAGTCCAACAGAGTTGCAATAAATATACATGTGCCATCAAAGTGAAGTATTTTTTTTTCTATTTTACTGTGGTTTAATTTACCAACAACTACAGTTTTTTGTTAAGAATTAAAGAATGTATAGTCTAAAACTTTATTTAGTTCTTTTTAATCACCTAATGTAAGATTTGGACGTAAGATTTTATGATCAAGAAGCAGGTAAATGTTTAAAAGTAAAGGACAAATTAAAACGTTACTTAGAAGTGGTAGAAACTTAAGAGCAGTCTAAACCTCCAGTCTCAAGGATATGTACTGTCTATGCAGTCATCTATTTGTTCCTACAGTTACTATCTAACAACTACTTGGAACACCTGAATCATGTAATTTTTAGTTTTAGTTTTTATGTTATTGTTAGCATCAAGATAAGATAAGACAGGACCCAGTCATATAAAGTATTGCGTTATTCAACCCAGATAAATTCGGATTTGCTCAAAAAAAACACTTTACCCCATGGATTTTAGGTCAACTTTACCCAGCTTCATTCAGATAGGAGTATATTGTTCTGATTAAAGATTATAAGTATACTGGTCTGACTCTACTCTATATGTAGTCATACTTGTGGTATTTAACACCATTCAGCTACAGTTTTTGGTACCCACATAAAAGAGGATTTTGCAATGCAGTGAAAAATAGGCCTGTGTTTAATCAACAGAAGGTGCATTCAGAATGCGAACTTTGATGACACATGGACGACATTGTTTTTCTCCTACGGAATAAACTACAAATAAAGCATGCGGCTGTACCCCAAAGGCACTGTGAAACAAATCACAATAAAACATATGGTCACCTCACTAGGCAGCTATAGATAAAAAGACTAAAGGAGCTAACTGCAGCTCCTGTCGTGCATGAGGCTAATTTCAGCTATAGGGAGTTGAGTAGCTTGACGCTGCTGTAAAGCAGATCCAATGAGAGTACACAGTACTACAAATAATGTTCAAATGTTTTCTTATACTCTTAATTTTACCCAGTTACTGGGAGATTTGTAGATTATAAATATATGAAATAACTGTATACATTGTTGTTGCCATTTTACTGTCTTAAAAATGTTTTCCACTTTGACCTAAGTACATACGATTTATGTTCATTTAGAAGCATTTCATTAGCGTGTGTAGTGTTCAATTAACTCCCTCAGTACTAAACAAATCAATGTTTTAATCATTAACACCTGCAATGTTGACTTAATCTCTTCAAGTGATGTATTAAGTTGGATGGACACAGGAAAACGTGGGTCGTTTTTCTTAGACACGACAGGTGCGGAGGAAAATTACAGATAACTATTGCCTAAAAGACAATAAACACTGCTGTGATAATAGACAGGACCTGAAAAAGTACTGCAGCTTCAGGACAATCCAAAGAAAATCAAAACCTCAGAGAAGAGTCAAAACCCAAACGCCAACCAGTGCAACAATGCCGAAGGCAGTAATAAATAGGCATAGCATAAAACATAGACATAAGTCGGAAAATTCAGCAATAAAAAGAAAAAGTCAGCATTTACACAAGTGCAGTAGGTAGATGGCAAGACTTCACAATGAGTGTTCTGACAACTGGTAGACAAGAAATGTAAATTGACAGGAAGTCTATGGAAAAGTCTATATAATTCAGGTGAGAGGAAACTCTGCCTAGTCCTAGATGAAGACACATTGTCTAAGTGTGCCACTAGTGGTTTTTAGCTGGTTGAAGGCTATTGTCGCAATGATCTGTTAAGTAGATGCACTTCGATCTATTTGCCCAGAAGACTCTTACTAACGAAAAAAATCCCTGTAACAAATCTAACAAATCATTGTGAATGCTTTATTTTTTAGTAATCACAAGACACTAGGTAAATAAAGGTGTAATAGGACATTTTGGAAAATGCTAACTGTAGCTTGATAGCACCGACGTTTTTTGTCCCACTTTCGCTGTACAAACCCAGGTGTTAGAAAACTTTCTAGTACAGTTGGTAGAAGTGGTTAAGGTGTTTGACTGCTAAATGGAAGATCAAGATCTACCAGATTGTGACCTCTGGGACCCTTAATCGCTTAGTTGTTTAAAAGAGATAAATGAGGCTTTGTATAAGGATGTCTGCCAAAGGGCATATATGTAAATGTAGCAGTAATAAAATACTAAACATAAAAATAGTACCTCATTACACGCTGCTTCTCTAGTTGAGCTCAATCTTAAATCTACACAAACTATAGAAAACACCGAAATGGAATTAAAGCATATTTCTACATGTCTATTCCATAAACTTCAAGGAGCGGCAATCCCATTCTATTTCTAGAGGTGTATTACATAAAATTTCTTATCTTAGGTCTTAACTCAAAATATTCTATGTTAAATTGCCTGGCATTCTACTCGCTCAGGAGACTCTGTTGCGTCATGATAGTTAAAAGCTCACCTCCTCTTGGAAACCTACGGTAGGTAGGTCGCCTTTGCCGCTGTTCTGTTACATTTTAAGACAAATCAGGTTGTGACATTCTAGTTTTCGCCTTGAAAATCGTTTTTTTGTAAAAGGCATTAGTCACTTGCAGTATAACCGGTAACTGTAGAAATCATGTCGAGCGGAAGTCTGCAATTACTTATTAGTGTTTTGTCATTAAAATGTAACACATCTTCAGGTTCTTCCAGAAGACTTTCTATCATTAAACATTTCCGTGCTTCATTTTCAAGTATTAATAAGCGTAATGCCATGTTGGATAGCACAGTTGTAAACGTTTTTTTTTCGTTATCTTTTAAATAATTTTGAGGTTAGGACAGCTGTAGCGCTGTTCTGAAGTTAAGACAGTTTTTAGGATGTTTCGTCAAGTTAGGAAGTTTCCTTAATACAACCTTCCTATCTGTAGTTAAGATAAGATAACGCACTTAGGAACACTGTTCTGTAATAGCTTTTGTCCTAAATGTGGTTCTAACTAAAATTACCATGGTTACCAAACAGATAAGATAAAATTTTAAAGTTGGGTTTTTTCTGTATACGTCCCCTGGTGTCATCTTTCCCATGTTTTCACATGATGCCGATTTCAGTTTCAATTGATTAAAATGTACATTCAGTATTCATATTCGATTATTACACTAGGTTTCCATTTCTATTTTAAACATTTCCGTATTTTCAATATAAAAGCGTTAAAATGGTAAGTTGAAGTGTTTCAAATTTTGTTCAGCTGTAGCGCTGTTCTGAAGTTAAGACAGTTTTAGGAGTTTCGTCAAGTTAGGAAGTTTCCTTAATACAACCTTCCTATCTGTAGTTAAGATAAGATAACGCACTAGGGAACACTGTTCTGTAATTAGCTTTTGTCCTAAATGTGGTTCTAACTAAAAGACCATGGTTACCAAACAGATAAGATAAAATTTTAAAGTTGGTTTTTCTGTAAAAATACGTCCCTGGTGTCATCTTTCACAATTGGATTTCGTTAATTATGATCAGCCTATGAATTGTACAGGTTTGAAGCTGGTTCCAAATTTTGTACACCTGCCTAAAATTCTTTTTACCTACACAATCAAATTCGAAACTGCCAAACTTGGTGGGAAGCTTTTCTTGTCTGGCAACCGAGGTACGCAAATAAATATATTGACATGCAGGTAGAAAAGCCTATCTTAATGTTTGGACCAAACATTTTGATTGGATGGTTTGTTTCGGTCCTAAGGCTTTCATATATATATAAAATACATATAAATACATTTAGACCACTTAAGTAAATAAGTGCTATTGAGATGTGAAGAGACTTCTAACCAGAAGAACAAAAAATAGTTTTTAAGCCAATTTACCTACCCTGCCTTAAAATACATTACTTATTCACACTACCTAGGCTTTTGTGTTTTGCCTAAACTCCTTGTTGACCTTTTTGCTCTGGTTTCTCATTTATAGCACTAGAACTCTGTATTAGCTGAAAATCAGCATTCTAATAAAGAGATCTTTTTTTTCTTTTATCATTTTGAATTTTTTACTGGTGGATTTAAAAAATATATTTTTAGTTTCCTATGAAAATCCCACTAAAAATACTGATGTTAAGTAATGGAGGACAAAAACATAGATATTTGTTTAACTAAAAGTTTTACGGATGCTTTTTTGAAGGTTAGAAGAGTAAATGGTGTGATTTGACAGAAACCACACTGCCTCATATTCGATCCTTTAAAAAAATAATAGTAATTTATTTGCAGCTATAACATTAGTGGAATTGTTTTTTAAATGTCAATATAAAGAAATTTAGCCATAACTTTAAAGGGTGAGCCAATATATAAAATATCTGCACTTTCAACTAAAAACAATTCATTAATTCTTTTATATCTGCTTATTTTCTAAATCAGGGTCACAGGGAACTGCTGGAGTCTATCCCAACTGTCTCTAAAAGGGCAATCACAGGGTGCCAGTTGATCACAAACACACATTTACACTCACTTTTATGGGCAATGTAGAATCACCAATCCACCTAACATACATGATTTTTGGACTGTGGGAGGAAACCGGAGTACCCGGAGTAAATCCACGCAAACACATGGAGAAAATGCAAACTCCACACAGGAAGACCCCTGCCCAGGAATCAAACCCAGGACCTTCTTGCTGTGAGCCCAACAGCTATACCAACAAAAAAAATCTGTATTGCTAGCGGATTTGTTTTTATTTAGTCCAGCAGTCGTCCATGTTATCTTATGGATCTTATCTTCAGATCAGACAAGCCGCTTCTGGCTGTGTGAAAAAAAACCAAAAAACTGAACCCTTAGTACCCTGACTTTTTGTTGGGTCCCACAGGATCATATTTGAGTGTGTGCTAAGTATTCAGTGCAATTAGCTCACACAGAGAAAATGATTCTTGTCTATTGACACACTTGTTCTCTAACACACACATAATAATTGAGAGAATGTACAGCTGTTAGAGACACTTTCTGATGTATAGAAAATTAATCATGCGTTTCTGTGCAAGATTTATGCACATTTAAGCTGTAACACACGTGTATTACTGTAATTAAGGGGTCCAAGTTTACTTCCAATAAAACTCTTAATTCTAAGGTCACATTTTGCTTGGCTTGCATCTTTTATGTATATTTTATTCAATACAGTATTCTGTGAACTCAAAGAAAGTTGATAACATTCCTACACTGTCTTTTAAGAAAAGTGTTCAAAAATACACACTGAAAAAAATGTGATGCTGTTTTTCCAATTGCTCTTGACTGCAATGTAATGTAATGTATAAAGAAAGATGCCATATAGGAAGAATGAAGTGGTAGCGCAGTGTTTAAAATGTTGGACTGCTATTTGAAAGCTTAGAGTTTGATTTCCAGCACCACCAAGTTACCATTGCTGGGCCCCTGAGCAAGGCCTCCAATTGCTCTGGATGAGGGCGTTTGCAAAGCGCCGTAAATGCAAATGTACAATGATAAACAAATTAAAGAAGACATTTTTTTTCCATTAGTTCCTTTATGCAAAGTTGTCTTAAAAATCGGTCTGGTAAAACAGACTTTAACTAATTAGCAATCTGCCACTACTAATATAGTTTAAGTTACACGGGCAGCACTACTGATTCTGAAGGCTTTGGCAGATTAGATTAACATGGCAGCACATAGAAACTGAAGTCTGATTAGACAAAAAAATCCACATACACGTACTGGAAGCAGTGCATCAAAAGAAACGCTACATAATGAAGAGAATCAACTGATTGGAATAAATCAATACAATTTAATAGAACAAATATTAGAAATGATATTTGTAAATGTAGGTCAGCTTCTGATGTTGTTTAGGCCAGGAGAGAAGGTCTTGCTGGTCCATTTGCTCCTATAACAGGTCACTTTGAGAAGTAAACTACGCAGTGTATGAAATAAAACACATGCTGTGCAATGGATGATAACTGCCAAGTCTAAATTTCACAGAAGTTACCACACAAACTAAAACATAAAGGGTTTGTCTGAAAATAGTGAGAGCATTATTAAAGACTGAAATTTGATTCTGTTGTTTTACTGCGTTTGCTTTTAATTGAAAGAACATTTTTTATTTCTCCAGCTTCGGTTCTCTCTCTCTCTCTCTCTCTCTCTTTTCCTACTTTTTCTATTTAGAGTTCTCTTTTCAAAGTTCTGTCTTTATCTCAATATTTATTTTCTGTCTTTGTTCAATTTTTTCAACTTCTGCCATCGTCACATATTTTCTCTCTATTTTTATTCTTTAATAAGACCCATAATTTGCCTGCTATTATTAAATATTCAAAAAGACAGTAATAAAGAATGTCTTCGAAGAAAAACATTTCCAGTAATATTTTTTAGTGCTTTTTTGGTCAGCAGAAATAGTACCACTGTAGGTGGCCTTGGACATGTCTTATTTTCAAGCGCGTATCAGATTTCAACTATTTGGTACCTCTGTATGCTGCATGCTCAGGCCTGCTCTACACACACTCCCCGGCGCAAGACACACATGGCTGGAAAGAGATGAAGGGATCAGGGTGTATTGATGAAGCCACTTGTTATGGTGGTAAGGGCCCTTGTGTTTTATGACTTTGTGTGTGTGTGCATGTGTGTCTGTCCTAGGAGCCCACCCTTGGAGTGTGAGTCAGTGAGACGGTATTACTGGTGGGAAATGACAGGAAGAACACGGATCCTGGAAAAGTGGGAGGATAATAAACAAAACCGCTGACACACAAGGGGTTTCAGAGAAAGTACAATAGGGGCTGTGTTTCAAAAACACCATTTATTCCAGTAAATCAAACTGTCATGTCTGCCCTGATTCTATCCCGATTGACCTAACAAGCTCTATAGTCCATCTACCGTCTCCTTATTTTTAATGTTTATGTGTGTTTGCATGGCAATGTGTGCGTAACACTACATACAAAAAAGCTGTATTTCAATTTTTGAAGAATGTTGTAATGGATCTACGCTAAAAAAAGTCGGCACAGAACATGTGTGTTGATTATGCTTAGCATAGCAGAGACTGTCAAAATTCAACATACTATGTGGGATACACGGATGACAAATCCTTTACTCAAGTCGAAGTAAAGATACTCATGTTTAAAATGACTCTGCTAAAAGATGAAGTTCTCATTACACTTTTTTTACTTAAGTTTAACTGCCTTGCTCGTTATTAGCTTCCTAAACTAGCCTATGTTTACTGTGTGTGATAAACAGGAAAACTTAAAAAAGCCGCACAAAAAGAAAAGTATACTAACTGATTGAAAAAAGAAATAATATCGAATAATAATAAATATTGAAGTAGAATACTGATACCAGAAAAATCTACTTAAGTACAGTATCAAAGTATTTTTACTCATCTCTGGTGGGATACGTAATATGTTGGCTTTATAGTATGGGGAAGTGCTAGCTCAATGTTAACCATAAGACTATGAGTTTATTCCCCATACCACCTGCCACTGCTGGGCTCCTGAGCAAGGCCCTAAACTCTGAACGCTCTGAAGTCTGACAAATGTCATAAATATGTACAGCAAACCCTGGCCTTAATAAGATGTAAATGTGTATAGTTTCAGAGTGGTGCAGCATGTCGTACCCAGAATTATTTCTGAACAGACTGCTTTCAAACGAAAATCAAAATAAAGCAGGTTTTGCTAATAAGCTACTCCTGGGAAAATTGGACAGTACCAATTATTCATGTTCCTGCTTCACCTCCAAAAAAATTTTTTTTTCTAGCAAATCTAATTTTCTAATAATGTTCAAAATTTAAAAAATTCAAAAAAGTTTCACAATAAACAAAGCTAAAGTGTAAATTCTCAAAAAAAATTGTTATGTTGTCTTTTCCATGTACAACCTTTTCAATATGATTGTCACAGAGGAGCCAGACAGAAGCCAGAGACAATGATAAGACCCAGCGACTTGCTTTATTTACGAGTGCAGAAGGCAGACAGGAAGCAGAGAAATGAATCAGTTTTGTTGCTAGTAGGATCTGGACCTGGGTACTGGAGCTCAACCACATCAGGATTTATTTATGATTAGATGAGTAAAGGGCTTGTGTATAAATAGAGTGAGTGATTGTAATAGACTGATAAGGTGCAGGTGTATCTGACGTGCACCTGAGTGATTGTTCTATTGTCTTTAACTAGGCACAAAATTATATATTACACAAATGCACTACCTTACAAAATCACCTCAATCATTCCTAAATAATGATGATCTAAAATAGAGCTATTCAATTCATCTCGTGAAATTGTTTTATATTGCAATATACAATATATCGCAGAAAAACTAAATATCACGACGTAGTTTCATTCCAGTGTTGTGCAGCCGTAATCAATTCTCTGTAGAAAACATTACTTTGAGCTGCTGTACACACAAGACAAATGTTCCTAACCTGCAGGCTATAACTGATATTATCAGCAAAGCTCATGCACGGTTTCACTTCTGCTATACAAGTTCTCTCAACATGTATGAGTTTGGTGTGCACATAAACCAGATGCCCACAGATAGCAGTGCAATGAGAGATAATGCACTCTCGGTTTAAACGAGGGTCACATTTTGATCAAAAAATCTCTAAATCTATTATCCATCAATGTCAAAAAAATCATTACATCATGTCAGCATCATTCAGTGATGCATACTGTGCATCACCTTAATAAACAATTATTAAAACTTTATTAAATATAGACATAATTTCTCATAATAGATTCCAACACTTTCATGTAAATCTCTTATTATTTTTAAAGGCAAACCAGCCATCCATAACTCTATCCAGGTATGACTACATTACATTAAAACCAGCAGATTGATTATTTTTCCTGTTGCTTTGTTCTGAAATTGGGAAATGTGTAAATGCAGGAGTTTGCATTTTGTCAGTAGGCTTAGATACAAGAAAAGCTTGCTTGGTGTTTTTTGGTGCTTACAACAGGAACACAAAAAAATTGTTGAAATGTATTCATGGAAACAAGAGCTGTAAAAGAAAAAAACCTGCAGGATCCTAGCCAGACTCCATGGATGGAGTGAAACATGGTCAGATATCCAAAGAGAAATAACTAGCCACTGTTCTTTATTTCTCAGAATGACATCATGTGATGAGTAACTGTTGCTCATTATTCTTGTATGTGATACAGTAAGCACATCTCAAAGTATGCTGCTGTAGCCGCTGCACTGTCTGACTGCTTCTCTGCACTGTAAATCTTATATGATGTAATACACATCTTCATTGATTGTTCTAGTGCCGAGTGCTTTTTCTAGAGCTCCTACGAGAAGTACCTTTTGCAATACAATCCTTTGTTACCACTAGTACGATTTTCCCATTTTATCCGCCTCTGCTATATAGAAAGTACTGTATACGCTACAAACCCTGGAGAAGCTTTTATCTTCACTAACAAATGACACTGTGCCTGAAAGTACGGTATTTTTTAGACAATACTGCACTTTAAGTCACTCAAAAGTATACAATGCACCATTTAAACTTTCGTTCTGCAAGTATAAAGTACATTAAGCCGAATTTTATTTTTCATGTCATTTACACTGATGCTTTTAAATGGTTTCCATCAATAATGTGTGAATGAGTATAACATAATTTAGGTAATTATTTAGATATAATTCAGAGCTGTATTTTTTTTTTCTTTGCTTAAATCTTTGCTACAAATATGATCGTCTCTGTCATGTTTGGTAAATATATGTTCATTTATGACCACAGCAACTAAGCTAAAAATAAAAAACACTTAAAATATTCTTACGTATATATAGATTCTGTTTATTTTTAATATTTCGATTAGCTTTTTCAATTTTAGAAGATATTTTATGATATTTGAACTTTTCTGGTTGTGCTTTATGATGTTTATAAACAACTACATTCAGTGTGTGATGCATCATACTGCCAAACAGCAGTTTATACTTTTCTTATATACACAACATATATTTTATTGTTAAATTGTATATTATTAAAATTTTAATTTGAAAATGCTAGCGATTTTGGGCACTATGAAAGAATATGAGTTTTGACCCCCTACCACACATATTCTGCACCAAACAAATAAAAGTATGTGGGCCCTTAGAAACGTCCTAACTTCCCCCCCAAGTGGTGCCCCTGTGCCATTTCATATGCATGCTTCTCTCTCTCTCTTTCTCTCTCTCTCTCTCTCTCTTTTACCCTTACACCCACCCCCACACAATTAACCAATCCTCCTCTATTTTCTTTACTGTAGCTTTCCAAGGGCTGCCCTCAATTATCTATACTGTGATTACGTTCTCTGTCGAAAGAAAGGAGAAGGGCCTGCAACACAATTTCATTTTCACAGGCATTTCACGGCCTTATTGAAGGCCTAAAGTGAGATCTCTATCTCCTTTGCAAAAGGAAATATGTTTCTAGCCCTCAATAATTCGCCGTTCACGCCTTGGATAAATGGAATCAGACGTTCAATATGGCTACATGGCCTCTGTGGTGATATAATACATATCAGGTCCTGGCAATTAACGATAATCTTTACTGACTTCATTTGTATGGATTACAACATCCATCACTGAGACGGAGCGAGCCATTAGCATACAGCTCAAGTGATTTGCATGGCGAGGGTAGACTCAGATCTCCTGTGTGTGTGTGTGTTTTTGTGTGCACAAATAACCTTTAGTTGTTATTGGCTAAATCTGAAAAGTATGGAGGGTAGTTTGCTAGTGTGTGTGTGCATTGTTGATGCTGGTTCTATCACAGTCTTGTGATTACATTTTCATCTCAAGATTCTAGTCCTATATTAATATTTATTATGCTATAATATTTTATTCTTAAAGTTTCAGCTTGCAGAAAGACAACAGTAAGAGCTTTTCAAAAATGTTGCCTACCTCAGTAGACTTCTCCCGAACGGAACTGACAAAGTGATAAAAGAAATTGATTTTCTTAAACAAAACCCATCAACAGGAAAAGAATGACTTGGCCAATAAGTGTATATTGTTAAAGCAATAGTTCAGCTGAAACTAAGTCGAGCTGGATTACCCAAACTGTAATTGGGTGGAGTTTAAGTCTAATGTTACCAATAGATAAGAAAGATTACAGGCTCTGGTATGAAAGTGTACAAACTGCATGTCTAAATAATGACACAGTCATCTTGAACAATGCTGTTTGCCTCAGTGAAATGTCTTGCTGATTAACTGAAATAGATATAAAAGAATATGTGCAAATGTTGAAGTTTGTATTTTAGAATAACAACAGTGTTAACATTTAAATGAACAAATAAGATCATAATAAAGCAACTAAATTACTAACTAAACAGATAAATGGAACGTTTACGAGTGGGATATGCAAACAATTTTCACTTCCAAATGATTATTTCTCCATCAGCTAATCCAGGGGTCCCTTAACGTATTTCTGTGAGGGCCTAATAATTTTCCTTTCTTTTATTGGGGGCCTGGGTACAGAAAATTACATAAGCCGGAGTGACTGCCAGTATTATTGTGAAGTTTTTATTATGATTTTAAATGTATGTATTATGCCTTCCAATGCCTAGATTACTTTTTGTTAGGGCCGTACAGACAAATCAGTATCACTTTGCAGGAACTATATAGCTTATTAAAAGATGAGCGATAACAGATGAGACTAACAGCCGTTGCTTTGCACTGAACAAAAAAAAAAAAAAATCACTTGTTCCGTTTTGGTTAACTCCTCCGCATACTAACAGGGGGACACTCGGAAACCTCCGAACCCTAACCCTCCGAAAAGGAAGCGCAGAAACAAGGCATAAAAACAAGCAACACAGTGCGAGCGCACATTTACAGTACAGGTACAAACTGCCAGCTTATGCACTGTAAAGTGAACGAGAAAATCATAAACTAATCAATATTATCCCAATCAAGCTGCAACAAAAACAAAACAGATCGCCAATTATATGCTGTGTTAACGTTCTAATAGCCAAGAGTAACATTTAATCTTAGGGAAAATAAATAAATGCATTACTTCCCCTTTTAAAAAAACTAAACGCTTTACTCTGCACACACATCAATAAGCTACAGGCGTAATGACGCATGAGAAGCGACGCAATCAATTAGAGAAACGGATTTATTTTCAGACAAATATAAACATCTTAATGTAGTTTCCATTTTATTTTATAAAATGTTTAGTGTTTCATTTATTTGAATTATTATTGCTATATATTAAATGCATTACAAAACCTCTTGGTCATTTTTACTGGGCAAGGCATGCCAGTGCCCCACCCTCCACCCCTGAGACACTGACCCTGATTCTTAATCGACTATGCTTTTTGACCAGCCACACAAACAGACACATTTACATTCATTATAAATAATGAAGTGCTCTGGTAAAACCCATCTGCATAGAAACACCAGGAGTGTGAGGGGCTCTGTGCAGGAGACACGTTCATTAACTCACCATGTTTTCATGGAGCTCAGAAGACTTTGTGCACAAGGGGAATGTCATGCCGAAACATTTTTCGATCTTGATGTTTAAGTGAAGGAACAATGTAACGCTACATCCTATAAAGAAATTCCTGATAGTTGTTTGCTTCTAACATTAATGTAGGTGTACTGGTAAGGTGTCCACAAACTTTTGGCCATATTGTGTATTTTGTATTTGCAAGTTGAATTTAGTATATGTTCACTATGTTAATTGTTTTATTTCCCTTTTTTTACTATTTTACTTTATTTTTTTACTATTTTTTACTTTTCTTAACTTTCACATGATGAAGTCTTATCTTAAAGTTCTCCTTTAACAGTTTCTGATCCAATATTGAGTTCATGGTTCCCTCAGTGATTGCAGTGATCCAGACCCTGCGGCAGCAACACAACCCCAAATGCTGTACTGGTCTCTAAAAATGTGTGTTGAAGGTGACATCATTATCCTGACTAGATCTTTTTTACAAAAATGAGTCCGCCTCTAAACAGACAATGTGTTACCTCTTAAGATCACAATGTCTGACTTTCAATTATTCCAGAAATATAGCCCAGGACATATCTAATATTTTTTTAATATATATTTTTTCAAACAATATTTTCCGTGTTGAAAAGAATTACTGTATATTAGAGATTTAATTAAAGAAGAATGTGTTATCTATAATTAATATTTGTGGGGGGAAAAAAAGGGTTAGAGCACATATTATGTATATTAATGAAATAATCATGTAAATTCCAAAGAAATTATAATTTGATTAAACTCTATGAGGATATGTAGTAACGCAGAGGTGAGGCAGAACTACATAAGATTTAAGCAGACAACAGAACTATGCAGGAACACGCACATTATGCGCTAGCTGGTGCATGCATCTATCATCATCTGTACCAGATCAGAAAGTTTTTGCATATTAATTGGTACACAGCATCATAAAATATGTTCCATCATAAGACTGACAGCTACATTCATGTTGCAATATTCAGCCAGTTTTGCTCAGACACTAACTGCAGTTTATTGCCTTTATGCATTATGCAAAAACTTTCAATCTGATCTGATAGATGGAATTTTAATTTAAAGCTACAAAATTCTAGCTACTACTCCAGCTATATTTACACAATATATACAGAATATATTTAAACTATTAGTCAGTGATTAAACTAGCCAGCTTTGCATAGTCTGCTGCGGTGCTGCTAAATTTTCCAAAGAAATAAAACCTCAATCCTATGTGACATATAATAAGAGTCAAAAGTCAGCCTATATGATTAATATACGTTTTCTATCTCCATATTAATCAGGCAAGAACTGTTTGTTTTTAATTATGGGTTGGACGTGTTATCTTCATTCGGTCTAACAAAACAATGCTGGTGGTAATTGGTGGCTGTTAGTATTTATGTATATATTTTAGCATGTGACATACATGTTTCAGTTAATGACTTAAATGTTGCAGACAGCTTATTAGCACATTGTTGTGCTGTTTCCACTAAGACCTGGTAGAACCATAGAAGGGTCAGCAGACAGATATTACATGTGGACAATTTCTGGGCACAGGGTTGATATAAATACTTTGTGAAATTCAACCAGTTAAACGATGGAATAGCAAAAAATTGCTGTACTAATAGTCTGGCGTTAAAAATATGTTGAAAAATGTTAAACAAAGGGTCCTTTTCAATGTTTAGAATGACTAATGACTGTACTAATAAGCACAAATTTAGGCAATAATATAATCTTTTTAAAGCTGTAGTGAAGTTTGGGCCAAAATAAATATTCCAGTAATATTTTAAAAAGAGACATTTAAAGAAATCCGTGGAACTAGTTGATGTGTAGATAGCCAATTTTTTTTCACAAACAAATTTTCATTGGGTGGGCAAGACAGACATTTGGATGGGCTCAGCCAACCCCTGCCCATGCCTAGAGGCAGCCCTGTGCTAAAAGCACAAAGTTGCCTAAAGAGTCTCTATATGTTGTTACATTAAGATTTCCTACACTGGAACTTTCAGTGTGTGAACGATTCAGCATGACAATGCTCCTGTGCACAAACCCACCGAGCTCCATAAAGACATGGTGTATTATAGTTGAAGTGAAAAAACTCGAATTAAAATTCTGACCGCAATCCCCACTGAACACCAGACCGCCTCACATAATATTACTGTCTAAACCTACTACTACTATTGTGGCTGAATGAGCAAAAAATGAAACATATTGTAAAACACTTTCAGACACAATTGTTAAAAAGTGTCTATTTTAATTACATTCCCAGTATGCATGTAAACTATCAGTCAAACATGTATTTTTTTTCCGGTCCGTTCTGCATAGCGTACAGCTGAATGATTTTATTTAGCTCCACATTGTCAATTGGAGCTCTGTTGTTGATTTATGACTTCAACACAATGACAGATCAAGAGATAAACTAACAGCTGGCAGCCAGAGCCGTTTATTTTTAATTACTTAAAATATATTTTATTAAATCAGCTTTCATGATGGCCTTGGCTATCCTTTTGGAAAATCAAACAAAAGAATCTTTTTAACATGGCAGTCCACACATCCCTGGTGGTAATCAGAGGTAACGCTCAAGCGAAATGGCAGGTGCTTAATAATCATTTGACTATATTACAGACTTTCTAATAGGTCTTGTTAACTGATCCATGCTATGGAGTTAAAAACACATTCAAATATCCTTGTTGTAAATGTCTTATAATGTCAAAAATAGCTTTTCACAGGCTAAATATTAATTAGTCATTTTTAGTAAATGGGGCCAGGTGACCAGCCAAAGCAATAGAGATGCAGGTATGTTTACCTATGAGAAATAATCGCATTTAAGATCATGGCTTTCCTGTTAAAGCGAGATTAAAACAAAAGAATCATTTATTATCAATTTTATAAGGGCTAATTAAAAGAATTGTTATTTATTAAAAGAATCAAAGCAAAAATCTTCATTTTTATGGTTTTATTTTGTGGGACACTTTTTTGTTGTCGTCTTTAATTTTACTTAATAAGATTACTTACTCCATCAATATATCCATTCTTTTATACGTAAAATGTGGTAAATCCCACCAGAAATGGGATCTAGCACAGTATTTGTTTGACCAACTTGTGACTAGTAACCATAGTGTAATATTTTCGATTGACTTGGCTGTTTTTGTGAAAAAGGTCATTAAAAATGGCAGGGTTATTAAAGCAAGAAAGGTATCATTTCGGTTGGCTCTGTGATCGGATTTTTAAGGACACTGTCACAGACTCGCATAGCAAAATGAGACCTTAAAATAAAGCTGTTTATTACATGAATTAGAATAGAATAGTTCGCATAATTAGGCTACTTTGGGAAAAAAACAATTTTTTTGTTCACATTCATTGACAGTATTCATGTTATACTTGTGTTGGACATGATGGACAGTTCTTATGAATGTCCCAGTAAAAAAGGTTTGCTGTTAGATTTAGTGCATGATTTGATGTTTACTGGATTAAATATGTAGTTCTTTTACTGTATCACTGACATCTTAATGTTTGTAACTCCTCAATGTTACCTGGTCAGCATGTCTAATCTACAGATGCTAAGTGTTTAATACTACTGTATTACATGAAGCACTGTTGTGTCCCTATGTTCTAAGATTCATTCTTGTGTCCTCACCAAATTGCTGGTTGACATGCTAGGCAAAACCCCTAGGAGCACAATTTACAGATTACTCTCAAATCCTTTCAGTCACACTTTATAGTTTAAGAGTGTATAGTTTTAGTGTTTAGGAGCTTAAGGGTGTTTTAGTGTTTAAGAGCTTACAACATGCTTATGAAGGTCCTTAGATGAATTGTAACACAGATTTAAGATTAAAAGCCCAGTTACTACTATTTGCACAGTGTATCTAATATCCAGGTTTTGAACCAGGAATCTACTCCTAATTCTCTGGCTTTGTTAATGTGAATTGGTACATCTGCACAGGGTTTTTTTTTTTTATCTCTGATCCCACTCACACCTATGAGCTGCACAGTGTCCTCTGTCAGTAATAACCACTGATCCTTTTATATTTATAATAGCCTGACATGAGGATGCAGTCAAGGACACACTCTGCAGCTGCACTATAACACTATAACAGAAAAGACAGCAAAGATGGAAGAAAGAGCAGATGGCCTGAGATTAAGGTTTATGACTTTGAGCCCAACATTAAAAAAATCATCCACATCTTTCAACTCATGTAGATGTAGGAAATGTTAAGGTTTATAACTTTCATTTGGTTTTGGTTAGTTGCTAAAAACACAGGACACAAGGTGCACCATGCAGGTACTGCATTATTATCTTATTAAATACATAATTCTATTATAGATGCCTTTCGGTTCGGTGAAAAAAAGGGTGTAAAAAGACCAAATGTTTTTTTGGAGATTGTCTAGCTCACACTGTGAAAGCGTCCCTGTGAAAGCAGTACAATGCTCTCCTATCAAGCTAAAGCTAGAAAGAAAAGCCCCTCCCGCAATATAAAGTTGAATAAAAACCCAAATCATTTTTTTTTCTTTAATGATTTATCTTTTTTTTTTTATGCCAACAGCTAGCTGACATCCTACACTAGGCTAGTTCTTTTTTTTTTTAGCATATTGCGTTGAGGAAACACGAGTGGAGATAATGAGGATGCATATAACCCAGTGTAAATGACTCATTATTGAAATATTAAATAAACAGGTACAGATTGCATCTCATTACAAACTAAATATAGGGTTTTTCCTGATGTGGTACATGTATAACTGCTCTTTTTAACACAATGTATTCTCTCTGTAATTTTTAGGATGCTTTTGACGGGGAATTTTGCCTAAAGACATAAAATAGGAGAGGGGGGGAAGCCAGAATAGTACCTGGGTTGCCCTGATCAATGCAAACAACATGCAGCAGAGTAATTAGGCAAAATTAAAAAATATATATATTAAAAAAAAAAGTAAAAAATAGAAATATTCTGCAACTCCACCAAACCACAGTGAGAGTTATTATTTTCCAAAGGAGCACACTTTCAACAGTCGTGAATCTTCCCAAGAGAGGCAAGTCTGCCAAGGTCCCTCCAAGGGCCCAACAACTATTCATCCAGGAAGTAAAAAAAAATAATAAATCCCAGAGGAATGCAGTGCCAGCATCTCGAGTCTTAGCTAGGGTCAGTCTTTATGAGTCTGCAATAAGAAAAAGACCAGGATAAATGGGGTTCATAAGAAAGTGTCACAGTCAAAGCCACATTTGTCCCACGTTTGTGGAAAAAAAGAATATAAATGCTCAACATTTTCACCACCAGGCAATTGTCTTACTTTCTGCAAAACATTAACCCCAGTCAGGGGTAAAACTGAGTATAAAGTTGTAAACATGATTAACATCAATTGCAATACCGTATCAGGTTTTTAGAGGAATTCTTACTGTCCAGTTGTTGGATTACATAAAAAAAGCCGTGTTTATTTGCCGATTGTGTTCCAGAAGAAATAAAAAAGAGGATATTTATTGCTGTTATATTGTAAGTAATTACAATAAACTAATTTATTTTATAGATGTGCCATACATTTATGTGTAACTATAAACACTTAAAAGCCTGATGATTTTTTTTATAAATATATTGCAAAATTGTATTAATTAGATGTGTTATAAGAGGAGTAAAATACTTTGGAAGATAACAATAATTCCACTTTTGCCTCGAGCTTATGCTCCTCACTTAGAGCAATTATTTAACACCACATGATGCAAAGCAATGCCACATGATTCTAATCGCACTATTTACACAATAAACATATGTTATTTATATAACACAGAGTTTACATTTTCTTTACAAATATTAACAGGTGGTGTTAATGTCACTTGTTAAGGGATAGGAAATACTAGGCGCATATGAACAATCAGTTCACGAAGCAGGAAGTTTGTAGGTTTAGCTTCCAGCAACCAACAAACAATACCTCGCTGGGCCCCTGAACAAGACACTTGAACCACAATTGCTCACTTAATTAAATGAGGTAAATGTAAGTCGCTTTTGGATAAAGGGCATCTGCCAAATGGCATAAATGTAAAGTTGATGTGTTGGAAACAGAATAAATTGGCAAGCATAATCATCTGAGAGTCTTTGATAAGAGCCATATTATGATGACTAGTTGTTTGGACCAGAGCCTCTTTAAAACAGCAGGTCATAAGGGGGGTTCCTGCTATGCAGTGATTAGTGAAAGTGGTCCAAGAAATGACAACTGGTGAACTGGCAACAGTGAACCAAACGCTCATGGATGCATATTGACGGAAAATCGGTGTACAGAATATCTTATACAAGGTTGCAGTAAGATTACTTGTGCAGATTTATTTATTCTCACTGAATATGTTTATCCTGTGCTGGAACATTTCTATCCCCACATCCCCCTTTGGCTTTAGGGCACTTAAAGAATTATTGACAAGGAAAACCATAAAATCATGTGCTTTTTGCCTTAACAGTTATTTGCTATGTTTTCATCTGCTGTTCCAGCAGCTTGCGATGTCCCAAAGCTAAAACTTTCTGGATTTTTTCCCCTTTTTATTTTAAATTTCTCTTGTGTCTGCATATCAGCATTATGTTAGATGTCATGCTTTCTATCTGGCATGTGGAAATGGAGTTTGTGGTGTGGGGTGTGTTCGTTGGGACACAGCAAGCTCAGTGAGAACAGATGGCAAACAGGAGGCACGCTCCATTCCTGCCCAGCATTTTGCTCTGGTAAACACATGGATGTAAACCGCACACTTATAGACACACACACACACACACACTTACACAGCGACCTGTCTCTGCTTGTAGCAAAGCGAGGAAAGAAATAGAAAGATAGACAGAAAAAAATGGAAGAGAGACATAGTGCCAAAACTTTATAACTCACACTCAGTCTGCAGAGTATGAAGCAATCAACTCACAGATGTCAGTAAAAGAAGATTTTACACTCAGGTAAGCGGTAAGGGAAATACCTCCTATTAGTATTAGCTTGGGTTTCTCTCTATTCACGCATAAATCTTTCAGCTTTAACTAAAGATTGCCGTGGAGAGGAACGCTATTTTTGGGGTGCAGTGGTGGCTCAAATGGTTAAGGTGCTGACTTGTTGATCAGGAAGACCTGGGTTCAAGCCTCACTGCTGCCAGTCAGCCACTGCTGGGTCCCTGAGCAAGACTCTTAACGCTTCCTGCTCCAGGGACGCTGTATCATAGCTGACCCTGCACTTTGACCCCAAGTTTTTTTAAAATTTCACTGTGCTGTAAAGTATATGTACCAAATAAAAACATTTACATTACAGTAGCAGACCTAGTCCATGTGCTATGTACATCTATTTATGCAATACTTTTTATAATAATATTCTAGGAAATGTTTATAGGTTTTAGTTTGAATCTGTTTACTTTCAGAATGAGTTGTAACTATTTAATACTTCTACCTGTCCTTTTGGTTGCTCCCTTTTAGGAGTCGCCACAGCAAATCATCTGTCTCCACCTAACCCTGTTCTCTACATCCTCTTCACTCACACCTACTTACTTCATGCCCTCGTTTATTGCATCCATATACCTCCTGTATGGTTTTCCTATTTGCCTTCTGCCTGGTAGCTTTATTTCTAACATCCTCCTACCGATATATTCGCTATCCCTCCTCTGTGCATGTCCAAACCACCTCAATCCGGCTTTCCTAACTTTCTTCCCAAAACATCTAGCCGTCCCCCTAATGAACTTGTTTCTAATCCTGTCCAACCTCATCACTCCCAAGGAAACCTCAACATCTTTAGCTCTGCTACTTCCAGCTCTGCCACCTGTTTCTTCTTCAGTGCCACTTTCTCTAAAAGTTGTGACTATTTAATACTACACAGATTTATACATTTTGTGTGTACAGTATAGGTATTTAAGAGAAATATTGTTTGGCAGATTCGATTGTAATCTCTGTAATATGGGTACATTTGTACTTTCACTATATTGTGTTCTATTCCAAATCTTTTGTCTTTTTTTTCTGAAAGTATGAGCTGCAAAATAGACATAATTAAACTGACTAAAAGTGTGTTTATTTCTAGTTTCTTTCTCTTTTCACTGATTGGTGTTTTCATGATTGCAATTCATTGCGTCTATGCAGATTACTCATCAGATTTAGTCATACATTTTTTTAGCAAGCTGCTTAAATATTACAAAAAAATCATTCGATGGAATCAACCTAGTGTGTGCCACATAATTGCTTTTCAGTGCAGCTGTGCAGTTGTATTGTAATTGTATTACGCAAATTAGACGCTCTCACTTCTGTCAGACGAAAGCAGAGATGAGACATTTAAAAGTGGAAATGCCATTGACGGTTTATCAGCACAGATACATTTGTCAGGTTGGAAGTGTGCTTTTTCACTACCTTGTTTAATGGCGTATTGACACACCAGTATAATAACACACTGATATAACCGGAGGCGATTAAATTGCTAAAATCATGCTGTACGCTTATAAAACAGCAGGCACCGGAACATGTTTTTCACTACTAATATACTAGTATCTTAATTCTGTGGTTTTAGAATTCATTAAATGAAATACGTAAATGTTATTTAACAAATGTTTTTTTGTTTTTCAAAAAAGATGTTCAATTACATTTATTTAATAACTTTAATAACATTTACTAAGCTAGTCTTTTTTTTTTAAAGAATTCCAAATAGAGAGAATACTGAATAAATCCAACCTGCTGAAAAAGAGCCATTGTCAATTTACAAGCATTTCCTGTTACAACACATGGGTTAACCAGCTCATAAACACCACAGATGCATGTCCCCACAGAGGTAAAGCTGCTCTCCATCAGCTGATCGGCATCTATTTTTAGTTCATTTAGTAAATTGTTAACAGTGCCCATACATTCCCTCCCACCCACCCACCAACTCACACATGGCTGCTGAATTCTTTCTTTATTGCCTTATGTTATATCCACATACTTTGTGAACTATTGAAATTGAAATAAAAAAACCCTAATAAATGAGTTTAGTATTATATAAGAAAAAATATTACATTTTCAAAAATTAGCAATGCAAACAAACATTGTAAACTTAAAAAGAAAGAAATTCGATGACAGTTAAAATGTAAAATGTGCTCATGTGTCTTTTTTAATAGGTGCAATAAAACAGAGCTGTAAAGTCTGCAAATATAACACAACGTATCTGTCAAGGTATCATAAGGTCTGAATAAGTACAACGGCATGTCTGCTGAGTATTTAAACGTAAAGAAAGTTTAACTTAATCCGAAACATCTCTGGGCTATTTGACGCTCAGCGCTCCAGTGTTGTCATGCTTACTTTTTGTACCACTTGCACAAATTTTCATGAGTTTATGCTTGAATGTCTCAAAAGAAAGTTTGATGCTGTATATGCAGATACCACTACCTTCTGGGCTATTGGCATCAACCAAGAGGACATTTCTTTTTAAGGTCACAATGTAAATAAAGGCAAAAGCACACACACTTACCCACAGTGGCATACAGAAGTGCTCCAAAGTCTGTATTAATGAATACATTCATACTGGTTCACTACATAACTAACTTTTTTATCTGTTCTTTTTATGTTTTAAAAAAAATGCTTTGCAAATAAAGAAAATTATAGAATTCTTTTTACCCTTTATTAGTGCACTGTTTCGTATCAGGTGTGATTTAACATGTCGACTATAAAAACAAATACTCAAACAGTTTCTATAACCATGTAACCAAACGCTGTTGTAAGGCATTTACTGTGTTTTTCTTTAAAAATAGTGGTAAGCTATTTATTTGAACTACTGATAGCTAGCATACTGTAAACCTGTTCCTATCATAAAGCACTAGCTTCGGTAATTAACACAAATACTCAATACCCGCAGTCATAAAGGTGTAATTCTATTCTAAATCACACACCTCCATATAATTACTGAACCTGTGATAATCTTGAGGTTGAGCTCTTCCTACAGAAACATTACTAAATCACTAGCATCGTATACGTTCCCTGCGGAATCCCCTGCATATGGTACAGTACCTCATGCTCATTGGAGGTCAAGAAGGCCGGGCTGCCTTACAGCTTATTGAATGTGGAAGCACATAAGAACAATGGCAGGAGTATTAATATGGAGTGTGCACTAGGTGCATTGCAATAACCTTTTGCACCAAGTGAAAAAAAAATCAATTAGTGTGCACATTCTGTAATGGTGTGGGAGAAAAATGTGGAGGCGTCTGAAATGGAGAGTTCAGCGTAGAAATATGGTTATGTCTGAAGTTCAGCAAGGCCAGGGCAATTGCAGAGAACACGGTGTTACAAAACACACACACACACATACAGAGGGAGAGAGAGAATAAAAGGGAGAGAGAGAGAGAGAGAGAAAGAAAAGAAAGGGAGAAACAGAGGGAGAGGGAGAGATAGAGAGGAGAAAAGAGAGAGAGAGAGAGAGAGAGAGAGAGAGAGAGCGAGAGAGAGAAAATAGAAGAGAGCGAAAGAGAGAGAGGAAGGGAGAGAGTAAAAAAAGGAAGGGAGAAACAGAGGAAGGGGAAAGATAGAGACAAGAAAGAGAGAGAGAAAGAGAGAAAGAGAAGAGAGCGTCAGAGAAGAGATAAAAGAGAGAGCGAAAGAGGGAGGAAGCGAAAGAGAGAGAGGGAGGGAGAGAGTAAAAAAGGAAAAGGGAGAGAACAGAAAGAAAGAAAGAGAGAGAGAGAGAGATATAGAAAAAGAAATTAAAAGTGAGGAATTGCACATAACCATTCTTCACTGAGTCATCAGACTAATATAGGAATGACAAACAACAGATGTCAGTGATACTGTATCGCACATTTATTATAAATATATGTTTGCCTGATATTTAAGTGTTTGTGTCAGCTGTTTATAGCTGATAGTTTTCTGCGTGTGTATGGTTATGTATGTTACAAAGAGCAATTTGTTAGGTCACACTGTGGTGCTTATGCTAATGCTAATAAATACATATACGTTTAACAATACAACAATATACTGTCAAGGAAGAACAATAGAAAAGTAATGGGAGAAAGAAAACTAGAAGGAACAGCGCTCGAGAGACAATATCATCATTAATTCAGTGATTTATTTTCATAAACTGCTACTTTTACACATGTACATGCAGGTAAACATCAGATAAAAAAGCTGAAAGAATCACACTCAGATAGGAAAAAGACCCTGATATACTGTAATATACTGTAGTAGTTGGCATCCATGTGCTGACAGAGACTTTGTACCACACTAAACTACACTATCAGTGTAGTTTTTATTTAAGTAAAGAAAGTGTTAAATAAATATTCCCCAGAGGCCAACATTACAGTCTGGATTCATTAGCAACAAAATTAGCATAAGTGCATGTTTAGTCTATAGTCTATTCTGTGTTTAGTTTAGGAGTAGCAACGACGCAGGCAAGGCGGGGCAGTTGCTTGGGGGCCCCCGACAGATAACCATTTAAACAATCAAAAATGTCATTATTAATATAACATGAAGCAATATAGCTGCATCTTACTCGTGCTTTTGCTAATTCAAACATAAAGAGGACCAATCTGTCTGGAGAAAAATGGAAGGGGGCAAAAAGAGGGAGAAAAGAGGACACAAGACAGTGTGGTAAATGATAGAAACAAGATTGCCTTAAAGGTGATACGACAAGGGTAGCAAGTGACAATCCGTTACTGTAAATATGAAGATTGTACAGTACCTTCGAGATTGTATAGTGCAGTATTGTATCTTCTACTATATAATATTTGTGTTCTATTGTATGTTGTATGTAATAAATGTCAATATTGGCTATTAGTACAGTAAAAAAATATCAAATAGACAGAACATCTGAGCTTTGATTACATACGCCGTCTAGTTACAGAAATGCAAATGTAACCTTTTAATATACTGCATTTCAATTTGCCCTATTTGCATATGCTGACAGACATTTCTGTTTGCATATGGATCATCTGGTCACATGATTCTGTGTAGCTGCATGCATTAGTAAGTTGCTTCTGGCAGTTGTGTTTATAGGGTTTAAACTATAAATGTCTGCACCTCCAGTTTCATCACCAACATACCACAAATTTTGGAGGATGTTGGTTGGTTGTTTGGTTGTTTTGTAAAGACTCATTAATTCGCATCTATTTTCACACTCCGGTCTGGTCAAAAAAAAAATGGCTTTATATTTTCACCATCCTTGCATGATAGCAAACAAATCTTTGGTTGCCTTGGAGTCCTGAAGGCCTGACTAGATAGGGCTAATATGTACTGGACCTAAGTGAGGCTAAAAAAAACACCTTAATGAGGTGGCCATACAGGCAGTACAGGTTCCACTTCCCACTTGACGCTGAAGCAATAAATCATTTAAGCTGTATGTCCTTGAAGACTTTCGTTTATCAATGATGTAACAAAACTGAAAAACAAGGCATGCTTTCCATACCATGGCAAAAACTGCCCTTCCTTAGTGTTCTAATGCGACCCAAAATGCATTGTCAGAAGTTTTTAATCCTTATCATTTAGAATTTTATAACCATCTAAAATTTGTCATTGGACTTGTGTTTAATGGTGGAGTAAACACCATAATGTAATAAAACACTACAACAAAACAGGCTGGAAAATGTTAGCTGGAGAGAGAAAGCTGATGTAACTAAAGTTCAATGTCTTGTTACTTTCTATCTCAAACACGGCAAAACAAACGAAAGGTGTAAAAATGAGAACAGCAGCAAGTAGAAGATAAGGAAGGAGAAATGAGAGGGAACAAGGAGAGCCTGGAGAGAGAGCAGAGCAAGATACGAGATCTCCGGGCGCAGAAATGGGAAAAACAAGTTGTATATGTTTGTTTATTTAACTTCAGATATACCAAAAACACATTTTAATTGGGTTGAATCAGCATTGTTGCCTGAGGTTGCCAGGTGACACGATACCTAATGACTGCCGTTGACAGCATGCTTTTTTGATGCAATCTGGAAAAAGAAAAAAATGTGAGACCCGATCTCAAATTAATTAACTCATGCTATTTTTATTATTATTTTATTTGTTGACTGGAACCACCGAGAAGTAAACCGATGCAGTATTAATAATTAGGCAGTGTTTTGGCTGGGTCTATGTTCAGCATTGAATTTATTTTTCATGTCACACTCCAGAGTTGTAGTTAATGGCTCATGGAGATGGCAGACACTCAGGGCTTTAAGAATTTGTTGAAAACGTTTTTTTTTTTTTTTCCTGTTTACGCAGACAACTAGGGGCATGTATCAAGTGAAAAAAACTTTCACTAAAAAATATTTGTCTTTGAATTCAATAGTATCAAACCCATTTCTACACTTCGAGATGCGTAAACATGTAAAAATATTCATAAGGATCGGAAATCTAATAGGGTTTTTGTTTAAGTAGTTTTGCCTGCAGTGGCACTGGACTTGGATTCAGCAAAAAGAGTAGAATTTGTGGCCTGCTCATAAAGTCTAAAAACTATGCCTAATCTTACACTTGGTTTGTGATGTAATGAACCATTATTGATCTACTGATTGATAGAGACTTAAAGCACTTTTGTACGTCGCTCCAGCCAAAATCATTTGTCAAAGGCAAATGCAACTTTTTACATTTGTATGGATGTCATCTCAATAAAAAGCTGTAATCCTAGCAGGATTTCTACTATTTGAAAATCCCACCTCCCATTTTAAACTGTATACAAGTCTTAAAGGCACTTTTAGCCATTTACTCAAGTTGTGACAACACAAAAAAGCAAAGCATGATTTTAAAACAGTCAAAAAATTGCATGGGCTAAATATATTATTATTTTCTAACAATTGACTAAAATGCATGTACAGATGCAAGATAATTGTTATTAGTTAAAATTTTTTTAAAAAGAAATCGATAGAGAATTTATGGCCCCTTTAAAAAGTAAATGATATCATCAAATGATTGATGCACCCAGTGCTTGTTTATAAACCTCTAAAATTTGAAGTCATAATCAATCACTAATTTTCCAGGTAAGAATTTACAAACAGAGGAAAGCAAACAAAGTTCTTGCTAATTTTATTCTGCACACCAGAATGTCTTCTCGCTCTTTTTATATGTGATTTTGCCACAAACAGAGGCTATGGGTTCTCAGCAGAACACAACATCATTATCCTATAGGAGCAAGCGAATTTGCACGCAATACGAGCGGTGCTTCCGCTGACATGCACGATGTCTGCTGAGACACCAGATTGGGCCGAGCGTCAGCGAAGCCAGACGCAGCGGGGCACTTCCCCTAACAGGCATGAAGTGGAACGCTCAGCCTGTCCGCAGAGGACAAAAGACTGATACCACCAGAAGCACAGAGAAAGAGGGGGAAGCGTTGCTGCACCAATGGCAGAAAGGAAAAAAATTCTTTGTCTCCATCCATTATCTATACCTGCTTATACCTAATCAAGGTCACATGGATCTGCTGGTGCGTATACCAACTGTCATTGGGCGAAAGGCTGTGGTACACCCAAGACACGTTGCCAGTCTATCGCAGTAATGCATACAGATAAACCACATACACACACTTACTTTTATGGCCAATTAAGAATCACCAAACCAACCTAACATACACGTTTTTGCACAGTATGAGCCGTGCCGGGGATAATTCCCTGTATCTATATCCATTAAAGGAAATCCACTAACAGCCAATCTTTTCATACAGAGTAAGATGCTCGAATGTGAGCTTAACCAGGTATTCATAGAATATCCGATATCAGCTATCCATACAATCTTTTGACTAATATATTTCTTTAATGTATATGGTCATGTGACACACTTACTGACCAATAGCTGTGCAAGAAATGATTACGTCTGGCATTTTGATTAAAAATGTCTCCTCAGATGTTGACATGATTCTTTCTGTCAAAGCGTTTATTTTGTCTGTTATTTAAAAAACCAAAAAAAAAAAAAAACGAATATTAGGTAAAAAAATAATCATAAAGTCATAAATGTTCAAAAAGTTCAATAATTGCAGCCATTTTTTGCTATTTGTATTCATATCCAGACTAGAAACAGGAGTTCATTAAAGACAGACAGGTGCATTTAGTGACAATAATGGTAAATGGCCATAAGTCAGAAATGAGTAGAGTTATACTGGTTACCAGATACCAGGGAAATATGCAACAGAAGAAGAGAGGTGGGACATAACCATGACTTAACGGAACCAGAGGAACATATGCTGGAGCTTGGGAGGAAAGGAGTGATATGAGCTCAACAGGTGCTGTTAGAAGAGTGTGAGTGAGTGGGGAATGAGCTGCAGGTGTAACTGATTAGAATAAAGGGGAGTTAAGTGGTGACGGAACCTGGTGATTGGGTGGGATGGTTTGATTGTGACAAAAATATAATTAGTGCAAAAGGCATGACCAAAAAAACAGATTTAAAGGGCATTTTTAACTAGAGAGAAAATTCCTAATGTGATACCAGTATAATAGAGAGGCGCTAGAGAGGAGAATAATAAATCCAAGAAACATAATCCAGCAGGCGGGTCCTTGCCATTAGGTTTAGGAAGTTTTTTTTTAGGTTTAAGCAAAACCTAGGAACATTTTTTTCTGTGATTTTTTCAAAATAAATAAAAACGGGGCCATGGAACATATTTTTATCTTAAGCTAGTAAGAGCAGAAGGGACAGATATATATATATATATATATAAATATAAATATATATATATATATATATATATATATATATATATAGAGAGAGAGAGAGAGAGAGAGAGAGAGAGAGAGAGAGAGAGAGAGAGAGAGACACACACATAATGGTGCTGTTATTTGCAGCATTGCAGCAGGGTGAGTTTTGGGGACAAGTTTGTTGAGAATTTTCGTTGTTGATAAGAATTTTTTAGAAGCACATTAAAGTATTTCAGGAACACAAAGAAAATGGATTAAATAATGTGATTTTAATATAGGAAACAGTAACACAATTAAAAGCCAAGTGATTTCATCTAATCAAATACAATAAGTGCACTATGGTTTCAATCGTCGCTTTAAACAGTATTCCTATTTTTTATTAAACTATATAAACATCTGTAAGAAAGTAGTTCCTGGTTCTATTTTAGTAGAAAGTATATTACTGGCCCAGCAGCTTTTTTAGCATGACGTCTTGCCACCTTTGATCTTAGCCAGCGGTCTATAGCAGGACTGGAATTATATTGATTGAATTTTTAATAATGGGACGCTACTAACCAGGCACATAAAACATCACAGTGTTTTTTACAATTCATGGTCCATCTCAAAATCTCCTCCTGGTCTACTCCCAATCAGGCTTCTTTTGTCTTATAAAGAAGTTGTAGTTGTAACTGTAATTTAAAAGTTGTAGTTTAGACTATCAGTAGTTGAATAAAATGAAAGTAATGTACAGTGTTAAAATGAAAATGGTGCTGAGCACAGAAGGAATGAGAGCCCTATTTGGAGGGCTAACAGCACTGCATTACTACACAAGGGGATGAGCTAACTTTACCCTGAAGAGGACAGCAACTTAGTAAATGAAATTTTCCATTGTTTATATTGGCACAGATCTCTAAACTTTTGATCGGCACCAAATGTATGTTTAGATAGCATGACAAATGAAGGTTTTAGTGTTACAATATTATAGTTACTGACAACAAACACAGTTGGCTGTCAGTAACTACAGTCACCTTAATGCACATGTAAATAAAGAGACTTGCTGGGTCTCATCATCGTCTCTGGATCCTGTCTTATTCCTCTGTGACAATTATATTGATAAGGCTGTACATAAAAAAGAAAACATAACAGTATTCTCTAAGATTAAACACTGCTGTGCATTCAGTGCAAAGATTTATAGAAAAAAATACGCTCACTTCTTCTTAGCAAAATCTGTTTTATACTGCCCCCTGTTTATAAAGCAGTCTAGTGAGAAATAATTCCAGCAAACACAAACGCATTTAAGTAGATCCAAGGACAACATTCTGCTCCAGCTTCGAAACAACAGCAGACATTTTTCATTTCACTTAGGGCCAAGGTTGCCAGATTGGATTGAAATTCACCAGCTCAACTACAGATTAAAACCCGCCCATTAAAAAATACCAGCTCGATATGCGTAGTGTTCTAACTGAAAATAAATAAATAAATAATCATAACTGTTAACATTGTATTAAATAGCAGCCCAGATTTTATCAGCCAGCCAAACTCATTTTCTAACGTGATCAAAAGAAGCAAAATTCAGGCAGGGCCCACCAAATCTGGCAACACTACTCGGGCCGGCTCCGGGTGGGTCTTTATAATAATAGATTGGTTGTGTTCTCACACTCCCAACACATTAGTTCAAACAACTTGTAAACGCGCATATCATCCGATGGGCCCTT
Organism: Bagarius yarrelli; assembly: GCA_005784505.1. NCBI lineage: Eukaryota > Metazoa > Chordata > Actinopteri > Siluriformes > Sisoridae > Bagarius > Bagarius yarrelli. The sequence goes on from VCAZ01000007.1 coordinate 5,125,922, forward strand.
TAAATTTTTCATGCAAACTGCAGCTTAGTTTATATATAGACATCAAATTTTAGATTTCATGTACAGGACTTGGCATGGTAATGAAGCACAGCAAGAGGGCAACAACGATGACACCTGGAGATCATTAGTGAGAATCAGCAGGGCGTTTATCAGCATTTTTACAGAAAAGGTTAAACCCCCAGTCAGGAGTCATAACAGTTCAGTGTCAATTAAACCACAGATGCATAATTATTTCTCCGCATGCAGTGCACCTTTAAATTTCCCACAAAATGCAAAGACACAGAGAAGGCAATTTCAGAATGTATGATGAAGAAATGTTATAATGGTTTCTAACCTTGCGGTTACAGGTTTTTACATGGTTAAAGCGCTGTTTTAGGATGTAGGAAATCAAAGTTTGGAAGTTTCAGCTAGCGATAGTTAAAATGACTGACGTTAGCTCATTCACTGTTCCCTTTAAAAAATCCCATGTACACCAGCTCATTTAAGCAGTTTTTTAGCCAATCAGCCAATCACATGGCAGCAAAAATGCAGGAAACCTAATCATCACATCAAACATTAGAATACGGAAAACGTGATTTTTAAGATGCTAGCTGGGCTAGTATTTCTCACCTATGATTTTTACACCTAATTCTTAGAGTTTACAAAATTGTTGTGAAAAAACATCCTGTGTTTGGATGGTCCTCAGGCTAAAACACCTTGTTCATGGGAACGATCAGAGGAAAATGACCAGACCGCTCTGAGTTGACAGAAAGTCTATAATAACTAAGTAAGAACAGTAGATAAAGACTATCACAGGTCTTCAACTGTCTGCAGACTGGAAAATTTTAGCGCCAACCAGAGAACTAAAAAATTATTTATTCAGACTATGTTTCCATCTCTGTTCAATGTTCCTTAGATCCAGCTCTGACCAGAATAAAGTAGGTGTCCAATATTTCTCTCTCCCAAATCAATTGTTAAATAAAGCGTGACAAATATTTGAAACAACCTAGTGAGGCAGAGAACAAGTTCTTTGCGACCATGTCTAATGCGCTGTAAATGTTTTTGTCCCCCTGAGGCACATGGCGAGACGTGAAAAAGGAAACATGATTGTATCCAGCTGGTGATCAATCATGAGTATTGATTAGTGTTTCCTGGCGCGTAATAAGACGTGCAGGGAAGGATGGTTTTATTCACACTTTCTGAGTGTACTGGCTTAGACTATACCACTATATCAGCCTAAGTGGTTTCACTTTATTCTTGTGATTTCTATTGTGGCTTCTGTTGCTTTTCTTCTGTATAGAACACCATATCCAAAGGTTAATTGCTGTCTGTTGCTGATGACAGAGAGCGGAACAAATTGCCTGAACATTGTGAGTCTGTGATTGCATGTTATTTTAATTTAACCCTTGTACTATGTTTCAGTCAACCATGAAACTTTTGTCCTTTTGATTTAATTGTTTGTTCTTTTAATACAAGCATTGATTAGAAAATTATCACCCAATTCTAGGCTCCATCATGTCGATTTTTGGCAGTTACATAGAAATAAAACTATATTTTAAATATAAAAACCCTTCAGTCAAAATTTAAAAATAGTTTTCTGGTTGAAGTATATTCTTTCCAATCAAGATGCAATTATTTGCTACGATAGTTAAATATACAGTATGGGGAAAATTTTTTTGACCCCCAGCTGATTTTTTACATTTGCCCACTAAGAAAAAAAATGATCAGTCTATAATTGATGGTACATTGATTTTAACAGTGAGAAACAGAATAACAACAAAAACATTCAGAAAAACACATTTTAAAAAAAAGTCTTGTGGTCAGATGAGACCAAAATCAAGCTTTTTGGCATTAACTTAACTCGCCATGTTTAGAGGAGAAGAAATGCTGCCTATGACCTCAAGAACACCATCCCAACTGTCAAACATGGCTGCAGGACAGCTTCGCTCCAAAAACTCTTAATTGATGCCTGCTTAATTACTTGATCCCACCTTATTTAGCCTGTGACCAAATCGATTGTAGTCCAAAATTTGAAATACAGGTAAAAAAATTTAGAAAAGAGAAAACAGAATAGCTAATAATAAATGCTCTTTTAAAAAAATGTTTAATTTATCTAAACATTTGGTACAAATAAAACTTAAATCAAAAATAACCTGCACTGACGGTGAGTAAATAATACCATGGCTCGCAAAATTACTAGCCATACATCATGGGGCTATTGTGTATCCCCGCCCTGTCCGTCATATTATATAAAAATTATTTGAATGATTTTGCATTCTTTAACAAATATATTTGGGTAATTATGTTGTCTGTAATTTTCGGGCAAATAATCTATTTGCAGATCCATTATTGAATTAATAAAGGGGAAATGGCATCGATAATGAATTCACCAAAGATCTTGTTTGGTAAATATGCTTGTTCTTGTGTCATCTTTTCTTGTTTATACAGTTCGTACTTTCTCTACTTTCTTAAAGGGATAAACTACAAGAAGCAAGGAAGTAATGAAGTAAGTCAATGAAGTGGGAAAAATGTGAGTGGTATAGAAAAATAAATATAAATACAAAGAAGGTGGTAGAGTTTTCAATTAGGTCTTTTTTTTGAACTTCAGGTGTTTCACAACATTTGTATTTTCAGATATTTGTTAAAATAAAAGACAAGCCAAGATTTAATAGTTTTAATCCACTGCTGGGGCCCAGCAAAATAAAAAAAAAATTCAAAACACTCAACTGCACAGATTTGTGCTTTCCTTGAATTTTTGCTCTGTTTTCGTCAAATAAATAGGCATAAATTCCAGATTCAATTAAGTAGAAATAACTGGGGAAAATGCTTCCTCAACAGTCTAATTTATTTATTTTGTGTTACTCGTTAATTAAAATGCTAGGGGATGCTGAATACTGGCTACCCACCTGGTTGTTGGCAGATTGTAAAATGTTCTTTATTACTTTTAATATCCCGAATATCGATATTATCTTTATTTTTATCTTTTATCTTTCCTGACAAAAGTAAAATTGGAATACAAAAGCATCTGGTCATTCTCATTCTAAGTGCATTAAAAGTTGCTTCCCCACTTGCAAATAACAATCTTTTAGGCCATAAATTCACTGCTGATTTTTGCGCAATTTATAGCTGAAATAAACTGTGGCCATGAAAATGCTCATATCCTTACCAGCAACATGGCTAAGTGTTCTGCAGCTTCGACAGGTCATAAATCAAGACCTGCCTGAACTCATCTAAGGTGAAACATTTTCAAAGCCATTTACCACTGATAATGCCCCCTGGTGCTCAAGTCTCAGGAGGTGGGAGGTCTGGTGAAGTGGGGCGTTGGGTGAAAAAATCCATGAATCACCTATTTGTTCATTACAAGCACAGTAGCTGCATCTGAGCTTTGGCCAACTGAAAAACTCTCTAATTAAATGTTAGAAGCCTGATGTTAAACACATCATGTTTTTATATGCAACTTGCTATAGATGTTGAACACTTTAAAATACTGTAAAACTTTCTGCATCCTATTTATTGTAGGCTAAAATTTGTAAAGCATTTGCCTACCATCTTCAGACTGACATAGAGTTCCTTTTAACAAACATAGCATTTCATATATATTTTCATGGATTTAAATATATATAGAAAGAAATGTTATATGTATATACCCATGGGCATCGGGTATATAAATGCATTGCGGATTTTTTTGTCAAAGGTTACAACTTGGCGGCACTTTCCTTGGCAAATCCACTCGGGAAGGTTACATGTGGTCACCATCGGCGGCTTTCTTGCAGTCGTCATCACAAATGCACAAGGTCAGACATTTCTTGTAGTCGTCCACCAGAAATGCAGATCCTCTCTAAGTAATTAAAGTTTCAAGGCTGACCATTTGGTCCAATTCAAAAACCTTTAGAATTTCCCTCCAAGAAGATTTTTTGCCGCATAGAAGAATAAAGTTAAGTTTCAAGGCTGACATTTGGCAACATAAAACCTTTAGCTCCCTCCACAGATTTTCTATGGGATTAAATTCTGAAGAACCTTAAATGTGATTCTCTTTGCCACTTCTTTGTTGCCTTGGTTGTGTGTTTTGGGTCATTTTCATGCTGGAATACCATCTACGACCTATTTTCAATCCCCTGGCTGAAGGACGAAGGTTCTCAACCAACATTTGACGGTACATAGTCCCATCCATTGTCCCTTTGATGAGGTGAAGCTGTCCTGTTCCCTAAACACTAAACTAAACACCCCCACAGCATAATGTTCCCACCTTCATGAACTTGGTGGTATTGGAGGTGCGGGCCCTTCTGGTGCTTCTTGGCATAGTCTGTAACCAATTGTTTTTTGGTGGCTATTAATCAGACCTTAAACATGTATTAAACTCAAACCTATTATACTGTTCAACACAAGTTGAATTGTCAGAAAACCGGTGTGACCAGAGGATCTAAAACCATGATGACTCCACCACATATTGGCAGGGGAAAAACTTTAACCTATAAAATATTTTTGAGTTAAATTTTTTGTGAATTTTTAAAGGGAGATGTAATCTGGAGATAGGCGCTACTTTGTGTGTTGTTTTTTTTAAAGCAAAAAAGCAGGCTAGAAAAAGTGCTTCTATACAAAGAAACTTGGTCACTGCCAATTCCAATCCACGAGATAGTTCTCACCTCTGTGCTCCAACTGTGCTCCATGCTAAACTTTCTATTGCATCCATGTGAACCAGAACTAATCCCAAATCACAATGCCACAGAACACATAAAAGGCTCTAGTGCCCACTTTCTATATACATGAGACCGACCATGTCGCAATTAGTGTCATTCTGATTGACAGTGAAGAGAAATACCACTGTATTGATTCAGAGAGCACAGCTACAGTTAATGGATACCCATTGCCTCCCTAAGTTGTATGGCTATGACACTGCCATGATCTCACCAATTTACTGCCTTTATTACAGGTTCTACAATATATACAACAAAAGTGTCATGTTACAATTTTTATTTGCCTTATTGTATTTATTTTCATTTGTAAGTGAGTTGGCAAATATAAACTACAATATATATTAACAAAGGTATTAAGAAACCTAAACATCAAAATGATTTAGTTTCACTCTTACTTCTATAATAACGTACAAACATTTGGATAAGCTGTCTTTTAAATAAGATTTTTAAATTTAGTTATTATAGTATCGGGTTCCAGCACAAATGTTGGGTGAGAAGGTCTGAGGTCAGCCAGCATTTCAATTCATGCCAAAGGCTTTGAGAAGAACACAGCATGTGTTATAGAGCTCAAGGGCTTTGTGCACAGAATCATTGTCATGCTGGATCAGTTTTTGTAATAATACAAATGTTTGTAGAAGACACACCTGGGTGTTCTTGTAAGGTGTTTACAAACTTTGACCATACAGTGCATAGTACTCAAGTGAAAAATGTCCAAAAATGTTCATTTTCAGGGCAGAACAAGTATGTAGTAAGAGGAGAGTCAACTGATTCTCATCTGCCTATAAGATCTAATGAGGATGTGGTTTGACTGAGCAAACACTCGTGACTAAGAAGGGTGGAACACTCACTACACTGGGACATTTTCAATATATAATGGGTAAAATAATAATAATAATAATAATAATCCTCCTCAGGAACTTGAGCTGCATCAAAATGCTTTGGGACTGCCCTTTTCTGTATAATCCGACCAATCAGAAAGCAAGATGAGATCTCCCATAGGACTCCAATTAAATCTCCCATAAAACTCTGACCATGGGACTTGCCCGAAAAGAGTTCGACCCGTCAGTCGACCCCACAATGGGCAATCCACTCCAGGGCAATCCACTCAATTATGGTTCCTTATTTTCATGGGTTTCTGCTGCAAGGTCTGAAACTAAGGGGTTCTCTGCCATTGTGTAGTGCTTACAACTGATTCCTTCCTCACATACTGGGGAGCAATCATGTGTGACAACTACATCCAAGGGCTGTGGACACATAAATTGCCTGAAGATGCTAACAATGTTCGATAAACTTAAACACTTTCACCAGACATGAGCAGCCAAAATGTATTAGTAGGCACAGGCAACATATCAGTAGTCACTTATATTAACCACCAGGAACGTCCACAAGCTAGCGTGCCAGATCCTTCAGTAGATTTACAGGAAACTTCACTCATTAAAAGAAACGTATATCCCAGGGTCCTTAAATCAGGGAGACCTCCTGTCCAGGCAGGGGATAAGGCAAAGGAATCGGAGTCTCAGAGGTGGTGAAACTCTTATGGAAAGCTCTGGTCAAGTGAGCATGGACCTGTGTCCACTCTGAAGGTATACACGGTGGCCATAGCTGCCTTCAATGCCCCTCTGGGTGAGCAAATGAGCAAAATTTCCACAAGTATCTTGGTTTCTTTGTGGCACAAAAAGGCTGAGGCCTGCACAGTTACTGTTTTTTTTTTTATGGGACCTGGCTATAGTGTTGGAAAACTGCCTAACCCCCTTTAGAACAACTGGCGGAGACATCAGACAAAGGGCACACTCTATCTGGGGTATGATGGCCTCCAAGGCCTTGGCATTGGGGTTACACCTGTCAGTTTTTTGTAAAGCAGCAAGTTGAGCTACTTTGCATACATTTCTTTGGTTCTACAACATAGAAAGGGGAACCCCTCCAGGTTACGTATGTAACCATCGTTCCCTGAGGGAATAAAACGTAGCGTCACATGCCGTACCCCCAGCATCCTTGCTGCACTGAATAGAAGCTCACTGAGGCGCGATGCTACTTGTGTTTATAAAGCAATACTTCCTGGTCAATGAGTTCACCTGCCTGCAACATAATGCTCTTTGATTGCTTGGATTACACACATGCTTCAGGCCAAAGGTTATAAAAGGTGCTTTCTCAAAACTTTTCAATGCATTGTTTTGTCAGGGAACCATGGTTACATACGCAACCTGGCGACGATTTGCAAGATATCCTGGATAAAACTGACACAATCATGGCAAAACCTTACTAGTGTAGTTTAGGGTGTGTTTAAAATGCAATGTAAAATGCAGAGGTGGTCAAAATATCATATGCATCTCTATATTCTCTGTGTGTGTCATGTGCTTTTTAAAATTAGATATTTTTGTTTGCTAAAATTTTGAGAACATACAAAGAGAGTCAGACAGCACGCTAAATTTCACAGAATTGATTGAGATTTGCCATCTTAATGTGATCTCTCATTATTTGCGTTTTATATTATTTAAAACTAGTCCTAATATGAGTGCAAGCTAAGCTTAGATTCAGCATAAACTAAAGCTGTATGATCCTAATAATGCTGAGACAGATGCTCTTGCTAAGTCGATGCACTCTTCTGAGCAATAGCAATTTAAACACTTTGCTTTGACCACTTTCTATGCATAGATTAACACCTTGGAGTTTTCTAGGAAGCTCATCAAAGATGCATTTGTCTTCTAACTGCAGCAGAGTGAAGCTATGCAGACATGTTGTTTAGACAGTATGAACTCACCTTCCTAGTGTCATTGTAGGAATTAATAATGCTAATTGCTGTTTGTGCTAATGAAAGCACCTGTTACAGTGTACATTGTAAATTATTCATAAAGGTGCTTTAATTTAAGTTATTAAACAACAACAAACAATACTCAGGAAATCATTAACCTACTTGATAAAAAAAGAGAAAGTTGGACCCAAGGGCAAATTATAGGGTTTATTAACAGCTGAAAAAAATAAACAAGTCTAATAAATAACGGGGTATGAGAGCAGGTTACAGTACTGTATTGCTCTATAATAATATTACCCTTTATGTCAAATTGATTCCAGAATTTGCAAGACAGACTAGTTTAATATATCAGTGAACTTGTCATGTGGACGACATTGATGTTTTTAAATTATTTTCTCTAATTTCCAACTAACAGACACAAACCAGCTACATAGCATAATAAATGATTCAAATTCTACATGATTTGAAACTACTACCTGCAAGCTTCTTCACATTAACCCCGTGCAGGTGGGTAAACTCCAAAAAAGAAAGATAATTAGAAAAATAAATGTTAAAATAAAAGATAAAACCGGGTTGGCAAAAAGGTTATAAAAACTGTAAAAAACTGTAAAAAAATATATATATCAAAACCTTTTTGCTTCTAGATATTTTGAAAAAGGCCAGCAGCAAGGAGTTGAGTTGAGTTTTAGTTTAAGGATCTCGAGTTCGCTTTCCTATGTTATAATACAGCTCTTCTTTATGATAAATAAGAGGTTTGCTACCTGTCCGATGCTACAAGATGCACTATGCTACAAAAGCTGGGCACACACTAAAACATAATTGGGCTAATTTTGAACCGATTTCTCCCCTTCTGACAACATAAGTAATGTCCAGATTATCCTTAATGGTTCTAAAGATTATTTTATCAGATTTTCCTGTCGGGTGAGGTGTGTTAAGAGTGACTAAATCTGCTCTAAAGAAAATCGTCTTAAACCAGTGAATTTTCAGTTAAAAGGATTCCAAACGCCATCATCGCACTACAAAGCACTTTTAAGCAATTATGAATCAATCTTAATTTTCTTTGCTTAATCTTAATCTTTTAATCAGAATATTATTTGTTTCAAAATTCACTTTTTTGTTAGTATCAGCGAATTCAATTTTTTTTTCTTTTACATATTAATTAGGCCACATTATTTAATGGGTTTAATAGGTTTGTGAGCTTTTTTCTCAACTAATTATCTAAGCAGATTACTATGTAAACATCGAAGTTAAAACATTTTGATAAATTAAAATCCGTTTCAATATTAAATTTATTTTGCCAGATTAATTTTCCTCTAGAAGAAAAATTTCAATATCAGCAGTTACCTGATTCTCATGCTTAAATTTATTATACAAGTAAATGACTACGTTAAAAGAAATAGCTATGTTCAAAATGTGAAAAATGTTTATGTCTACTACAATAGAAAATTTTCTTTACAGCTTTTATGGTCACAGTTACATCAAAAGATGAGCTCATATTACTATTTTAAAACGTTCTCCACATGCTGCTGCAATGTTAACACTGGAAATGATCACTCATGATGATATAATAATACCGGAGACCTTACCGCCATCAAGTAATTCGCCAAGGGGTGGCATATTTTCATCCTTTTTGGATTTTTTGGGCCATTTTAACAGATATAGGTGATTCAGCTTATACCCTCCTGCTGATTTTTGTCTGTTAGTGTGACAGTCCTGACCTGTGCTTTGCTGATTGAGTCAGGCTCTTGGTCTATGTGGAAATAAAACACAATCTCTGCTGAATGAACGACAACCAGGTGCAATTTTAATTCTGGGCCTCTGTTATTGTGTTGGAAAGGCAGGAATATAGAGTGAGTCTGAAAAAATCTCAATCAGTAGACAGTCCCACAGAATACTGCTGACATATATGACCAGGATTCAGACATTCTCATGACTGTATTAAATAATGTATGTTAACATAATCATTTAGCGCACAATGATGAAACAGGAAATGGCATAAAGTTAAACGCAAAACTCTGATTATATGATATGTCCTAAGAATTACTTTTAGACAAATACCTTTGGGAGAAATTATCAAAATTAAGGTAAATCATATAGGTCACGTTAGTGGCATGCAGTCAGGCTTCTCTGCTGCCTAAACACTATCAGAAGCTGACCTACATTTACAACCTTAATTGTACTATTTGTTCTATTAAATTGTATTAACTTATTTCCAACAGTTTATTCTCTTCATTTTGTAGCGCTTCTTCTGCTGCACTACTTCCAGTATGTGTATATGGATGTAAGATTTTTTCTTATAGCAGATTTTAGTTACTAAACTGTTTCTTTAACTAGATTTTTAAACCCGCCTCCTGAGGCCCTCTAGCTGACGCACGACGACATCAGCATTTTTCTGTCCCTTTGATTGGTCGATCAGAGTTAATTCTTACAGCCTAGAAAAACACTTCTGGGCAATTAAATTCGAATTTTTACACCCACAGTGGCTGGCGGAGGGGGAGAAATTGACTTTGTCTTGGACATGGAAAAATGTTTTTTAAAGGTAGATTTCTCTGGAAAAGTTAGACACTGTGAGAAGAGGTCGGCTAACCCTGAAGCTAACTAGCTTGTCTCAGCCTGGGAAAGAGTTTATTCACCACTTCCAGACCAGTGCCGTCAACCATATATTTGATTAAATTTTTTATGTTTTTGTGATGTTATATTAATATTAAGATAAATATGATGAATATCTCCAGATGTACGTGGTACAGTTGTGGTCGTTATATTGCGTTTTTGTATGGTATTGATGGTTTCTATAATTGCGACGTGATAGTGGTGGTATTAAAAGGTGTATCATTCGGGTAAATCCCCACCGAAGGCCCAGGGACCAAACGTATCGCCCGTCACTGGGTTAAGTAAGAGTCATGTGATTTTATTAACAGATTTTTAGCAGAACTAATGTTCATTTATAAATTGCTATTTTTCCCTATGTAATTTATAATTTACTATTCAAACCACAAAGCTACATTTAACCTAACAGATGGTGATGCATTTGGGTGGAAGGAGCAAATGTTCATTGATTAAAAAGAAAGTAAATTAAAAAAGCCATTAAAAATAAATCTGATCATTAGAAATGCAATGTGATCATCATTAGGACTGCATGGTAATGACTATGGCTATTAACTAACACTATTATTTTACTAAACATTGGCAAACAATCACCAAAAAAACTATTTCAGGCAATCTAAAAACAAATCTATGACTGCACTTCCTACTACTGTAAATAAGCATTTACTTAAATATTCTTAGGTATAATTTTTGGGATACAGTCATATCGGTGCCTTATCACCCACCTAATTAAATTACTCCCCCAAAAACACATCAGCATGACTCAGAAGCTCATAAAACACAAGTGTAATTTTGCAAACAAGCGCTCTGCAAATGAATAAAAAGTCTAACCTGGCTCAGAGATGCATCATATAGGCGTAAATGCATCATTACTTCAAAGAGGTTAGGAATTGAAAATAAAAAAGGTGACCCTTGCCAAAGATATGAGTCATGCTTCAATTTCCGTTGGAACAGATTTCTTGCCCATGTCATGGTGCATAAGGCATCATGGTGCGTGAGTGCTTCCTAATGCACAGCGACTGGGGATCCTTTCTGAGGCATACCTCAGCAGTTAGGATTAGTAAAGGCGCAAAATTGTGGAGAGTATACACAACAGAAATAATAAAAAACACTGATTAAATGAAAGCCATAGCAACCCATATTGGCCAGTGCTGAATCTTATTAGCATTAATCAATCTTATGCATCAGCTAAAATGGAGAGGTTGATCTCTTAGAAATGTACACAAAACTTCAAAATAAATAAATCATCTACCATTAAAGTTAAAGCTAATTTATCATCATGATAATTCAATTAAGAAAAAAGGATGGTGGGACCCAACACTACTGAGATGTGGGGGGGGGGGTTTCCTATACTTTTCATCAGTGTCAAAGATCAGAATTTAGGGGGACGAAAATAAAAGTAGATTTTGTAAGAGTAGGAGAGAAAGAGAGAGAGAGAGAAAGAGAAAGAGCTGTTATGGAGTGCAAATGTTAATCACCAGCGATGTGTTTGCTGTAGCATTGACACTTGAGTGGGATTCCATTAGCAGAGGGCAGAGCTATTCGCCAAATTAGAAACAACACGGTATGTATTTAAAAAAATAAATGAATAAATAAATAAAATTGTAAATTGTGGGCAAAGAAAATGAACCTGAATCTGAAGACTGGTCGTTCCATACTATTTGTTTTCTATAATACTGTACATATTTGGCCCTGCGGGGGTTATACAGCAGGTGCGAGTCTTATGTTTAATGAAATTGAATAGCTCCTTAAACGTTTATACAGTATAAAATAATGCAAACATCCCTAATTATTACTGCTAAAACAAGACATGAATGTAAATTAGAGTTTACATGACTATGACTTTAGATTTTGATAAGTTAATCAGTGAATTAAAGCAATAGCTAATCGGTGATGTAACATTATAGACTACTGCAATAGTTATATGCAATAGTAGTTAAAGTAGAAAACCCCTGTCACAAACACCAGGCAGTCGGCTAGACGATTAAAAGATCAAAGAATTCTTTCCAACACATATATGGTACATTTGGGCTCAGCTGCTTATACAGACCAACTGAGAGCAAACTGTGAGCAAACTGCAGAGTCCATTCCCAGGGGTATCTGTCTCTCACGAGCATTTAAGCCAACGTCACTGTCACATGCCTACAAAAACCCCTCAAACCCATATCCATCTTCCAAGCATAGACAACAGAGTAGTCGATTTTTCTAGTCTGTGTATAAGTAGGTGGTGGTTCTCTAAAACGCAGCACCTCACACTCATATCTCTGCAGTGACTTCATCTCGGATTAAAGATCTATTGTGTCTGCTTTTATTTTCTTACAGTGTTCTATTTTAGAACTAGCAAACTCCTGCTCCTGCATCATATACTGCACATCTTACTGTGGAATACATCCCCATTGAATGTGTGCTAGGCTAAAGTTTCTTGTGATGTATTCTGATTAATGTTTGGAACAGGACTGACACCCAAAACCTGCTGCATGCATTGAGTCATGCATGTGCTCTTATGCAATTCTAAATGCAACAGATTTGCAACAATCAAGTCTGTGCAACCAAACAGATCTAATAGTTTTTTTCCCAACACAGTAGTTTATAATTCTATTAAAACAACCCAACAAAAATAGACGAACACTTGAGAAATAAGAAAGAAGGTAAGAATTCGACCCATGCAACTGCTGAGGCTGTCATGGGCGGTGAAAGAGATAAAAAAAAAAAAAGGAACCATGCATGCAAATAAGCGCACGTGCAGTTCCAAACATTTTTGCCCCTAAAATCAGAGCAGGATAATGTGCGGGGTGCGCATTTTAAACTCACGCTCTTTCCACGCATTGATGCTTTAGGTCTCCTGTCCCCTGCCGTATCTCGTACGCGCGCGCTCTGAACAGCAGCCGCGTCCTCTTTCCTTCTCCGCTCTCTCTCTCTCTCTCTCTCTCTCTCTCTCTCTCTTTCGTTCTTTTTTTCACACTCTTTATTTCGGGTGTCGTGTCCTGATTTCTCTCCACAGAGTCTTAAAGCAGACGGAAAATTCCCCCACGCAAATTCAAAGTATATTCCTCAAACAAGAAGGTAAGGTCCGGTGGACGAACAAACAGACCTGTCTTCCGCGTGCGCGCGCGCTTCTCCGTTTGGCGGGCGGCAGCAGCTTTGCACTCTTCTCGCTTCTCTCTCTCTCTCTCTCTCTCTCTCTCTCTCTCTCTCTCTCTCTCACTCACTCACTCTGTTTCCCTCTTTATCCCCCCCTCGCTTTTCTCTCTCTCTCTCTCTCTCTCTCTCTCTCTCTCTCTCTCTCTCTCACTCTGTCTCTCCCTTTTCTCTGCCCCCCTCTCTCACCCCCCCATCATCCTCCTATTCTGTTCCTCTCTCTCTCTCTCTCTCTCTCTCTCTCTCTCTCTCTCTCTCTCTCTCTCTCTCTCTCTCTCTCTCTCTGTCTCTCTCTCAGACTTGTTCGCTGGCGCTGGACACCGGACGTGTTTCCTTCAGCAGTGTTTCCCCAGGACCTGCTCTTCGTCTCCAAACCCTTCAGCGTTTGTTATTTTAGCACATAGAATTAAATGTATTATGAGGAGAACACACCAGGCATGAGGTTGACTTTATCCTGGTCAGTATCACACTGATTGTAAGGCAGCTCTGGAATCACTGGGACAAGAAATTGCAGGAGAATTCACCCTTGATGGGGAAATTAAAAAGGCACCATATAGTACACACATTTATTCCCACCTAGTCGTAACTCCTATAAGCCACTAGTTTCTTTCTTTTTTATTTTTAGGTACTGGAGAAACAAAGGATGATAAGTTACTCATTTTAGTAGTCAGTATTCACTGCTTACTATAACCTTACATGGTTATAGGTGATGGGATGCTTTGGAGGTATTTAAAATTAATCGGTTTACAGCAGTTAGCTTTACCAGTCAGAACTCCAGTGTTTGCGGTTTAATATTATTTTAGCGTTATTCAGGTTATCTGGTGTTTCCCCACAACAATGCATCAGTAGGTGCACTGCCTGTGTGTGTGTTTTTTTTTCTTATTCCAGGCTTTTTCCCAGTTTAGGATAGAGTTGACTACAAATCCACAACAACCCTAACAGGGAGAAGATGATGATCATTTACATATATAATTAGTCATATAATTATATGACTATATATAATAATATAGAATAATGCCAAAACTATTCACACATTTAATATAGTCTATGCAATATATAGGAATAAATATTTGTAAAACCATACAGAAAATAAGAGGGGCTTGTAGGAGAAGCAGAAAAAAGAATCAACCAGTAAACACCACTTTCACAGATAAAAGTGAAACTAAAACACTTCTTCATTAACCAATAGTGAAGAGCCAGCTGGAACTGTAGAAACCTGCAGACTGGTGTATTCAGGTCAGATTTACATCGCATAAAACAGTTAAAAATGTTATCAACGTGATTGTTAGTGCTATATTTGTACAACCAAATATGACTTTACCAAAAATAATAGCAGCAATTTAAGACTGTCACAATACACCAATATCCTTCTAACACTCTACTTTAATTAGTCTTACCTGCCACTTATTTCCTCATCACGTTCCCTCTCCTTCACTCCTCTATTTAAATGCACCCTTCACCTTTAATCGGGGGTCTGGGCTCGTTTACGTATATGCCAGACTCACGGTTATGCTCTCTCACTTGCTTTCCGCTGACCTGGTTCCCACGCCAGCATCCTTCATTATGGCTTCATCTCCTACTGGTCTAGTTTGGCCTATCCCTCATTCCAACCATCTCCTCGAATTCCTGATCTCCTGCCTATCTCTGCTTAATCTACGCTACTCTCTGTTCGATCTTGTTGGCAATAACTGCGTCTGGATTCAAAACAATCTGCTTCTTCCGGTTGGTATATCGTTACACATACAAGGTATACAAACCTTTAACCTAGTTTTTTAAAAACACTCATATTAAAAAGGCTATATTGTTGATCTATTTTAAAGCTAAGGACAAAGCTATATTCAACTATACAGAGAATAACATGATAAAATGCTTTTTCTTATGTCATAAAAAAGTGAAAGAAAAGTATTTACAATGCAAATTAAATTACATGTAAAAAGCAAAACAGAAATCAGTATGAGTGTTGTGAAGAGAGTGAAGTGCAGATTTTTGTAGCAGTGTCTTCAGTGTCTTCTGTGTTCGCCAAATGGAAAGGCCAGAGCAAAATTCTAAAAAAAAAGTAGGTTTTATTGGTAGGGGTCCATATAAGCTTGTTACTTCATTATCACCTTTAATCATGTACTGTATATAAAGTGTGTCTTTTACATGGTGCACCACTGAATTGTTTCTGTGGAATGTGACAGCTCCTTGGTTCAGCCACTCATGGTTCAATCAGTGCACATCTTCACATCCAACATTTATCCTAATCTCTAAGGGAATTGTGTCTGATCCTTCCACTGTGGGGAGCAAGTCTTCAACCAGACTCTTGTCACTCCTCGCTCCACGTTTATGGAACAAACTGTGTAGCTTTTAGCTTTGTTTCAAGTACACATATTGTTCTTGGAACAATGCTGCACATTACAAAACTTTTTTTCTTTTTCTCACCTGTCAATCATAGTTTCCTTAGTCTACTATTGCATTTAAAGTATTATTATAACAGTGATATTAACCATATTTAATACCTCATGTTATAAACACGACTTTTACATTCCCATAAAAATATTCTATTCTTCTATTGCTCGGAGCATCTGCTCTTCTGTCCATCTGATCACTTTAACGTGGATATTTCTTAAACAATTAATGATTCAGACACATCCTTACATCGGCGAATAATATTGCCTTGATACTCTACATGTTAAATCCACCAACAACTGCTACTGTAAACATTCCAAGACTCCTCAAAATATATGATTATATGATTAAATGGTTTCAACACATACTGATTTTTCATTTTTTTTAATATGTAACAATTTATGACCCGTCCATCATGCGCCACATACAAGAGAACTGGATCCTGGTTTAGTCAATATTTTATGAACATTGTGTCAGAGTTTTCCTTTCCACTGTTTATTCTATATCGAATTCTGCTTCTGGATTTCTATTAAGCCGCTTGTGACAAAACCTACAGCTACACAAATCAAATCAAATCACATATTTCAATGTTTCTGAAAAAATAGACAGTAATTCTCTCTAAATTAAAGAATCAATCATCACTTTTAATGTTTTCAGGTTTGTCTTTCACCAGAATTTAGAGCGAGGCTGGTTATATTTTCCAGTTTAGCCAATATATAATTCACCTTAAAGGTGTTCATTTGGGATTAAGGTCAGTGTTCTGTGGATAACACTTGTATCCACGCCACCCATAAAAAACCATGTCATCATGGAGCTTAGAGGCTTTTTGCATAGCAACAATGTCATGCTGGAACTTCCTTATACTAATTCTACTGAATGCAAAGTCATCTTAGACAAATCTCTACTTATTATTTTTTTTTACATTATTTAAAAAAAAACCACACTTGTTGGTGTGCTAGTGTCATGCCAGGAGTTTGGGTTGAATGCAAGTACAGAATTTATTTATCAGAATAAAACATACTAAACAAACAAAACCCTGAACAATGAACACTAAAAAACACTAGTATAGGAAACAAACCGAAACAAGAAAATAGAAAAACAGAGCCTGAAACTGTGGATATAAATACTGACAACAATACAGACCACAGATTAGGACATTCAAACAAAGCAAGACAGGGATAGACTGAAACACAAGAATATAAATACACACCCTAATTGGGCCAACAATCAACTAAACAAGTAACATTTGAACACAATGGGGAAATCAACCACTGGCAAGACATGGGTGAGACACTTGACAGGACAAGATTACATAAACACTGAACACATGTCCTAGTAAACCAGGAGCGGAAAGTCTGCAAATTGCTCTGTGGTGGCCTGGTAGGGCAATGCCCCTGAAAAGCATGACACCAACCCTGACAGCTGTTGAAATGTTGGAAGTGGTAATACATTGGTTAAGTTGTTGGACCGCGAATCAGAAGATTATGGGTTAAATTCTCAGCACCACCAAATTGTTACTGCTTGGTCCCTGACAAGACCTTCAATTCATAACTGCTGAGTTAAAAAAAAAAAAGAAATATGTTTAAATCTCTCTGAATAAGGCTGCCTGTCGAATAGCAGAAATATGCATAAGCCTTGAATAATTGACCTTGCACACACAAGAATTTTTTTTATTTTCGTCTAGTTGTGATTATTTTTGCATAGAACGTAACAAAGACTGTGTTGTGTAACAAAAAAATTCTACAATCACTACACAGCATTCAATGAGAGCTTTTATGTGATTCTGTTTCAGTTATCAGAAGGTACCATTAAAAATATTATATCAGAAACTATTTACAATCTGCTTAATTTAAGGTGTGGACAAAGTTAATAATACCGTTCCATGTTAATAGTGGCATCAGTGTTTAGGCAGCCTTTTTAATAGATGAGGCTGAGCCATTTTAGAGCTCAGGGGGATTATTTAGATTCATTTATGTTTTAAAGACATATTACACAAATGTAACTCTGCTCTCCTATTAACAGTCTAACTTTAAAATTCACCAGTCCATTGAAAGTAAATGTGACTGAAACTAACTCTGTCACTAAAAAATGCAAGTGTAAAAATAATAAATGCTGTTATGGAAAAGTGTGTTAATCTATAACAAGCCTAAAGAACAAATACTGACAAACAGAACTCACTTGTTTTTCATAGAGGGAAATAGAGAAATAAGTCCAAAGACACGCATTGTAGCATTTCTACATTGTTCATAATGTGCGTCCACACTGGCACTACCCAGAATGACCCCTGCCCTATGCCCTGGATCCATGGAGATAGACGCCAGGATCCCTGTTTAAAATAAGCAGTACAGAGAATTCATGTGTGCAGATAAAAACAGACCTAATGCTTAGGGAAGGTCTGCGTCTCTAATTGTACTAGAACTTAATCCAAATTTCTGAATTAGATCATTTAAATAAACATCTGTGTAAAGTCCTGAAGTTGGATTTTCAGATATGCCCAAATTTGAATTTTTTTAAATAGTTGTTTAAACTCGGTTCATCAATTCATTGTCTGTACTGTTAATCCTAAACAGTATTCGAGGCAAGCTAGCATCTGTCACAGGGGATGTATTCTGGTTGCCAACCAATCACAGGAAACAATAGCACACATGCTCCAGACAATTTAGAAATTTCAGTAATTCACAACACAAACAGTGCAGAGAAAGGAATTGAACCTCCAACCCCAGTGGGGCAAGAAAATTGTGTGACCCAATAAGCCACCATGTCTAGCTCATTGTTGGCCTTGACTGTTTTATTGTCTTCTTTATTACAGATAAAATGGCTAGCTTGTAAACAAATTATATAGGCAATGAATAAAGACATCTCTAATATCTTTGCCTGTCTCATGTGATCATATACTATTGATCTTAGCAAAGATTCTGGGGGTCTTATACAGTATGTTTGGAAAGTGTTTATGATCTTAATTTAAGGAAATAAACTGATTTACATTCTGTAGCTGTTACAATTTCTTAATTGACTACAATGGCACACAAAAATTAATTGCCATATATATTCTCATTAGTACTGTAGGTTGGGCAGAAAGCCAGACATGACATCAGAGATCTAAAGTGATTATAAGAGAACAAGGCTGTTTACCTACCCCTGTAACATATATGATTAGTCAGGGGTGTGTGTTTGCCTTAAAAAAGTAGACAGATGGAAAACAATGTGAGCCTCCACAAAGGAGACTGGAATGGCATCTGCCTCTGTCAACCCCTGTTTCCCCCAAATGACCTGTGACATCAAGTGCAAATGCTTTCGTTCTCTTTGTACCTCTGCATCAGGGTTGATTGGGCGAACCATTCAATTAGAGCAAAACACACACACACACACACACACACACACACACACTCACATCAGCAGTTTCATTACAGGATCAGACTCTGACTCATCAAAGGCCTCTTTATACTGCAGTAAGGGGATCGGCCGACCCCCTTTCATGTCTTAATTAAAAGTCCTATCAAGGAAAACCGGGTGACTAAAGGTCTGTAATATACATTTGTTATTAAAAGCATGACTTCATACATAATACATACTGTTAAAACATATAATAAGAAAATATTAATAAAGTCAATTACTTACCCATGTTTGATGTCTCTGTTTCCCCCAAAGGTAACTCTACCCTACCAGAAATATGACAGCCCGGAAGACTTTTTTCTTGGGGGGTTTGTCCAGCAGATATTTGTAATGCTGCAGGCTGGTCCTCTCCACACACCTTTGCTTGTGTCTATTACCTAAACCTGACTTTATCAATGTTTCACAAACATTGCGAAGACATACCTTCAGTATGGCGTTGTGGGCAATCTTGTTTCTCTCAGCATTACTTCAGCCTTCAAAGTTGACCTGGTACGTTGTTGGGGTGTCTTTAGGCTTCCTGGTTGCTTACACACTCGCCATGATGTGTTGCTCTTCCACTGGACTAATTACACGTGTGCTTCAGACTGACAGAAACAATTCCATAGCGTTTTTGACACGGCATCTTCTTTGCTTGGGATTACATGCTTAAAATAGTTATGTATGTAACCTGAAGTTTTTCTACAAGTCTGCCTCAAAATCATTTTTAATACTCACATGTTACACACACACAAATACATACAGAAACTGGCCTAATTTGAAGTTAGCTGGGATAAACTGAAAGAACTCCAGAAACAAAAACTGAGGAGGTAAGACTGAGGTAGTATGTAAAAGCAAGAGGGAAACAGAAAGAGAGCAGTGAAGAGGAAAATCTGTTCTGTCACCTGAGAAAAATAGTGGAAAACTTGACAGGTTTGTAGTCAGAGTTCAGTCTTTTGTTCAGTGTCACAAAAAGAAAAATTCAGACCCAGAGCAAATTCACTATTTCCTGGGTGTTTGTGTGTGTGTGTGTGTGTGTGTGTGTGTGTGTGTGTGTGTGTGTGTGTGTGTGCGTAATGGGCTATATTAATAGACATACAAATACTATTTTGTTTTACAAAAAAGATGTATAATTTATAGGTGTTTGAGCTTAATTATAATTACTAATATATTAACTCTTTGTACTATTAACTTGTTCCAAAACCAAGGATTTAGTATAAAGATGAATGTATGTGTTTATTCTAATTTCAGCTCATTTGTAGGAACTTCAACAGTAGATGTTATAATAATAAGAAATAATAACTAATATCATGTCAGCACTTATATGTAAGTCCTTTCTTTTGCATTTAATTTACATAGTAGCAGTGTTGAAATTTGAGCTTATAAATTCCAAAATGAACAAATTGACATAGACATTCAGACTTTAAAAGCTACAGGCACCTCTGACATCTTACAAGGTCATCAGACAAGTTTTTTTTTTTTCATGAGTGAATCACAGCTGTCAGGGTTTTCAGGCTGACAGTGTGTGTCAGGCGAACCTTAGTTTCTGGGCAATAATGTCTTCCGGACCAGAAGATCTGCAGTGATGAGGGAGCACAGCTTGAAGCCAATCATTGTTTTCTTGAGGAATCAATTAAGAAGACATGAGCCAGAAATGTGCTGCCTTTTTTTTCATGCATAGTGGGCAAATGAGAAAACGCCTCATTTCATCACTGTTGCAGTAAAATTACACTACACCTATAACACAATACTGCTAATGAGAAAAAGGCAGACTACGGTGGACCTTATGACCATGGCTCAGAAGAAAAGAACTGTGTCTTAAGATTGAAGGTCATTCTAACCAAGTAGTTAGAAGGCCAACTAGTTCCAGTGCATGCTTGGCTTAGGAAATGTCTACATTCTAAAAAAAGATGGTTTCTTTTTATCTCAAATAAAATGTTTGATGCTTTTTTGGACTATGGCGACACCTCAGTGTAGCTTGTAGCTAATAGTTCAACAATACGCAATTTGCAAATTCTTATTTGCCCAAATATGGAATGACTGGTGGTCAGAATATGTTATATTATACAAACAGATCTGGTATCCAGTGACAAAAGCTACTGTAAAAAAAGCTACTATATTTAGCTGTCATGTCATGTAAATTCAATGCAATTCAATGAACATTCCTATGTGGTAAATTGAAAACAATATCATTTAACAAATGCTATAACCATAAATATATATATATATATAATATATATATATATATATATATATATATACTATATATACCTATATATATATATATATATATATATATATATATATATATTATATACTATACTGTATTATTAAAAAATAGCTATCAATTTTAGGACAATTTTAGGATAATTATAAGTAGTAGTTAATTGACCGTTCCTTTTCAGGTCAGCATTTTTGTGGCTGATCGGGTTCCTGACATCACCCAAGCACTGGGGGTTTCTGATTTCTATGACACAGCCTGAGATATCAAACTGCTTAATTTTTAATCTGCTGAAGGCAAAGTCATGTAGCAGAGGGCTCTGAGCTAATGGCTTTAGATTGGATAACCCGTGATCGCTTCTGGAAATGGGAGAGATCCTCTTCTGTGCTTCTCTGGGGTGGCTTTCATTACATGTGATGGTAAAACAAGCTGTTCTAGGAGCTTTTTTTTTTTTTAAAATCAAAGCCCACCTAGAGGAAGTCTGTTTAAAATCATCTCATAGTTTCTATCATTTGACAGATACGTATTAATGCTTTTATAATTATTCATTTAACAGAATACCAATATAAATAAACAACGTATATATCTTACAATATTAAAACTAAACTGTTCAGTGGATCCAGTGAAAACAACACAATTACACTTTTACAATTACACAATCATTAATAGTTAATCTAGTGATATATTAAGAAATCTGGCATGACAAATAATATTGTTAGGAAACACACTATTTGTTCATTTATGGAAAAAGAGAAACAGCAATGACCAGACTGTGGGAGGGAAAATGAAGGTGCACATTATAAGCTTCATAATGTTGTGAAGAAAGACATAATTTTCATAATTTCATAATTTTTTTTAGTATGTCTATCTATGTGTGTATGTGATCCTTCCCATAGGATGTATTCTATGGCTGGATTTAACAAAGCAGTAAAGTTCAGTTTTGTGTCGCATTGGCTAGAACCATACAGAATATTCACTCAACATTATACAGTGCAAATCCAGAACATTTTGCCTAGGGTGAGCAAAGTAGGACACAGAATATGGCAGCTAAGTAAAATGTATCTAAATCCTCCAAAATATTTAACATTGCAAGTGCTGAGATACGACATTTTAACTTATGTTTAAATATTATTCAGGTTAGAGCCCACCATCATATCTGATGTGTTTTCCCACATATTTTTTTCAGAATTTGTATTCAATTATAATTCTGTTTTATTATAATTAATTAAAAGGTGAAAATACAAGCAAACAATGGCAGAAAAATAATATGCAAAAAAAAAAAAAAACACATGGCGGAAAAACTACCACGGTTGATTTGATTAGCAAAAAGTCTTGCACTGCTTGCCAAAAAATGGCAAGCCAAAGTACAGTGGTCCAAAAATAAGGCAAAGACAAAAAAGAAAGAGTTTAGCATACAGATGTCTTTTCAAAAGAACTTTTTTGTAAAATTTCACGATCAGGCAATACTGTAAAAGCAGAGCAATGTGTAAAATTCAACAAACAAACACCCAGTGAAAATAACCCACAAAAATTATAAAAGAGATTTGAGTAAAATTTTCACAAAACTGTCAGAAAGTCAAGAATAGGACATATTTAGCTACAGTGGGCAGCAGCTTATCAAATCAGGACAGTTGAAAAAGACATAGAAACAGGTCTTTTGTGATCCTCAGTTAAGTAATCTGATGCCTCAGATCCCTGCTGTTGCCTGACAAGACGATGTGGTCTTTTTTTCTGATGTTGCATCATCTGCCCTAAGGTTCAACATGCAGTGCAGAGATGACCTCCATAAATACAAGACGTGTCATGTATTTCACAGCCGGCATGAAAATGGGCATTTACTACTAATATATTCCACATAATACAACCAACTTTCTTAGACAGACAGACTTTTATATGTGCTCCACTGACAGCTACTGTGGAACACTTTTCATCTAGTCTGATTAAACAGCCACCAGCTTCTACCAATCAAACAATAAACCAGGCTTCACTACTTATCTTTAGCAGCTTTTTGTTTTTTGCTTTAGAGCGTTACTCTGCTTTGGAATTTTGTTATAATTTTGATTGTATTGGCTTGATTTTATAAAAGTAAAAGTTAGAATACAAAAAGGATATAAAATATTACTTGAATATATATATAAAAAAAAATCTCTCTAGACATTTGTTACCACAAAGTGTTGATTATATGTTCTATTTTGTTTGTTTGCTTAGGTTTTTTCTGGTGATGAAACTGGCTAACAAGATACTGAAAAAATGAGCATATAAAACATATCCAAAGCTCGCTCATTAACCCACCACCTTATTCCAACTTTTTGTGTACATCTTGTTTTTCAACTTTCACCAATGCACATCACAGCATTATATTCATATTTATCATAAATATCATGAATATTGCCATAAACTCTATGCAACTTTCACTGTATTGCAAAAGCGGCCTTTTACTCCGGACCTTATTTTCTTATATTCATTATTATATTTTATAAAAATAATAAACTGTTAATTATTGTCCATTTTATTTAATTTTATATAATTTCGTTTTTATAAATTTCGTTATACAAATCTTCTTGCTTCATAAAAAAAAAAATCTATTCAGTCATACAAAGCTTTTGTGATTGTGAATTTGACAATAAACTTTTAATTTGAAATTCAATTTAGGAACTGTGAGGATGGTGTCAAAAATAAATATAAGCATAGAAAAAGGGGAAAAATTTGTGGCGATATGTGACCTGTTTTTTAAAATCAGCATTTAGACCAGGGTTTCTGCATAGACAATCTCCCCCACATATACGCACAACATTGTCGTCTTATTCTTGTAAGAACCTTCCATGAACCTCATTATGAATGCAGCTAATTATTACTCCTAACCCAGTTTTTAATAGTAAATTGCATATCCACTAGAAATGATGTATAAACAAAATCAGAAAATCTAGATTTTTTTCTGATATAATTACAACAAATGTTTAACAAAATACAACAACAATTGTGTTACGTTGCTAACCCAGTATGGTGAGACTTTCCTACAAGCAACAACAACAAAAAAATCCCTAGCTAATATATCCCACCAGCTTCAGTGAGTAGAATGTCTAAAAACAAATTATCACTAATCACTGAAGATGTGACAAAAACACAGGTCGGGAATCGAGGTTAATTTGCAGCTCTTACTGAAAGTGCTCATGGCTGCATTTTATTTTAATGAGTGAAAAGGCAAGGTCAAGAGAAATGTGTTGGTTTAAGTACATTTACAGCGCATGACATGGGACCCAAGCACAGAGCTGTTCAGACAGATGGCCATCCCCGGGACACCTTGTCCAACGGGATGTACACTGGGTGAGAACAGGGGGAAAAACGCTAATATTAGATATATTTAAGTATCTCTGAAGGTAGCGGCACTAACAGATGGTGAAAGGAGCTCTGACTCACAACATGGGAGGAGAGCGACAGTACAAACTGGCCACGGATGATGCGGTTTGCAAGAAAAAGCAGAAGCTATAAGAGATCCTTGGGGAGAAATAACTTAGTGAAGCTAGGACAACCTGGTTTGTTTGTTTCCTCTATAGGATTTTAAACGCTTTAAAAGGCATTCCTCTATAAAAACATATTTGCTGACTCTGTACCGTTATTGTTCTCAAGCGGCAGAAACTCTCTTTCAGAACTGTACATGAATAACATTTCCATTTATACATTTTGTAAATGTTATTATACAAAGCAAATGAGGCAATATTACAATTAAGGAATAAACATCATAACGTTTTACCGTTGTTGGCAATCAAAATTCAATAAAGTTTTCTCAGATAAATACAATGATAAAACAAATATAATTTAAAAAAATAATAACTATACAAGGAGGTATTTTAATAGGATAACAAGAAAAAAATGCTATATTTAATTAATGAATTAAACATCTATATAAACTGAAAAAAAAAAGAAAAGAAAAAGAATGTTTCAAAAGCACAGTTTATGAAAAAACACGCAGGAAAAAAAACATAAAATATCATGTTTCTTCTTGCAGGGTGCAACATGTCAATATCAACAAATATTACTAGAAAAATACTAGGAAATCTTAGCATCACGCATTTTTTTTATTTTCAAATGTAATTTCTATGTTCAGTGATAGGAATCAATATTTTAAACCGAAAAATTACATAATTACATAACATAAAAAACACACAAAACAGATTAATGAAAAGCAATAATAGCAATACAACAATCAAAAAAATGCAACATTAGGAATAATAAAAAGTAAATAAAACAAGAAGAAATCTTTTTTTTTTCTTTGCTGCTAATATGTTGACAGAAGTTCATGATCTTGACCGTAACTCTATTCTATTGACTGAATGATAGAGGCTTATGGGTAATGTAGTTTAAAACTTTTATTAATGAAATAAAACAAATCATATCTTTAATGGACTACTGGATTCATAAGCAGGCTCATTGCGCATACCTCTATGTCATAATTGGGAGGCTGGCTAATTTTTTTTCTAGTAAGCAATATTTAAAATGCCTTAATATCAACTTTTTATATATTTCTTTAAACTCTGCTTAAATTATTCCTACCAATCACACTTTAATTTACAGCTATTTATTTATTTATTTATGTGCATTTTTTTATCTTCCAGAAGGCACTACTTGGCCCCTGGGGTCAGAAGTGCAAAATAACCTACATATACGTAATCTCTTCATCATGGACAACAAACTGTGTTGAGTCACATTTATATCTGACAGTTTTCCCATTTCCCCCGTTTCTATTCTGACATCATGGCTTATATTAGGTTTTCATGGGTATTGTGAAGTCATCTGATGAAATATAGAAATTCTTGCTCCTCTGCTGCTGAACATCAGTAAAATGTGCATGCTCTTGGTTAATGCAATACAAGATTAATATTGATCTTTTCTGGTACATTCTCAATTCTGTATGTAACGCAAAAGTCTTTTCTTTATTTCACCAAAAAATGGCATATTTGTCACTAAGGATATACAATACTAACTTTTTGGTGCATTGTTGTCCCAGATGTCTTTAATCTCATTAAAAATGTTTGTCTTGATTGTCTTGTCTTGAAAACTTATTATTGAAAAATTAATTAAATCAATTAAAAACTCATTTTATATTGTCAAAAACAGTTCACAGTGACTCCTTTCAGTGAATGCTGCTCTGTTCTGCTCACCCCACCCTGTCTGTTCTGTGGGGCATTTCCACTGATCCAAAACCATTTAAAATAATTGTTTTAATAACTTATTAATCATTAACAGACACTGCTATAAACCATCTACAAAGGTATGTTATCTTTACCCAAAACATACACAGATTATAATACGCCAATCACCTTAATGCATTGCTCATTTTAACCAGGAAAATAATACATAATTATTGGCCACAGCCACACCAGGTTCCCAACCAGCGCACACTCTCACCACTTGGGTGAACCTCAGATACCCCTGCACCTCATCAGTCCATCACAATCACTCACCCTATTTATACACAAGCCCTTCACTTAGTCACCGTCTGGTCTTGTATGTTTCTGTATGTTCGCAGACTCCACTTGCAAATTGTTAGCATCCCACTACTGACCTGCTCACACGATTCATGGATTCTCGTCAAATCTCCAGCACCAAAGCTAATTCTCTTCCCTGCTTCCTGCCTGCATTTTGAGTTCTTAAATAAAGGCGACCCGCTGAGTCTTATCATTATCTCTGACTGCTGGCTGGTTCCTCTGTGACAACTGAAGAAAGCATGAGCTGAAACATCTGCTCCTTAGTCTGGTTTTCTTACACTTTTGCACTTTGGGATATATTTTTTGGGAAAACATTTTTGCCAGACTCTTTTGGTGTTATAGTATTAATTTAGTGTGTGGAGAATTTTGTGTGACTTGTATAATGTATATAAAGATTTGTGATGTTTAACTATTTTCTCAAGCGTTGAATGATGTCAAGTATTTTTTTTTTTTGACTAAGATAGTAAAATAGCATTTTGTGACCAGATAAGTAAGGGCTATGGAAATTCATTGGAAATGGCATGGTATGGTGGCTGCTAAGGCTCTTGTAACAAATACATGTACCAATAATTAAAAAGCAATTTACAAGTCATTCAGCAAACATGCAATTTAACCACAAATATACACTAAATGAAATAACCAGGGAATAAAATTTTTATACAACATTAAACTATGGCACTGGTTATAACCAACTACACAGCCAATTAGAATAAGCTGCTCTGATGTCAATATCCTCATTATCCTTTTTGCTTGGTGACCTTTAATAGTCAGTCTTTCAGTTTAATGTGTAAATTATTGCACAGTACTGTATGTTGTTGCCAAGAAAACTGATTTCTACATGCTTTGAAAACTATTGAACAAAATCTAACGTTGGCTTACCAAATAAAACAGCTTTTCTCAAATGTAGGTTTCAGGAATGATTCTAAGCTGCTGGTAGCTAAACAGAAAATATTGAATGAATACATATTAGTAGGACAGTTATAGGCTGTTGTTACTATACATCCTCTTCCTGTTTTCGCTATAAAAATAAATCAACCAAAAATACAGTAAAGTTGGATACTAATGGTTTCTCCTCAAACGGCCAGCTTCTCTAGCTAATCAAGTAGCACAAACGATGCTAAATAAAAGGGGAAAAATGTTCATATTAAAATAATGTGGGTTTAGTAGAACATTGAAAGCCATTCATTGATGGTAATGTGTGGGAGAAACGCTGATACAGTTTTGAAAAGGACACAAAAGGAGAATACAATACAAAGAACAGCCAAGAATAAATAAAATACCCAATATTATTATAATAATATAATTTTCCCTAAAAGGATATTCCTATACTATTTTGTTGGGGATAGCACTGAAAAATTAAATGCTGATTTTACTTAATAATAAAAAATAAAAAAAATAAAACATTAAAAATATATGATTTGTATTTTGTACCCCTGCCTTTTCCCCAATGACAGCTGCAAATCCTTGTGACCCTGATTAGTAATAAGTGGGTACAGACAATGGATGAATGGATAGATGGATGATTTGCAATATTTTATTATTTATTTGAAACCATTATTGTGCTGTCACTCATCAATTATCTAAGTTGCTTATTGGAACTGTCATAAGAATTTTAAATAAAGTTTGACACAACATTTCATTAAATAACCCTGCGAGTGATGTATCATTCATAAAAGATTCATTTATGTTAAATCCTTAATATGACACAGAAACAACAAGTCGACACAGAGCCTATATTCTGTACGGAAAACTTAATTAGTTAATCTCCCGAGTCTTTGGGCACATATACTTAGGCTATGCAGTCTGTACTGGAAACAGAAACAAATAGATCTTTAAATTTGGCCAAAGCGACTAAACCAGACATACCCAAAGTAAATTGAATGCTGTTATTGATTCATTTGGAGTATGTGCACAGTTCTGGTCTCTTTTGAAAGGCGTTACTCTGAAGATTGTAACTATACAGTCATTAACTTACTAAACATCACTGTAAGGCTGACTGGTTTTGATTAACAAATCTTGAAACACACTGAAACAAAAACAAAAAAACCCACCTACTTTTTTTTTGTAAACAGAGGCCTGCAGATGACTACAGCTTTGAGTTTTCAACTGGAAAATACAACTGGACAATAGCTTGAAGCCTTACCAAGCTTCATTTTAAATTTGATAACAATACTTAAGAAACTAAGTGTGTGTTACACATGTGTGTTAGTGTATCTCCAGGCATTTCCAAAACTGTACTCTAGGAGACTCCAAAGGATCCTTTGGAACCATTGACATACAAATTTAACAATTTTTAATAACTAATTATTGGCTTTATGCCAATCATAATAGCAATTGTGACTAATTTGAAAGCACAAAGGCAAATCGCAAGAGACACACGTCACTGGTGTCTTTTTGTGTCAGTTTCTGCAGACATCCTATGGTGCGGTCTTTACAGACATACATAGGAACATGACACCTTGTGTGAGGAGCAGTTGATGGAGCACATTTCTCCTTCACTGCTGGCAGACAGCGATATCCTTTGCCACCCAATGTTCAACAGCATCCTTGACTTGCCGATAGACAAAGTTTCCTGCATGAGCTGTGTGGCCCGTGGAGCAAATCAGTACATCACGAATGTCTTGCCACTGCATTGGTGTTTTAAAGTATCGTGTGAAGGACTGAACTCATAAAAAAGAGCTGTAGAGGCTGTAAAATACTGTACGTATTGGTGGATATAAGCTGGAGTCCTGAAGAGTGACGTCTCCTCCAGCTCTGCTAGTCAATTAAAAAATCGCACTGCTAGGGGGAAAATAAAGAAAGAGGACCAAATCTTTATATTGGGCACCAATTGAATATTTCTGCCTCAATTGTTCTCAACTCTTCAAGACTGAGTCATTCGTTTGTTCATCACGTGACCACTTTATGGATTGGTATCTTTTAGTTAATAATATTAATTTAATGTGGTATAATATTTGGGAATTGTCAAAAAATTATCAAAAGACATTGTTGTGAAGGAGGGGTTCATAGTCTCTGTCTGAAGGGGAAGATTGGAGAAAGTAGTAGGAGTGCTGGAGTGAGGAGTTGTCAGCCAGAATGTCTTTAAAAATCCAGAAGCTCTAGAAAGAGTCTGTTTTTAGTCTGAGACCAGACAATGTGTATGAGTGAGGATGCTGGGTGATAAGTGAGTCTGGTTTGTCATGTGACAGTGCCTCAGCTCACACGGCCCACTACTGATGGCCGAGAACCTTGATGTGGTGGCAGCCGTCCTTAGGAACTTAATAAGTAATTCTGGATCTAGAATTTTTTCTCTAGCCACAAAGGATCTCTCCTATACCCTTTCCAGTCCACCAAGTATTCCAGTTTGCCACCACAACGATGGGAATCAAGAATTTTTTTACAGAGTAGATGGAGCAGTCTTCCAGGATCATTGGTAGAGGGGTTTGTCAGTCACCTTTACGGAAGGTACAGATTAATGGGAGTAAATGGGTCTTAAGGAGAGGGACATGGCTGTATAAATACAATAAGTCGTGGGTAATTTTAGCAGGTAAGTGACAGGGTTTATTTGTCTGATTATTAAAAAGAGACTAATGTATCTGGGACTTAACTTTTTGCTGGGTAAGTGCATCCCTATGTCATGGGTGAAGAGTCAGGCCTTTAGCCCAGTAAAATAAACTGGATTATCGGCTCACTGAGCATGAGTCTGGATCTGTTAATGACGCACTGCCTTTTGCAAGTTATGATGAGCTTTGTTTCAGACTTTCTTGCTCTTCCGAAACCAGTGGTTCAACAGACATCGGATAGTTTCCTGGACCACAGGAGCAAAGGGGACAGACAAGCCTTCTCTGTGAGTCCTACCAGACTGTGATGAACCTCAGTTAGCCCAGGATGTTGTCGTTTACCAATGTTTTAGTAAAGATCAAAATGCAGCCTTCCCTTGTTTCACGACTTAGTTAAATTAAGTCCAGTTTATTTGACAGTGAGTGAACATTTGAGAGCATAAGTGTTGAAAAAGCTGGTCTTGTGAGGTTAGCCCTTAGCCTGGCTCGTATATCTCCGCACTTACTGCGTTTCAGTCCTCTCTCACACTTGCAAAGCTGCCTTGTGCAGGTCCAGACAGTGGACGCCCGCAGTTTCAGGCTTCAGCAGGTAACACAGGTCTCGTAGCCTCTCAGTAACCACCGGTGAGGGTTTGTGTTTGTATATACTGCAGATTTCAAGACAGGCTTTGACGTTATTAGACGTATTTTAAAGTAATTTTCTTATAAATTAGAGGTAAGCGGTAATTGAAAACAGGTGTATGCAATAAGTACTTAGGGGAAGATGTGTGTGATGCTGGGTGGTGAGAGAGGCTGGGGCGTCTGTGACATGCATTTCCTATAAAGAGTAAACATATTTGTGTAACTAAACCCTGTCCTTTTACTCCACTACTAGACACAATATTTTGATAACAGTTTGGAATACAGACTAAAATACAGACATCCTCAAATGATTAAAAAGATTGTTCAAAAACACATATGCATGTATTGATCAGGTTTCCTAAAAAAATTGTCTATATAGTGTATTTTCGGAGGAAAATGTCTGTAAAGACTTGTATACATTATGTATTCTCAGTCAATCAACGTTTTACATTTACAGCATTTGGCAGACACCCTTATCCAGAGCGACTTACATTTATCTCATTTATACAACTGAGCAATTAGGGGTTAAGAGCCTTGCTTGGGGACCCACAGTGGTGGCTTGATGGAGCTGGAAATCGAACCCACAATCTTCAGGTTGGTAGTCCAACACCTTAACCATGAGCCACCACTTCCCCATCATTTCCAGTTTTGCTTTTAGACAAAATGTTTGCTCTGAGTAGCCAAATGCATGTGCGATAGAGGTCATAGGCTTGGCTGCAGCCACTATCACACTCTGCAGTCACACTCTCAACACTGTCATTTTACTGCCAGACAATTTTGATTGAAATAGCAGCGATCTAACACATCAAGCTAGAAAAAAAACACAGGGAGACTTTTGCACTGCCGCCAATTTCAGCATATTATTTCTTGAATCCAAATATTGCCCCCCACACCCAGATTAGCCATATGTCCCTGTAATACTGGCCATAAGTTTGATAACCCCCCCCCCCCCAATTATCACAAATTCAGTGCTGGATGTGCAGAAATGTGCAGTGGCATTAACCCTCTTACGATTAGGATAGTTGTGGGACATATGTTTGTTTCTGATAGTATTTTAATGCTGATACTGAAAATTCAGTATGATGTGGCATACAGTTAGTGGCTATTTGTCAGTATTGTTATCGGTGTTATCTTAATTGTATGATTTCACGGTCTTTTGTATAATATTATCCCAAATAATAAAAAAAATAGCTGGTCCTGGCTGGGTTCTTTCCTTTTTTTGGGTGTCCCCTTGATAGATTTTTATTGTGGTCTGTGCTATTTGCAGCACATTTCTGTATTTGGCTGTGTTGTAAGGATTTGCAGCACGTGTTGTCAGACTAATGAAGATGGGTTTTTTTTAATTGTTGGTGTTTTTTCCATTTGTACATTGGGCTCTCTTGGCCACTGTATAAAAAAGAGCTGTGCATAACTAAGTGCTGTCAAAGATCAATAAATTGAAGCAATGTTGTAAAGAAAAGTAGGCTAACCTCTACAAAATGATGTAAAAGACTGAGAAACCCCTACAGCATCTCTATTTGCTGTGGATGCTGTGGAAAGCCCATACCTTACTATCCTGTACATGTTGTAAAAAGGGACCACTAAGTTCCCATTACTGGTTTGGGAACTACACAGTTTCAGATCGCAAAACCCTACAGCGGACAGGGAGGACAGCTGAGAAGATCATCAGAGACTCGCTTCCCTCTGTTACGAACATTTACGCTGCATCTGCAAGGCCATCAGCACTGTGGACAAACCCACACAAATTATTTTCAACAATTGCAAATCTATAAGCGTGTATGAATGTGTCATTATATAAGCATTTAAGACGGATTAAAACAAAATTTTTTAAAGAAATTTTTTTTTTTAAAAATGTAAAAAGTAATATCATTATTGTAAATAATAGATTTTCATGAAGTTTCATAATACTTGCGTTTCCATGATACATGTTTTATGTAGTAAATCGGCATGTTAGACACCACTGATGATCTTTATGTGATATAATAAAAACACTTTCTTGTTTCTTGTCAATGGTAAAATCTAATTATTAAAATCATTTTTTATTTAATTATCCTGTATTTATTTTATTAATTTTTTGTACTGTAAAAAGTCTTAAGCCAATTTTGTAAACTTTTGCCAAAAAAACCATTGTTCCAATCATTGTTCCTTTCCCTGACAGGATGTACAGTCTGTACATTTTTATCCCACTGTCTTTCTATCATTTTCTCAGAGAAGTGCAGATGCAATGATAAAATCTGCATTATACAGACAATAACGTGTAAATTGTAGGCATTTCCTTTCTCACACTCAGTCTTGTCCTCATTATCCCTTACCATTTCCCTTTCTCCTACAGGCTAACTTTAGCTACCGCTCACATTCCAGAAATACACACACTGTAGAGTTTATGATATATATCAGCAATTTTGACCAGGGCAAATTTTAAGAATCTATCATAAATTAGCATGTGTAAAAGAATCCTATGTGAGTAACTATATTATTTGGAAAGGATCAGTGCATTATTACTAAATACTTTAACTGTATCCTGCTTTCCTAAAAATGTATATTTAATCAAGACTGACTACCTTGTTTTGTGTTCCTATTACTGCCTATAGAACAAACAGCAATGATAGAAACATAGTTATAGACAAAATATTTCCAGGTTTTATCATGTATAGGAGACAAAATTATCTGATTTCACCACTATAGCATATGTAGAAACAATATACACCACAGATCATAAGTGGTTTATATTTTAAGTTTAATATCCAGCTTTATATTATATATTACAACGTGTTATGTCTTTACCTCTGTTATTTACCATATTTGTACCAGGAACAAATATAAGTAAAACCTCTTTATTTTTGCTATCACAATTTCTTTTTTTGCTATAAAATGAAAATGAGTGATTGTATTATCTTGGTGGTAACACATCTCCATGATTAGAGTAAACATATAATGTGTGGTATTATCCCTAATCATTTAAGCAACTCTGATACTGTAATTGTAATGTAATAAAAAGATAATTTCGAATAATTTTTAACAATAAAAAAACTCTTATACATTGTTTAATAGACTGTGGTTATGAAAAATAAGCTGTGCTGTCATAACTTGACTAAGGATAATAAGGGGAAAATTTGCTTTTCACTGGTAAAGTCAAAAATAACTTGGGAGTTGTATGTGTTTGTCACTGACCTTTCAAAGTGTTAGCGATAACCCCAAGATATTTTCCTTTAATCCACCAATTTTAAACTTAGTTTTGAAATTAAGTTTAAGGAAAATACTTTTCTTTTATCAAGGAATTTGTTAACTCTTTATGTCAGATACCGTATTATGAGAAGAATAAGAAGGATACAGTTTTGATGTGATAAGTTACAGTAAGGATCCGCATACCACTTTTTAATAAGCAAAAGCACAGCATATACACGAAATGTGCTTGCAAATATAGTAGTTCAAATTCTAAAATGTTTAACTGCTAATTGTAAAGTGGTAACTTTACATACCAGGACCTTTGAGCTGCCACTGCTGGTCCTCTGACCAAAAATGCTCACTTGTATCTATTATATAAATGTTAGTTGCTCTGGAAAAAGTTCTCTTTCAAATGCTGTAAATTAAATATATTTCTATGATCCATGAATTTTCATTTTTCAAGTTTCAATTTACTGACAGCCATTACAAACACAGAGCATCCTAAACATACTTTCACATGTATACAACTGGATAAAGGGGTCTCTGGCATCCACTGTAAGCTCAAAACCATACCAGGTTGCTACAATTAGTTATTCTCATATTTTATTCCCTATCTATCAAATTCTACGTTTTTCTTATTATTTCTTATTATAAAGGTTTACTATATTGTTGCTGTTGTTGTCAGCATACTCGTGAAAAAGCCATGAAAAGAACTTAAGATGCATTGTAACACTTTGGGAACGCCATTTTATAAATCTTTACCCTGAGGCATGTATGTAATCCAACCAATCAAAAAGCATTACATCATGGGCTAACAGTATATAAACATAAAGTGTGTGTGTATTTGTGTATAAAAGAAAGCTTAAAATGACGATGGACTTGGTGGAGGATTACGAGATGGTCTAGCCTTATTTTGCTACTCAACTGCTAACTCTGTGGGCCTTGATCTGGCTGAAAAAGCCTGAAATGCTGATTCTTCCCCCAGGGAGAAGCTTATCTGCAGCTTTTATCCTCTAAGGAGAGGGAAGCTATGAGCATTAAGGGGAGTGTGGCATCGTCTGAATCAGGGACCAGACGCCCTGACAAGGCACAGACTTTCTCAGCCAGCTCAAGGCCCGGGAAATAGAGGCTCTACCCGGAAGTGGTGGAACTCCTATAGAATTGCTTTGGCCGAGCAAAAGTAGATTTGTTGTAGTCTCAAGAGACGATGAAATGTCTGCTGTGTTTTTGTTGGCGCCTCCAGCTCCACTGGGCCTGGACTCCATGGTACAGTATGCGTTTCCCCCAATGTACCTGAGAATTCTGGAACGAGAATGTTAGGACAGGGTGAAATTGTTACTAGTAGCCCTATTCTACCCAGACCAAGTATGGTTCTTGGACCTCCAGAAACCTGCAAGTAGGGGTGGGTCCTAATGCACTCCTATCCAGAGTTATGGAAGTTGTGGCTGTGGCCCTTTAGGGTGCAAAGTTCTTAGCAGAAGGTCGCTTGTCTGAGGTTGTTAAAACCCTACTCCAATCTAGAGCTTCTTCCACGACAAAACTATATGCCTGGAAAAGGAACTTCTTTGTCTCCTGGTGCAGGAACAAACAGCAGGATCTAGTTAACTGGTTGAGTGCTGGAATTCCTGCAAGAATTTTTCTCTGCAGGGCTAACACTGTTCACCCTGTAGGTAGATGTGGCGGCCAAGGCTACTTTTCACACCCCTCTGGGTGGCAAATCAGTGGTCAGGGGCCCACTGGTATGTAGGTTTCTACAGGCAACTCAAGTTTCCTCATGGGACCTGGCTATAGTGTTGGGGAGGCTCTCCGAAACTCCCTGTGAACAATAAAAGAATGCCCACAATGACAATTTCCTCCATGCAAATGATTGTCGAAATCCAGGCATGGTCCACCTTACCATCATGCCTGGACTTCACCCCGGGTAAAAGTCTTACTCCACTTGTGGACCAGAAAAAACTGAACCTCCACAGAGCTGTTCATCCACAGAGCTGCCCCCAGGGAGGAGGTTAGATCTGCTTCTGATTCCAGAATGGCTTAGGGCATGCTCTACAGGGGGTATGGCAGCCTGGATATAGCCTCAAATCCAGGATCCAGGGTTCTTGTGTCACACAGTCCCCACAAATAACACTAATACAGTGACTTGGTGCTATGGTGATGTGGTTATCTAGTTCACAAACCATTTTGATGCAGCTTGAGTTCCTCGTGCTTATCTGTATGTTACGTATGTTAACCATGGTTCCCAGAGGGAGTGAGACGCTGTGTCACGTGGCATACCTGCTGGGTCCTTGTGGCACTGTTTGCAAGTTTACCGAGTTTTTTTGAGTCTAATATGTTACACATGACCTTACTGGTGTGACATCACAACAAGATGCAGTTGCAGAACAGGAGGAAACAATCAGGGAATAAGTGCAGAAAAGTTGATATAGGAATGGGACACATACTTTTATGTTTGTAGGTAAATTTTAAAAATGCTAAATGAATAAATAAATATATACTAAACAAATTATATCTCAATCTTTTTCTACTGACCAACAGGAATTTTGTGGATATTTGTCAGATATTTCTAGCTGCTACACTAGTTTCTGTATTGTAGTGTACAGCTACACTCTTTTCCCAACCTCACCACATTCTCGCTTAATCTGAGGTATTAGTAAATAATCTGTAGGGACTGGGTTTAATTAACCATTGCTAATCATTTAATCCACATCTTTTGCGAGAGTAATAAAACTTCTGTAAACTGCAGTTTTCAATAAATTTAGTTTTAAGTCTTTATAGTTTTTTAATTTGCTATGAAATCTGATTTTTGAAGACTGCAAATCAGCTGTGAATTGCTTCAATGTACTGAGTTAATTAAAATAAATGTTTCTTTCGTTTTTTTTGATAACTCTCTACCATGTCTTTCCGCTTAACAGTAACCTGTGTGCAAAGTAACAAATGAACAAATGAACTAATTCATTCATCAACAAATAAACTGATTCAGTATGTTAGCATCAAATATAGCTGGTTTTTATATCATCAGACCATATTTAAAAAACATTTTACCGAGCGTCCAACAATATAGACTACACAGTAAAAATCATCTTTTCTGTTTTCCCTACCTTCTCTCTCTCTCTCTCTCTCTCTCTCTTTCTCTTTCTCTCTTTTTCTCTTTCTCTCTTTTTCTCTCTCTCTAACCAAATTTCTGTAACTAGGGAAAAAGTATGCAGCCACACTATTCAGGGGTGTCAAGAGGCATGTAGGTCCTGTGTTCAGAGTTTTTTTCTCGCTTTGCTGCATTTGAAACACAATCAGTCAGTCTCAAACCCCTGCTGCCTCCTAAGAGACCAAACTGATTGATCTGGCTCTGCATTATCAGCCAGGCAGGGAGGTTATGATGACTACATCACGGTTGGAGAAAAAGTAAGGAGACAGAAAAACCTCACTACGGACCTCTCAGTGGATTTACTGAAATTTCAGCAGACACTGACCGTGGCTAGTTGTGTGCCAAGGCTAAATATGATAAAGAAAAATGTCTAGAAAACAAATAGAAAAAAATATATAAAATAACGTCTATTTAAATATTAAACTACACTGCATTTAAATCTGACATTTTGACATAATGTTGACAGGTATCACAGATTGAAAGTGTCCACTGCAGAAAAAAAACATGACACCATAAAGCTGTATAAACACTTTAAGCATAAAATGCTGTTCCTTTTTTATCTTAAATAATATATAATAATATTATATTAATATTAATAGAAGAAATAATGAGAATAATTATAATTATTATAAAAAAAGATTATTATTCATGGCTACAGATTTTTTTTTATGAACAATTACACTTTTTGGTAACGAATTAAACTTATGCATTAAAAGAGAGAAAATCGGGATCACATCTCAAAGCGAGGTACAATAATGTGAAAAAGCAGAATTAAGATTAGAAACAAACTAAACAAACTTTTAGACTAAAGGCTTAAGACAGGAATCAGCTAAGGACACAAGTACATCTACACAATGATGTTTATTGTTAAGGCAAACAATGGAAAGACACATTTATAAGCCATAGTCTTAGCACAGGCAAAGAGCACGGACTATAGCAGGGAATGTCAAAAATAGGAATACCAACCTGAGAATTACCTTACAACTCGCTAAATGTTTAAAGTCTGCTTTTAATAAGTGCAGCTGTGATTTCTATAGGTGTGCATGAGCATTTATAAGTTTGGTGCTTGGAAATAAATAAACTGCGAGAGATTTGGGGAATTGTAGTGTGAAACAGCTATGTTTGTGTTCTTGAAAAGAATCCGTCAGTAAGCAGTGCTTAATTGTCGGATGTGTAGTCAAACAGCATTCCCGGCATCTGCATGACAGTTTGTGGTATTGTTTTTCTTTCTTTAGCTGCTTCTTGTTGAGGTTCAGCACAACTGATCAGCTGACCCACACATTTTATGTGTTGTGTTTTTCAGACACAACTATTACCATTTATACTTCCTGTACAGAGATTGTGGGATCTTTATCAACAAAACCAATAGCAAATTTTATTACCATGCTGTGCTGTGGTAACCTCAAGTATTGTCAGTCTTTTAATTAACAGAGGTTTGTTTTCAACTTATAAATATAAGCTTTGAAAAAAAAACCCTTTGTTTTAGTGTTAATTATGTGTAGTAATTCCTCGTGTGGTATTAAGTAAGCGCATGTAATTAATACTAATATAAGGCAGATACTACATCATCGAAAGCTCCTTTTCACCAGCCTCTGTTAAATAAATTATTTACACATAATAAAGAATGGATAGTTTCTATTGACATGGTTAACAGAAAAATAATTTCGGGATCTGTTTCCTAAAATTTGGTTAATATTTAAGTAATATTTAACAAACCTTTAAAAATACATACAGTAAAATACACAGAGTAAACTATGAACACATTTATCTCCACTTATTGTAATTTCATATGTTTTATCTTATTACATTTGAACTTAGCCATGGCTAAAAAAACCCTAATAAGCTCTTAACTAATGTAATTATTAGGCACGTTGGCATTAAACTAAAGTAGTTTTTTATGATTTTTACACCTAAGATCAGTCAAACTATTTACGTGCAATATTTGATTATTTACTTATTTACGCCCTACATTTAGCACAGACACCCTTAATAACTGATTCCTATTCTAAACCTTATTCTGCTGCCTAATACCCAGCAAAAACCCTTATTAAGCCTTCTATTAACCCTTATTCCAGTATACAATCTAGTAATTACTTATTTGTAGTGCAAGAGGTGTCTACTTCATGTAGGAGAAGAGTGAGGGCTCCTGGTGGGCAAACACACTGCTATAATGAGGAGCCTTGTCTGATCATTACAGATACAGCTCAAAGGTTATTAAAAAGACCCATGTTCCCATGCAATAAAAATGGTCAGAGACTTTGTTGAAAAGGTCAGATTAATTAGATCTGTTTGATTTTAAATGGACAAGAATCAACCCATCTCAATGTCATTAAAAACAGAAGTGTGACACTGTCGGAGGCAACAAATTCATCCTCCCCGGAATAGAATTCATTTAGACTCCCTGCAGATGTAAATAGTCTGAAGGAAGACAACTTCCTGTGAAATTTTCTGAATTCTAATAGAGAAAGGAGTAGGACATACTGTGGAATCTAATGAGGCCCCGTGTGTGAAGTGCACTTAAAAACAGCACAGACTGGGTCATGATGCAGCAGGGAGCTGTGGAATTATGAATGTAAAAGCATGTGTAGCATATTGTTGAAGTGTGTGTATAACATGCATATGAAATTGAGGCTAGGTCTGTTTAATGTCGGTAATTGTTTTTTTAGTTTTAGGCTAAGAAATCCAATATATTTATCTCTTTGAGCTTTTTTCCTGGTACTCTGATTTCCTTCTCATTTCAAAAACATGAATTGTAGGCTCACTGCCATCTTTAAATAGTTTATATTGTGTGAAATAGTGTCACTCCATGTAGGGTGTCCCTTATCTTTTGATGTGCCAAGAATGGACTCCAGAGTTTTAGAAAGTCATTCCACAATTTTAAATGCCATGCAGAAGCTTAATTATAAATGACGGGCAAACTAGTGATTCGTAATGAGACAGTCATTTTATCTTTATTTTTTGGTAGTTTTGTGGTTAACTGTTTGTGGTTGTCTGTTTTTGTTTTATGTAGAACTTCTGAAAATGCAGATAGAAAAAACCCATTAAATGCTATCTACATTACATTATTATACAGCATCTGTTTACTCACTGACTACTTAATTACATCCAATAGATTTTATATATAAAACATTAGCTTATTTCAGTTGATCTCCCCGCCGTCTCTTTGGAGTCAAAGAGATGTGTCTATTCTGGTGTTCAAGAGAGAAAACAAAGCTTAATGTAGACTAACTCAATCAGTAGTCTGGGCTAGTAAAGGATGACAGTGGAGACACCCCCCCACTCTGGAAAACCATACTGTGTCATTTTTCTTTGTAAAAATGTAAAAAAAACCCACCATGATCATTAAAGAAATTGAAAAAACGAACACTTACTTATCTAAAATTGCTGCTGTGGGCGTCTCTTGCCAATTTTTTAACAGTAATTCACAGTCAGCAGTGTGTCAGGATATTTAAAGTAAAATTGGTGAGGTATTAGTTGACATACATCACATTTGAGCACATTTGAGAACATTTGAGCTAGTGAGTGTACTGAGCCAGTGCTCAAATGTGTCAAACAATATCAGTCCTAAACTTAAGATACACAAGAAGTCAGACTTCAGAATAGTAGCAATTTCTTAACAAAGATGGTGTCTGATTGACATGTAAAGCAACTAATCATAGTTCGTTCAGAATCATGCTTAGGGAAATGAAGATGTAAATGTTTCTGCAAAACAGATTAGTGCACAACTATAGATTGCTCATTTAGGAATGTTGTGCTAATAAATATGACAGCTTGCTTCATCCGTATGCCATGGCAGCTTTGTTTTCAGGCTTGGCTGTTAAGAATACATGACTTATGCCTCCCGTAGACAGTAAAATCAAACTAATTGTAGGGACTTAGCCTTTCCATCCTGAAATCCTAAAAGTACAGAATAAAAGCAAGGCGCAATAAGTCAATCAGAAGGTGTTGTGGGGGGGGGCATTGGCACATAAATCCACCTGTATTTTACTTTGTTTCAGCAACAATGTAATTCTTAAAAAAGCACTACTGTGTTGAAGTCAATCACATTGAATTAAATGAAGCTAAGAGTGAGAATGGAAATAATAAGTATTTGCATGCAACAACATCTGCATTTCTTTTTTTCATCTGATTGAACTGAATGTTTTAAATGATAATCAGCTAATTATTCCCACTATTGAATTCACATTGTTCTTCAGTTCTTCAGAACACATTATGCTTGCCTGTAAGTGGGATGGTTGTGTGTATCTCAGAATCTTTGTATTTAAATCAGGTAAGCGGGAATCATCCAAACCATCTGCTCTCCTTGGTGTGTAACTTATATTTATTACTCTGTTTTGGCTAGTGTACTAACACTGTCTGGCTGTGCCTAATGATTTGACAGGCTGGAAAACAAAATGCATAGATCAGGTAATAAAATATACAGTGAATTCTGACCAAATAATAACACCAAGAGGTGAGAGTTTGTATACACTTCACTTTGGATGGCTAGGTTTAGTAAGCTACTTCACATAATTTAGTTTTATCGGTCATCTTAGATATAAATATAGCTAAGACTACATTTAAGCACCATGTGGATTACAGAACATTCTGTTTTACAGGTATAATTGAATAAAACGTATAGTCACTTTTATACATTTTTTCTTAAAGCTTGTTTTTTTAAAGATATTTTTTGGGGCATTTATTGGGCTTGATCTTGATGGGTGGGAACCCAAGTCGGAATCAAGCCCAGGATGCTGGATACATTTACAGCATTTGGCAGATGCCCTTATCCAGAGTGACTGAACTGAGCCCGTGC
Organism: Bagarius yarrelli; assembly: GCA_005784505.1. Lineage (NCBI taxonomy): Eukaryota > Metazoa > Chordata > Actinopteri > Siluriformes > Sisoridae > Bagarius > Bagarius yarrelli. Next base: position 5,167,812 of record VCAZ01000007.1, read on the forward strand.
TCAGGGGCCCAGTGGTGGTGGCAGCTTGGTGGTGCTGGAAATCAAACTCGGGTCTTCCAGGTATTATTCCTGCTGAGCCACCACTTACCGCCGACACATATGGGTCCCGACAACTTAACATACCGCACCACGGTGCCAGCCTATTAAAGCTTGTTTTATTAACATTCAATCATTGTTATAATCAAAATATGCTATAATAATATAATCTTGAGAACTCAAAGATGTAAACATTACAGGTAAATAAATTCCAAATACTCTATAACACAAATAAAGCAGAAAAGGAAATATATGTATATATGTTAAAAATGTGTTTTCTTATTTAGTATTTTTATACATAATTTTATTTTACAATAAGGAATATACAATTTAAGCATTGTCCACAAACTGACAACAGCAGCTCTAAAGACAAGCTTTAAACACAATAAGCAGTTGTATTACAAATGGAACATTTTTTTCTAAAGTAGAATAAAGTTTAAAGTGTAATGAATGGATATGGATTTTTTACTTTTGAAAAAATCTAATAGAGCTGTGAGCCTTTCAGTAGCTCAACATGACAAAAGCATAACAGACAAAAAGCTGCTCAATTCCTCCTCACATGAATAAAATACAAAAGCATAAATTTCATAATTTTCTTTATGTAACGAATAAATAATGACAAAGTGTGTTGTAATGAGAAAATAATCAGAAGTGCATTAGCAGGACACGGTCCACTGCAAGGCTGAAATTATTTATTTTTCCCATATCATCACATTACAAAATAGTGATTACTGTAGCTTGAATACCACTTATAATGTCTCTATAATATATGACATTAGAGTATTATTTTGTGGTCATATTTAATTGTTAATAGCCAGCAAAAGAGCTAGTACTGTTACCACTTACACCACAGCAGCTGTCCACCAACCTCATATATTTTCTCTTTCGAAATTAATAAGACGACACACCTGAGACTCCACTGTAAAAACATACAGTTACAGCTTTATCTCTGCTTGTAACAAATTGTTGATATTGGTGACCACTTCTATTAATATTATATAAATTTCATCTTACAGACTTACCATGTCAACATGTACATACATAAATGTGTATATATATATATATATATATATATATATATATATATATATATATATATATATATATATATATATGTTAAAAACACACTCATCACACCGCATATCGCACTGTGGTTCCTTCAATTCTCAACCACCGGTTGAATGGTCCCACCCTGCCCATGCAAGCTAGCTCTGGCTTAAGACTTTTCTCTGTTCTTGCACCAAGATGATTGGCATAACAGCTGTCTGTATCTATTTATCTAAACAATATAGACAAAAGTATTTTCCTCCACACTTCTGGACAGGCTTTCACTAGATTTTGGAGCATAGCCAAAAAACGATTAGTGAGTTCAAGCACTAATGTTAGTTAAGCAGGTCTGGGGCGCAGCCACCATTCTAGTTTATCATAAGTGTTCAGCTGATGTTTAAAATACTAAGTACGCCGTGTTTTTATGGTGCTGTGTGTACAGGTGCATATTTATGCTTGAACAGTGGTTGGCATGTAGTATTAAGAGTAATCTTAATCTTAATTGTGTCCTTCCAACCAAACAAATACCTAAAATCCAAACAAATCTATCTATCTATCTATCTATCTATCTATCTATCTATCTATCTATCTATCTATCTATCTATCTATCTATCTATCTACTTGCAGGAAGAACAGTGAGACAGTCTCAATATTTTCTTTTTTCTTTTGAATTTTATGTGCTCCTGTTACAGCAGAACCCATTACCCAGAATCCCTTGGACTCTCCTGGCACACCATGATTAAATGCCCCTAGCTTGGAATGCCTGAACTGAGCTTACCCCTCCATGTTATTAAAATGTTAAATAAATGACTAAAGAAAGCAAACAGAAAAATAAAGCTATGTCCAGAGTTTGCAGCTCTTTTCTTTAATCCAGGTAAAGGTAGAAATACAAGATAGCACAGCACAGTGCTTGTCAGTCTGGTCAATTGTACTTAGAATTTTTAAATATAACAAATTGGAGTATATTCACTTTTTGCTAATATGCATACAGTGCTTATCTACATATGCAGCTTATAATGTATGTACAGCACATAACATGGTAAAAGTTATTGTCTGAAAATCTAAATAAGAAACTTCAAAAACAAAACGATAACTTTACTGTTTCAAGTGAATGAAGAGGAGCCGGTTTTTTGCAGCTTATGTGATGCACTGCTTTTATTTATGTGTTCATCACTGTGTGAGAAGCACACTACAGCAGAGTAACAAGGTGACCCTGTGGAAATATATGGCCAGATGCTGCCAAGACTTCCCAAGGTGTTATTTGTCATCTGCAACCCTCCCGTGCAGAATTTCAGAGCTACTCTATATCAGTCACTTCATCAACACACACAGCTTTTGGTATAGCATTTCTACATTTAAAGTGGCTCAGTTCCTTGGTGTCCAATAGTAATAATGTACAAGTGTATTACAAAAACAAATGCTGTTTTTTAGTCTGTTATTTTATATTGTTTAAGTATTTATTCATTTAAAATAACACAGTCCTTTTTAAACAGCATCTAAGATCACATTCATAAAAACTGTTTGCTGCATGTGTTAAATTACATTTGCATTTGCAGCACTTGGCAGATGTTTTATCCAGAACGACTTACATTTATCTCTTTTACACAACTGAACAATTAGGGGTTAAGGGCCTTGTGTAGGGCCCCGCAGTGGTGGTTGGGTGGTGCTGGGAATCGAATTCTGGTCTTTCTGGTATCACACCTTAACCACTAAGCCACCACTTCCTACTATTTAATTGTTAAAAAAAAAAATACGTATGTTAACCTTTTCACAAGCCTTATTACAAGCACAAGACTGATCTATCCCTAACCTAGCTACCCAAGGTGGGTAACTTGCAGAGCCCAAACCAAACCAAAGACAAATTTAACTCCAGTTAATTCCTGAACTATTCTAACCCCAACTTAAATTCAAAAATGAATTAAAAGCTAGTTGGATCTGTAGCCTACAATTCTCTAAACCTAGTGCAACATTTGTAACTTTTTTTTAAATTAATTAATTGAATTCATTAATTAATTCATTAATTTTTTAATTAATATTTATTAATTAACTTGTTTAAGCCAAAATGTTAAAATTCACCCCCCACCTCCGGCAAGTCAACCACTGTTGGGTCCTTGAGCAAGACCCTTAAAACCCCTCCTGCTCCAGGGGCGCTGTATCATAGCTGACCCTGCGCTCTGACCCCCAACTTACTAAGATGGGATATGCGAAAAATGCATTTCATTGGCTCTGTACACGTACCTTGCACAATGAATTGAATATACTTATACTTATATACTAAATGCAATCAAATCAAAAGTGCTAAGGCTAAGAATGTGTAGAAATAAAATGAAAGAACTTCAAGAAACAGAACATATTTGTCAGTCAGAAGAGATGTGCTAGAAAACATAAAACATGTATGCCTAACATATTCTGTTACACAATCTTTCATTATTACATCTCACAGTGTACAGCAATTTACATTTCCTTTAATTTTTATTCATTCCAACCTCATGGCACTGTGAAAATTTATCCCAAAAGCATGTGCTTAAGCCTAGAATAGCAGAAGCAATTTTTCTCTGTCACCCCATGTAGAAAAAAAATTGGTATACAGCCATTTATACAATGTCACTGAAGCCTTTGCGGACTTGAAATCTATAGCTCAAAGTTCTTTGACCAGGATAATGTGACTGAGCTGCTAAGAGTTTTGCCAGATGGTGAGAATTAAATTCTCTCAGGTAAGGAATCACACTTACCTCCTGAAATATTGACTTTTATATAGATGAAATTTAATTCATCACTGGGGTGCTCTGAGCTAAATTTTTATACTTATGGAATTACAAACAAGCTTAGATGAATACAGTATCCCAGTAGAGAGGAGAGTGACATTAATACACCACAAAGGGTTGTCTCTTTCAACACATGACACAATAGGTAGAAACATCAGTTTAGGTCTTTATTTTTAGAAAATCTAATATTTAGGGTATGCAATTGTGAGACCATGAAAAATTTAACAACTCTAGAACCCTTCAAACAGAAGTATAGCATCAGAATGAATTAGGCAGGTTGGTAGGTGTGTCAGGGCCTGATAACTTCATATTTATTTTAGAGTTAGGGCCGCCGGGTCAAGGCTGAAAAATCTGGTAAATAATCTTTCTGGAGAAAAGCTTTAAACATGCCTGTTGTGAAATCCCGACGGTAGAGTTGATAGTGTCTGGATATCGCTAAATCTCTTGATAAAAGAGATTGCCAACAGAAACACCATTCTCATAGTGAGGTACTTGTCCGAAACCTCCTCCAGAGGTTAACAAGGGGGCTCCATGAGCGACCCCAGAACCAGAGCCAGGTCCCATGTCGGCACTCTTCAGCAGTCTTTTAGTGCCACGAAAAGGTAGGAGAAGATGGTCCCTCCCCACTGACTTTCCTGATCAAGTGGTGTAGAAGGCAGATATGATCACAACATACACCTAGAGAGTGCAAGGGTTTAGACCTGCAGAGAACCGAATAATTGTCCCTACACCAGGAGACAAACAGGTTCCATTTGTGCGTGTGTATACATTTACATTTACAGCATTCAGAGCGACTTACATTATTCTCATTTATACAACTGAGAAATTAGGGGTTAAGGGCCTGGCTCAGGGACCCAGCAGTGGATTGGTTGAGCTGGAAATCACAATCCTTGGCTTGGTAGTCCAACACTTTAACCATAAGCCACCACTCCCCCTGTATAGCTTCCTTGTGGCTGAAGCTCTAGTTTGGAGAATGGTCTCCACATCCTTGCCCAAGAGACCCTGAGCTAAAGGCTTGGACCCCTTAGAGCCAAACCTACAACTTTCACAGCTCTGGGAAAGGGTGCCACCGGGCACATTCTGCTTGAGACAAAAAGTCCCTTCTGAACGGGATTTCATAAGGTCACCCATCCAGATCAGAGAGACTAGGTCCGAGAAACTTGCCTGACCTGTCCAGAAAAGGGCTACCAGCGGAAGTGTTGCCTCTACCTGTTTCACTTGCTGTAGAACTCCCAGGAGCAGTGCAGTCGGGTGAAACGCATACAGACGCAGCATCTGTCACTTCTCGGTCATAAAAGTCCCTCCATTGATCTAAGGCTTGAAGACATCGTAGCGAGACCTTGATCCTGCGCAGAGGGTTGCACCCTTGGAGAAAACTCTTTGGCTTTCAGGCACCACTGCAGGAGTCTCATATTTAGTAGACCCAAGGGTAAAACATTGGCTACTGCTGCCATCAGGCCCAGTAGCCTCTGAAACTTTGAACTCTCTGATGGTTGCTTGTGTGGACTGCACCCGATGTTGTGTGACCTGCATAGTGACCAAGTTCCAGCCGTAAAACCCAGACCGCTCATGGCATGGCGGGATTTTCTCTTTTGCACCTTTTGCCAAGAGTGTCTTTAATTCCTTGGGGGCCACCCTTGAGTGTAACACCCCTGTGAAATGGTGGATGCGACCCACCAGGGAAACACAAAACAGACAAAGTATTTTGCTTATGTCGAAGATCTTTAGAGAAAAAGTGTTGTCCAGTTGAAACTGTTTGAGGCAAACAAAAGACTTCTCAAGTCTGGGACGTTGAAAACCTCATAAAAATCTAACTGCAGCTCAGCACTGGACATCAGATGAAGACTTAACCTTTTATCCCCTTTCGCTCAGACAGGGGAAGTAAAAGCACATAAAAGTAGAAGCCGTCATCCTCAAATAGCTTTAGAACCGCAACACAGATCAACACGGTGTTCCTTTGGCCTTAGCAGGGTGACGTTTTGTCAACATTGGTTAAGCTTTTGGTTAGTGATCTGTCCTTTGGCCTCTGATCTGCCCCAAATAAGAATAAAGAATGAGGAGCTTGGGCTGCCTTAGCAAAGGATAAGAGTCCTACTTATTGCCTCTACCCGCTTGCCCGAATTTCGGTATTATACTGGACGTGTCACCATTATTAAACAGAGTAATAAATCACAAATCCTGTTGGCTTATGTGCCACTTCAAACCAGAGGCTTAACCACAAGATTTCTTAAACCTTGGATGTGGATGCCGCTGCATATTTGTGTTAAGCTTGTAAAATTATATACCCGAATCGAACAATGAAAAGATTTTATATGGTACAAGTAAAGTGTTTATTTTTGCCTCAAAGGAGTAAATTAGTTGAAGTGGATTTGACACCATAATCCTAATGAGCTTCATCAAGTCTATGTTAAACTAAGCCGTAATAGATACTTGTGACACCAAATCAATGCATTACTGACTAAAGTTCTTAAGCCTTGCCTTTCTGACTTGGGTGAGGATGCAGATTACATGGACAACAAGTTTGATCATTTATAATTTAAATAAATGCACTGCAAAAATGTTTAAATATCAACATTTCTCTATTTAATTCCAGAATTAAGTAATCCAGCAATGTGCACATTGTACTTCCCCTTGCAATCACAAGTTTAATCAACTATAGTCAGATAATTAATTACCATTTATCAAAATGTCTGTCAGTCAAACTAAGAATTAAATAATGTATGCGACATGGCAGCTCTAATGAGGGATTTAATTTCTTTAACCTAAAGAACACTTGATGATTGACTTTTTGCTTAATGACATTATGTACATTATGTCTCAAAGTTTTTTACAATAAAATTAATATTGTGTGGCTACTTGTAAAACAATCCACTTACTCAGGCGAGAAGATTAGAACCCAAGTGAATTCCAAGTAACACAAAATATTAAACAATGACTAGAATTAAATTACCCTGACTTGACTAGACTAGACTAGACCTTAACACAGAAACAGACTTACCTGATAGCGTAACAGGAAACAATATCTCACAAAGAACAAGGCAACAAAAGGGCTAAATATATAACTAAAAGGGAGAACATTAATGAACACAAAGATGAAACAATCAACTAATGACAATACAAGACAACATAAACAAACATTAAGCACATCAGTGAAACACAAAGACTTGTTGTTACCCTCCGGTGGCCTGGCAGGGCAACATACCTGGCAAGCCTGACCGAGCCCTGACAATTTGTTAAAAAATGTATAATTGTATTAAACCCCAGTTTGTCGAACTAGTTGTCTGTAGTCTGATGGTCATCTATTTTGGTCACTACTGCAGGCTATGCTGGAGCTCTACCTCTAATTTTGGCTAAAAATCTAGTACAGCATATCTGTACAGCATACGCCTTGTAAGTTCTTAATTACAAAGAACTGTGTCTGTTGTAGTTGCCAATGTGCCATGACATGGCTGCATTTATTATATATATTTAAATAATCATTAAAATATTAATAGATAACATTAACAGATTACAGATAACATTTTTTAAGCCAATTATGTTCTGGTATAACACCTAATAATATGTCATTAATTTGCTTTAATATCTAAAATTAGAATTAAAATTGGTTGTATTTAAGCAAGTTTTTACAACAACATGATCCTTTGTTTTTTTGCTGAACTTATTAGCCTATTGAAAATAAACAATGACGAGCTTGCATGAAAATGTCTGAAAAACCTAAACACCTAAACAGTGTTAAACAGATGGATTTTTTTTTCATTGATGTTGACCGATCAGACATTTAACCTGTTTAACCCTTTGGTAGATCAACATAACTAAACATAGCTGAAATATTTTATTAGAGTGTATCTGAAAATTACAGCAGCATATTCCTGAATCTAGGAAAATACAGTATAAGCCTCTTAGAAAAGTATAAGATCAAATAATTTAACATAATCGTAAAGTGTTTGTGCGCGTTGGTTGTGTGTTGTTTGCTTTTCAACAAAAAAGTAACTTAATAAACCAAGTCAATAAAATAAATAACTTATTTTGCATTGTACCAGTCTGCATTATTTTAAACCTACAAACTAATCAACAAATGTTTTCTTTACTATAAGATTGTGATTGCACGGAAAATGGATGCAGTATCGTCAGCATTTATTGGACAGGAATATTGCTCATATTAAACACAGCAGTCTAACAACATCAATAAGGCAAAATGCCACCGACTCAGTCCAATTTGGATTAGTGCTTTTTTTTGTAATGTCTGACATTTGAGGATGAATCAGCCAACGAATAGCCTCTTTTTCTGCATTTCTTCTCCAGAGGTAGGAAAGACTTATTTCTGACCTATTTTAACCCTTTGGCTATTGGCACACTTTGTACGCTTGCATGTTCAAGTCATAAATTTGGTAGGATCCAAGTCAGGCATCCATTCATTGTCTGTACCTGCTAATTTGTAATCAGGATCACGTGGATCTGCTGGAGTCTACTTCTTGCTATACTGCATTAGCAAGGTCTAATATATTTTATAGCTAACTCATGTTTTAAGATGGGCTGTTTAAGCCATTATTAAGGAGTAAAGTGGGCATTGTTAAGGTCCACCAAGAAGACCTCATGTAACAGATGAAAAACACGTCATACTTACTTTCAATTGAAGATGTTTAGCAGAGCCATCAGCACAGAACTGTTGAGCTCTGTGGACCCCATGTTCACCTATATACTAACTGAAGAAGTCTGGCCAGAGGTGGTTTTTATAGAAGAATTGCAGAAAAATGTTCCCCCCAAAGTGGAAACAAGGCTAAGAAACTCAATTATACATGAAAACATAGTGTTCCATCAAATTGAAAGCAGGTGAAAAATCTAGCAACACATAACCTAAATACATAGATATGAATATCAACCATAACATAGAACATGGGCCCTAATATTGACTGTGACAAGCAATGAAGCAAGACCAAGACAAACTGAAACACAGAGGTATAAATACACACCTAATTAGGGAAACAATAACCCAAACAAGAAATATCTGAACACAACCAGAGAACGATCATCCAATAACAAGACTGGTAAACTCACATGACAAGATACAGACAACATAAACATACACAAGACCTGAACACTGACATTGACATACATATACTATACTTTTATGTATTTTTTTACATTTATATCTGCTGTGCTATAAAAGGTCCCTAACGTGAAAATATTCATTGTATATTAATGAATGGAATCAAATTAATGAAAATCACACATGCTACAAATTTAATTATTGCACAGACCATTTTTTCATAGCTTTACAGCCCTGTGTATGTGTTGGTATTAATGAGTTACAGTGCCTTGAAGAAATATTTATACTCCTTGAACTTTTTTTACATTTTGTCCTCGGTTTGTACCACAAACTTAAATGTAGTTTACTGAGATTTATGTAATAGACCAACACAAAGTAGCACATAATTGTGAAGTGGAACAAAAATGATGTTTTCAAAATTTTAAGCCAATCTATCTATCTATCTATCTATCTATCTATCTATCTATCTATCTATCTATCTATCTATCTATCTATCTATCTATCTATCTTTTATTATGACAAACTTACAATCATTAAGGGATAGTGATGTTACAAAACAAATTACATCTACATATAATACAGTTGATCCTAATATAAATATTTAATGTTGCATAATATTGCAAGCGCTGATTACTAGATTAATGGGGGTACACGAGATTATTAGATGAACTCTCCTCACACATATTGTCCGCAGAAACTAGACTGATGTTGCCATGCAAGATAAACTGTAGCACCTTTTGCTGCAATGCTCAGAACTCAGTGTGCTTTTGGTTGCATTCTAACACATTTTGTTTAACGCAGCACCATGTGAAATCTTCTTAAAGTGAAATCCCATAAATACTATGCCTAGTACTATTTTTGGTCTTATCAATATGACTTAAAATAGTGATGTGCCACTTTTAATGTACAGCATTGTTTAAGTGATTTTATTCATACATTTTTTATTCTGTGAATTTGTTTTTTTGTAGAACCAATATTTTTCTTGTTTCTTTAAAAACAGCATTTGATTTGTGTGATTTAGAGCTTTACTTTTATTTCTTTTTTGGGCCATTCTAATATTTAAATTGTTTTTTTTCTCAATAATTCTATAATTGGTATAAAATTGGCCTGCATTTTCTGGCACACACTGACATATACACACATAATGTATGTACACTATAAATCATGAATAATGAATTGCAATTTACACCATGGTAATCAAATGAGACACTGACAAAATAAAGCCTGAAAGGGTTCCTGATTCTATTCTAAAATTATACATTGGGTCCTGATTGCTTCTTTATCTAAATAAGCTTTTGCTTTTACAAATGCTACATTCAGAATAATGCAGAACACAATCCAGCTGCACAACTGAGGATTTAAGTGTAATGTTATATTCTTAGAGCAAATTAAACTCATAATCTTTTTATAGTAATACATGACTTTAAAGCTAATTGAAAAAAAAATTAAATTACTATTTATAATTAAAACATGTTTTCTTACTAATTTGTAGCTCCTTTGGTTCAGTTTATGAGCTACAAATTCCAGCAAATCAAAAATCATTGGGTTACACCTAAGAATATGGTGTATGGAGAGTTTCCAAAGTTTTATTTACATTTATGTTATTTTCAGATGTACTTACCCAGAGCGACGTACATTTAACCTCTTTTATACAACTAAGCAATTGAGGGTTAAGGGCCTTGCTCAGGGGCCCAGCGGTGGCAATTTGGTGGTGCTGGGAATCAAACCCTGATCCCCAGTTAAAAGTCTAACACCTTAACCACTCTGCTCTTTATCAGAGTATGTTAAAAAAAACAGACAGAGAGATTATTCTTATTTTATCATCCTGAATTGAATTTGTCCCAACCTTCAACCTTATATCTTAAAATACAAATCACACAAACTAACTAAATAGTTTGTGTGATTTGTATTTGTATTTCACTTATCTATCATAATTCATGCAAGTCACATTGCTTGACAAAAAATAGATTTCTTGCTTACAATTTTTCAAAACAAACCCAGAAATTTTATTTCACACAAAAACATTTTTTCACGTACAAGCAACATCAACATTTTTCTTTTTGATAGCACCAAAATTAAAATAAAATAATCGATTATTAAAAAGATTTTTCAAGGAAACAACAATGTTTAGTAACGCATTGTATTGTAAAAAATGCATTATTAAACTATACTTCAATTTATTGGGGCTTCCAAATGGCCTTTCTACATTTTGTCTCTGATGTTAGACTGTTACAGCCTGACCTGATAGAGCCCAGCTTGCATAACGATTATCATACACACCATATATCATTTATTGTATGCTTCATCAGATTAAACAATCTGTTGTGTCTTTTTGCCGAGTTTTTATATGTAATTCTGTTATTCCACATGCTGACAGTGTGAGGTCCTGAGGTGGTCCTCCTGCTATGGCCATGCTTATTAAAGCACCTCTGAGGCAACTGTTTGTGTTTTTGACTCTAGGCTTTTCAGAAACCTCAACTGATTTTTTAACTATGGTTTCGATACTATTAATAACTACTTTTTTCTAATGTGCTTCACAACCATAAAAAACAATCATCTCTTTTATTAAATCACTAAAGTTCACCAACTGCATTATAGTCCCACTAAATATTATTATGTCTGATAACGTTACCTGATGACTTGACAGAATACACTGTCAGAAATAAACGTCTAGTGGTCTAGTGGTAGGGCATTAGCATTATGATGACTTGTACTTGTTTAGTAGTGATATCCCATTTCTTAGCGGAATAATTCTACCCCTATTCCTTTGTTTGTTTCAAAGGCCATGGGGTAGGTGTAGGGGTATGCCTAAGGGTATAGAATTGGGATCTGGCCTGGTCATTAAGAACAAGGAGACATTAAGCTCTGAAAAACAAGTAGACTAAAGCAATTAAATAATTCACAATACATTAATAATAAAAAGACAAAATAGATATAACTACTGTTCATATAAATAAGTAGGCTAATGATTTGTGCTTTTATGCATTGTCTGTCAGTCAGGCATGTTTTTGAATTTCTTTCTTCAGTTATAAACTGCCTCACATACTAACCGCAAAGGAATTGCAGCAGGATAAAACAATTTTTATTGTATGCATGGTTATTGCGCTCTTACTTTACCCAACAAACCCCACTAATAGTGATATGCATATGCTCTATAACTTAGTGCCATTATTATTTAAAATGCAGATGATCTAATATTGTAAACCTTTAATATACTACTGTATGTACTTATGGCTTTAAAACAGTATACACAATATGGTCAAGGATAGGTAGGCATACCCACTGTCATTAAAGGGGTCATGAAATGTTTCATAATAATTTTTAATTTCGTACTGTTATAATATTATCAATATTTTAACATAAAAAAACATCATTAATTAAAAATAATAGGTTATTTTCTGTTTTGTTTTTAAACCCCCACATCACGCCTATATCAGTTTGAATCTATAGTCTCAGAAATAAACGCCCACTGCTATGATTGGCAAACAGTTTTGCACACAAAGAGATAGTGATCACGTAACATTAATAAAAACAGTTTCTGGCACTTGTGTGGTACGACGTTACAAAACCTGTCTATTTGGCCGCTTGCCTACGATATAAGCTGTTCAACAACAACGTTTTGAGTTCTAAAACTTACAGGATGTTTTTTTTTTTCATGCAAAATCAATTATTCTTGCCTTGCATCCATTCTACCCCCATGTTTAAACACTATTCTAACATAATTGCTGGGAAAGGTGAAGTCACTCACAAAACACTGCCCACGTTATTTGCTATCAGATGCTATACAAAAGTGTATTTTTGGTCTTTTTTTTTTACTGCTGAAATACATTAAACAGGTTTATTAATTTCTGGAGGCTGTTTACAAATTTATAAGCTTAATAAAACATAATGGCAGTAAAGTTTTGATTGGTTTGTATAACATAGTCTCTATCCTTTGTCCTCATTCTCTCTCTTATGTCTTTTTTTGGCAGTGAAATTCCAGATTTTTTTTGTATTATCTAAAGCAGTAACATATGTTTAATAGTAATCTGCCAGTCCAATATTGAAATGAAGCTTTTCACTTTAGTAAATGGATAGTCCTGAAAAAGCTTGTGTGAATTAAATAAAAAAAGGTGCTGGGAATGTTAATTAAAAAGCCACACAAAAATACTGAACAAATGTAAACAGTCCTACAACGTATATAAAGAGTTTAACTTTATACTAGAGTATATTAAAGTTAAAACGTAAACTTTTTTCTATATATTTCTGCTTAATTCGGTCACCCGCCAATTTCCATCTGCCAACCAGCTCAAGGTCTTGTTGAATCCCTACCCATGCTGTTTTACAGGACAGTGTCTAACCCTTGGTAAAAACAGTGTCTGTCCTCTACCAAATACATCAGCTCACCATTGTTTGATTGGAATTTCTCACTGTGAATGGCACAAGGAGAAATGTGTCTTTTCCATTTAAAGAGTATAACCAATTAGGCCTCCAAGGCTTCCACTGCTGACCACTGTGAGGATTGTTGTTTAAACTTAAAACACATTTTTAGTGGCAGCCATGTATGAAATGGTGGTGGTGTATGACAACTTAGCTAATTAAATTTATTCTTTATTCTTAGAGAATTTTACAAAGCTACTTAAACAAAATCCGGATAAATACAGATTTATCCATAATATGCAAGAAGAAGGGGGAATGTGAGATAACTGAAATATTGGACTACGATTTAAAAAAAAGGACCTAAATACTTAAGAAAATAGAAATAATGTTCTTTTTAAACTGGTTGTGCTTTATAAATGTGTATATTATCTGTAGACAGATTATACTACTATTTAAACAAATCTGTGTGAAAAGATTCCTAGTAAAAAAACTATTTGTAGTTTTAACAATCTTTCTCAATAATTTTATTTTGAAAAATCTGCTGTATTTTTGCTTGTCCATTTGTTTTGGAGTTATTTTAATATTTTAACTTTTGTCCTGCCCTGGTCAGTGTCATGCCCTGCTCAGGTCTAGATAACATTAATAACTGTTTGTTTATATTGGTAACTGTTTATTAAAAACTCAATCATACCTACATGCATAACCAAAACCAGATTCCTGTCAAAATATATAGGGGAAATTAAAAAAAAAAATCCTGTAGTAATTGATTCTTGTACCAAGAAGCTATTTTAAACTCTTGAAATTTGGTTTAAAACCACCTCCAAAACTATTTGAATTGAAGAGACCCAGCAAACACAGGGCAGCTGAGACAATTTACTGTTAAAAGAAAAAGGAAGAGGAAAACCACCACTGTATGTCACTCTGAGTTTAAGAACTCAGAGAGCACATTGTTATTCTGCTGGGTTTTTAAAGAGCTGTCAGCACTGAAGCTCTTTCCCCCAGTGCAATCCTTACTGACAGTTCAGGAACTGCAATCATGTGATATGTCTGTTTCTATAGCAACGTATGTTTCTTTAAAAGAGCAAAGCACAAAATTTCTTAAATTCAGCCAATGTGTGGGTCAACAAATGCACCATGTTGCATTATCTCGACCTGACAGGTATCAAAAATGTCAAAGCACTTATTTCTAAAAGCAAGCATGAGAAATCAGATAATGGGCTGACAAAAACTCACTTAAGGGAGTCATTTTTTATTCTTTAGCAACTCTGTTTCAAAAAACCTTTTTGTATTACAATTTTTTTCTGCTGTAAATATTAAAATTAAATACTCATTCTTAATTAAATTAAATATGATTCCGTTTTTTTTTATTTCACAATTCCGGGACAATTTTGATTTATTTTATCAAAATAAATATTTAAAATATATTATAATGTTTAAGTAGTAAAGAAAGTCTTGGCAGGCTGTTACATTAAATTCCTTTTTTCCTGGAAGTTAGAGGCTCAAACACCTAGTGCCACATGCCTAGTATACTATAGTATAGTAATTGCATCTTTATTTTATAGAACAATGAAGAAATAAGTAATGACCACTTAAAATATTTGAATCCGGGTTATGAGTGTAGGTTTATAGAATCTAACTTGTTTTTTATTTGGGTCTTTATATAACATTGTTTCACCTCTAGTAAACAGTAGATATCACTGACACATGATAGATTTCGGGCTGTGTACAATATTTTTGACAGACAAACATTTTTTTACAATTGTTCCTCTGGCTTAAACATAAAATATGCCTCAAATCTCAGCTAAAACTTTTATGGCCTCAGTAAATTGACCACATGCTTGCATCCAGATATGTATATAAATAGTAGGTGCTACAATGTAACCTACATAAATTGTATTTTTAAGATAAGACTGGAAAAAAATAACATTAGCTTTAATCATTTTATTTCGGACCACCAGCAATAATTCTAACAGGCTTGCTATGGTAATATTTATTGTACTTACACAACACATTCATTTGCAGACAGTGATATACAGAACCATGGTTAGGATTGCACTGAATCTGAGGTTTATCTAAAGAACACCAGGCACAAACATTTCTATTTTATCTAAACGTACCATGCATACACATTTGTACCTTGGATAAAGTGTAGCACAGCAAATCCACTTACTTTTTTTGATGGAAGAAACCTTTAAACAGTAAACATGGGTAAAACTTCACACAGTCAGTAGTAAAATTTGTCTGAATAGAATTGGCAACTGTTAAGCTGTGAGCTCAGATAACGCTCAATCCTTTATTTAATGATAGTAAGTTGCATTTTTGTTATTTGTTCTAAGAGTACTGAAAAAATGTACACTGATTTCTCTTTAAGCATCGGTTGCCTTTGTTCAATTAATATTACCGGTAAATTTACATCCGGCATATTCATTGATATATTCAGTTCTTTTGTCCCCTCCTCCTTTAGAAGTGTAATATGTTTGACCGCTTATCAAATTAAGATGTATGCCTGTCCTTTGCACTACTGGCCAGTTTGAAAGGAGGCTTACAACAGCATGAAGAACATGGACCTTGTCCAACTCAAGAGAAGTAGTTCCATTCACTTGAGATTGCAAAGAAGAGAGGGCAATTTTCCCCGAGTGATCCCAATATAGTGCAAGAGCCATTTGTAGGTGCTCTGTAATTGAGCATGCCAGCCAAAGTCGAGGGTCACTGACTTGTGTGGTAAAAGAAGGACAGGTAAGCTAATGTATCCTGCCAGAACTACAGCTTGGCCTAGCATGTCTCACATGAGCCCTGTTCAACTGGAGTACTTCCATCATCCACTCAGTCCAAACAATTCTGTCTTCATCACAGATGGAAAGGGGTAAAAAGGGGCAAATCCACAGATGCATTTTGAACTGTGACACTATTAGGCTGCACATCGATGAGCTTTAAATTTGCTGATGTTGTTTGTTAAAGAAGGTTAGGATCAGACATCAATTATGCCATTATTGCAGTTAATACCACCTCAGTGACATTTCCTTTTAAAGGTTAATACTTATTTGCATTTTAACTGAAGTTAAGATATAGTATATCAGTGTATAGTAATATTACAAGTATCATTTCAACACGCTTTAACTTGTTCTATTTTACAAGTAAATTCTTAAATATCCAGCAGCTTAAGTCTTTCACTGCTCTCAATTTTATTTCTCTCTCTCTCTCTCTCTCTCTCTCTCTCTCTCACACACACACACACACACTTTTTGTCTGTCTCTTTTTCTCTCTATTTCTTTCTCACACATACCCACACACACCACAGATATTAAAAAAACAATTTCTATCTCATATAGTTTTTATTTATGTCATTAAATTAAGCTAAAAGCTATCACTACTCCGATATTCTGTACAACAGCAAGAATGAGTGTGAGGGAGGTACCAAAATTATATAACAGCACTACAGGCAAACAACATTACCTACCTGGTATTTTAGAAACATTATAGATAACCATTTATTTATTTTTGCTTTATAAATGAAAGAAGTAATTGTTTTATTGTATCAATGAACCGTTTTTCTTAGAGTGATACATGCCCCAGTTTTGTTATATTAAACATTGCTTGTCCAATTAAATCAGAGGTGTCCAAACCCGGTCCTGGAGGGCCGGTCTCCTGCTGACTTCAGCTACAACTTGCCTAAACACATACCTGTAAGTTTAAAGTATACCTAGCAAGACTCCTGATTACTTGGTTCACTATAGGCATATTTTACCAGATAGCACAGAAGCTTGGTTTTTAAGTAATACTCAGTTAATTACTGCAATGAGAAAACACACCAGCATTATGTCAACAAGGTTTGCCTAATAAGCCAGTAATTACTATTAATTAGTTAATTTAATCTGCAAGTGCTCAATCCTAGTTCTGGGATATGTTCTTTTTTTTTAGGTTTTCCCTAATAAATAGATAGATGATATTAAGTTAATTAGATTGATTAGTGTTATTAACTTATTATGCTGTTTTTTTAAATGAAAAATTTTAATAGTTTAAATTATAGTGGTGGCGTTTTGAATGTGTTACATTTAAAATACTGGGATGTTTCAACGTTTTTATCACTACACTCGTCTGTGTTTACCAAATTTTCACTTGCTAGTTAAATACTTTAATAGTCATCATCAGACATCATCAGCAGATTTGGCAAGACTGTTTTTCAGAAATATAATTTTTTGATCTAAAATATGTAAGCTGTGTTTCTTACAGTGTATTAATATTTTTACCCATCTACAATTTTATATTGTAACAGTAGCAAACTCACAAAAGTGATCAGAGAGGTGGTAGCTCAGTGGTTAAGGTGTTAGACTGCTAACCAGAAGAGTGTGGGTTTTCCCAGTACCACCAAGTTACCACTACTGGATACCCGAGCAAGCCCAATACTTATAGTGTACTAGAAAGTAGCTAAATAAACCATATTCAATATTGCATTTTTGTATAACTACCATTGTCCATTAACGAAATACAAAACATAAATAAAAAATCTTGCCATTTCATGTGCTCTTGGGGGCCCCCTGGTGCCACAGGGGCTCTAAGTAGCTGCTTAGATTGATTATGCCTTGTCGGCTCTACAATTTGACTTGTTGTCATGTTTGTTTTATGAGTTCTGTTTAATAATATATTATATATATTATATTTTACATATGTTTTAGTTAGTTTTATGTTTATATCATGTTTAATGTTTATGTTTAATATTTATTTTATATGTGTTTTATAGTTCATGCTATATGTTTTGAGTTCTGGACCATTCTTTATGCTTTGTTTACTGCATGTTTTGTCCTTGTCATGTGATCCTCATGTGATCCTGTCACGTGATTCCCCTGTCCATGTGTCTTGTTTTCATTGATTAGTTTGGTTATGTGTTCTTTATTGGTTTCAGGTGTCTCTTGTTTAGTTAATGTGTTCCTTGTTAGTCTTGTGTGTGTGTATATATAGCCGTTGTGTCGCTTTGTGTTTTTTGGGTTATTGTCATTGTACCGCTGTGGTGAGTCTGTTCATGTTCTTGTTCATGCTAAGCCAAGTTAGGGCAAGCTGCATTTTATGTTAAGCTAAGTTAAATTAAATTAGGTTTGGTGTTTTGCCAAGTGTTTGTCTAGTGTTCTATCACACTAAATGACAGTTTTTGGGCTAGAAGCCATTAACACTATCTGGTAACAGTTATCATCGCATTCACATACTGCAAAAAAAAGCTTAATAAAAACAGAGTGAAACCCCAAATTAATATCAGTGTTGTTTTTCCATGCCTGGGTACTAAAGAAGTCAAACGGTCTGATTCGATTTTTGTTTTTTTATAGTAACACATAGTTTATGTAGTTTGTGTACCTTTGTGAATTAGCTCAACTACAGCAGCAGCATGTAATCAGGCACTCTTCCTATGGTTGGTACAGTATTTTACTATAAAGTTCTCTTACTGGTAAATCACACATGATGTAGTGTAATAATGTTGTCATACATGCATAAATGATATTCTGCCCTCGGGCAGCAATGTTTTATTTGTAATTTATTATTGAAGAATTATTTTTCATATACATAAAATGGAATTAATCTGGTTTGCAGAAGGCAGATAAAAAACATATATTGTTAAACAATGACTCTAGGGTTAGACATGCAAAACACAATTGACTGATTTAATGTTGCTGAACACTCAAAATTGGCTTATACAGATCACACAGCTGGAGAAAAAAAGTAAAACAAAGAATAATGTTTCTCCTCTAAAAAACAGAACAAATACAACTCCTTTTTTCTCAGTTCCAGTAAGATACCTGGACGAATCAGACAGCCTTGATTTATATAATACTTTGCGATGTATAAAATGAGACAAAGTAGCACACTGGTTTTAAAGTATTGGTGATATACTGTATTTTTCCTGCTTATATTCTTGGACCTACAAACTAAAATGTTTTTCTGTTTATATTCTCACATATCTGTTTTTAGCGCCAGTAAAAGGTGACATTTTAGAGACACTCAGGTACACTTCCTCAATAAGATCTGGCTTTAAAGGGATTATTTATGAAACTTTTCAGTGTCCGATGGTTAAGGTAGCTGAGACAGAAAACCAGCCAATTCTTGTTTATTGATCATGGGCTATAAGCGATTTTAAGAACGCACACAAACGTAGGAAAAGTAGGAAGCGTAAAGTTCGGTGAGGAACTGCTCCGATTCTGCAGAAAATTCCGGCCAACTTCACACAAGTTAAGACGTTTCATGATGTGAAAATTGTCACTTGACATATCCAAACTTTAGTATTCATGGCCTGAAAACATGCAGATGAGTGAACCTGACCGGGGGCATGCAAACAATGTGCGATATAGAGACATTATTACAGCTGTTTAGGGGGGGGAGCTTTTTCAGTTAAGATGGACATGTGCAATAGTGGATTACAACGTCCAGATGACATGAATGATGGACCAGTGAATGCGTATGAAGCGCTCTTAAGAAATAGTTTTTGAATGGACTGAAAAAGGACATTGCTCATAAGGTTAAACAAACATGTATTATATAGGACACAGGAAAGCTGTCCCTGATTAAGCAACCGGCTATACATGCAGAAAAGCTTTTGAAACAGGAAGATCGAACACAGCCCAGAACGCGTGATGAATAAACTTTATGAAGCGCAGTTGACTATGTTGCAGATGGTGGGGGTTCACCCATATGGAAGAGGAAGAGGTGATAGTAATCGTGACGGATGCTGCATCTGCGGTGATGCAGAACATTAAAAAAAGGGTGGCCAAATAAAACAGCAGTGAGAAGAGGTCAACAGATTGATTGAGGAAGGGGGTTGGGAACTCCAAGAACAGGTAAGTTTAATCTTTCTAATCTTCCTATGCTTTGCAATAAAGAACTGCTTAAGCCAGATTTCATATATTTTTCATGTTCCTTTGTTAGCGTCGGTATTAAAAAATCCAGCACAGAATTTATGACACTGGAGACACTTCATTGCACACATACACAGACACACACCAGATGAGAGCTATGAAAAAGAATGGTTTACAAAGTTAGAAAAACCTGATGTACTAATATTAGAATGTATGATTTGAGAAGAACACAGATGTGTAGTAAAAGTTGGTCTATCATAGGTCTCAGTTTTTCCAGAGCAAATCACCCCCATTCAGGATAAGTTCCACAGATTTCTCTTTCTAAATCTAACAACAGTCAGTAACAAGATTTAAGTAAATGATTGTTGAAAATCTATAAAAATTGTAATTGTAATATTGTGCATATAGCACACATTTAAATTGGATTGCTGTGTAACCTTTAAAGATTTAAAGCAAGTTTTTCTAAATTTTAGTTCAAGGTTTGAGGTGTTTGATTTCTGCAGAAGGTAAAAGACTCGAAAAAATTGAGAACATTCCAAAACAAACAAAAAAAAAGAAAAAGTTTAATTAATTCATTAATTGAAAATTTGGGTCTTTTATAGGAATGTGTTTAATTTTTAGGACGTTCACACTAACTTAACCCTCGAGAGGCTCCCAAGTGCATTCGCCCAGGGGTTTACTAGCCCAAAGCGAGCTTAGTTAGCTTAGTTAAACATTAGAAGTCAAAATGATCTTCGAAAAAGTAGCACCAAAAACAAAAACCTAACCCTAGAATATCAGATGAAAAAAATAAATGGCTGTATGATAAATGGTTGTATGACATGAGTGGTGTTCCAATATTATAATGTTTGGATTTTATATTATTTTATTATGTTATATTATAACTGTTTTATTTACAGGAAACCTGAAGACAAATGCAGTTAAATTGCAACTAGACAAACCCCATCAGAGAAAAATGCACACATGTCTATAGAAGAAATGATTTCCATACTATGCTGAGATGACACACATATTTAAACTATTTCAAGTGCGCATGTGAAGGTGTGATGTTAAATTACATCTTCCTCTGTGTGGTCTGATATTTAGTTACTGGTGAAAGATGCTCTTCCAAAATCCGACACAGAGAGGCTGCAAGACCTAAGATTGGACGACTAGATTTATTAACACTGCCTTGGCTTCCATTTCCTTTTGTGATCTTTTGTTTCCTTTAAAATAGTATATGTCTAATAAAGTAGTTTCCTTTTTGCATTTGTTTAAGGTTTACTTTTTGTCAAAATGGTTGGTCAGAGGGTTGAATGGTTGTATTTAAAGTCTATTGACAGGTACAGTAATGTTTAGTAAAACATGATGTTATTTCTTAATTATACAGAGTATAATTCATGGTGAATAGAATCGAATCTTAAATCTTTTATAATACCCTGTATAAATAAATACTACTTGGGTTTGACTATGTTCAGTTTTATACTAGCATTACACTAGAGACTAGGATGTGTTTACTGTGTCTGAAAGGGTGTTAGGGGCCCGGACAGAGGAGTCCTTTGTCGGCTGATTGAAAATATCTGGTATCGACCCTCTCTCTATAAAAGCAGGGACTGCTCCGAGTCACATCACATTTCATATGTACACATTTTATAAGTACATAAAATGTCTCTTTCGTCATACAACTTTGCTGTGTGTGCGAAAAGACAACGTTGTGCACAATTAAACATTTCCTTTTTGCTTGCCGCGACATTTTCATGTGATGGTCTTTCATTTATATTAAGATACAAATTTCCACCGCAGCCTAGGCAGTTCTTTTAATGTGTTCATCCTAATAACGTGAGGAGTTTATCCTCAGAAGCTTATTGTGTGTGCGCATTTGGTGCATTTCTGGTTTTATTGTTAAGTCATAACCATAATGTGTACTTTTTCATAACATCTGGAGATAGGATTTTTCTTTGGGCAGTGAATCTATGATCCGTGTCTTTTATTTTTGTCCTAATAAAACTTTTAACATCTTAACAAATAAACTCTGAAAAAGAGTGTGAACCCTAAAAACATGGTAGATTCGTTATGCTGAAATGGTTTTGTGATGAAATTAGTTTCCGCCTGTATGTTTCCGCCTGTATAACATGTATGATATATGCCTGTATGTCAACATTGTCATCACATGTAGAATTGTTTACTCTTTTTCTCTAGAATGTTTTGTCGTATTAATCTTCATCATAAATTTCAGACAAATATATATAATTCCACTTTTTATGAGTATGATCAAACTGTTAATTTCAAGGTGGTGATCGGTACCAGACTGCACGTCCAATGGATTTATCTTTCATCATAGGACACTGCGTAAAGCTTAGAGGGCATTGGTTAATTGGCAGTGCTTCTGTGGGTGAAGGCAAAAAAGTGAGACATAATCACAGCAGAGGATATAATGAGAAACACAACTCAGCCATATCATTTCAACAATAAAAACTGCTTATATAATGAATGATGCTTGATTACTGCTATAATGACTTCTGAACACTGTTTGCGTATGAAATTGTAATCTCTAGATGATACTAAAGTAATAAATTTGAACAAACAATGCTTCTTAATCATGTTGTGATTAGCACCGTCAGTGTACAGCACCGTCTCTGTTTGATGAGCTGGGAAGAATAAATGCAACCAGACTATTAAAAAGTAAATTTAGTGAATTGTGCCTTTTTATCATTAATCCTTTAGAGATTCTGTAATCTACGTCATTCCTACTGCTGCTCCAACTAAAATAGCAGAAGTGGAATTGCTGATGATTTAAACATTATAATAACAAATGTTCAAACGACCACGTAAATAAGACTAACGGCAAGATGTCCTTAGCTTCTGGGTAGTAAAAACAGAGGTAGAATGTGTGGTGATAAATAGACTTTTTTACAACTAACAGACCTCTGAAGCAAAATAGACCACAATACAGGTGTACGTAATAAACACACATAGACATCTCAAATGGGAAATGGGATTCATAAAAGGTTTTCATTTGAAGCAGAAAAAGAAGACAAAGACGGTTTTATTCTTTTTTTATATCTTGTTGTATTTAATAGTATGAGAAAATCATTAAATAAGGCATGATGAGATGTGATGTTTTTTTATAAATCCTTTATAAATAAAGGAAATTTAAGTGAACACAGAAGTGCATGTAATTAGGGTAAGATAAATAAAAATTAGGAAAGCAGTGCAATTTTTTAAATTAAGCTTTTAAGCCCTGATGGGCTACCTGCAAAACCCCTGCTGTGTAAGTAGCCAGTTTGACAAAAGTTCCCATTTAGTAACTTGAGTTGCTTTGAAATGCTTTGGGAATGTCCTTTTATGACCTTTGGTCCGAAGTACATAGGAAATTTATCCAATTGAATAGCATTACCTCACGGTTGGGTTTTGTCAGCGACCAGGAAATAATACAAAATGCTTCGACAGTTCAGCGCAGACAGAAAAACTGAAGGTATGGCAGAAGCCCTAGCATCTTGCCGCCCACCGCCCCTGGGGAATCATGGTTACATGGTTGAAATGCCATGGGAACAAGATACACATGTAGCCATAGCACCAAATCACTGTGCCATGTGTGTGGGACCACATTAGAATCCTGGATCCTGGGGTTGTCACCATGTCCACGTTATAAAACTGGACCCACTGCATACGAATTTCTACTAGAGACACCCCCAAATCCAAGCCCTTGAAGGCCACCATGATAAAGTGCAATCTGATCTCTTCTGGGACAGGGACTTATAAACTCAGGAGATCCTCCTAGGGGCGCCAAAACAAACAAATAGCTGGTCTGATCCTCTCCACAGGGCAGCTCTGTGGATGTACATAAAACCACCAACAAGATTTAGCCTCTCCTGGTCTGAATCCCAGAAAAGTGGAGGATAAAAGTCCTGCAGCTTGATAGTAAGTAACAGACACACCATCTCCAACCACTGCATGCTAGTGGAGGTTCTGACTCATGCTGTGGCCAAGTTGGCTGGCCACAAAGCAGGACACTTGTTCCATTAGCAAGCTGGACAGTTGGTTCTTAAGGGCCAGAACACAACCACGGCAGCGGGGCCTTCCTTCATTCCCAGACATCCACACAGAGTACTAAAGGTAATCGAAGTATATTATGCCCAGCTTTTTAGTGGTAACACCACCACCTATTACCTGTACACTGACTCGTTGTTGTCCCAGTAGGCCTTGAGGCTTCCCACCAAGCCACCATGAACTCTAACCATAAACCTACACCCTAGCAGGTTTGGCTTGAGCTTCGGCCATACCAAGCCGCCCTGTTAAGGGACCTGGATGAAGGAGGGGAAGTATACATCATGCCACAGACCTGTCACCAAGGAGACGGTCACCAAGGAGATGGCCTGATCCATGGCAGAAATGTTGGCTACGGGGTACCAGCTGTGGCTAAATTTGTTATATATCTAATACAAAGACAGGTCCTTCCTCTAAGATGCCTGACTCTTCTTCTTTTGCCTCTTGGGTGACGCCATTAATTCGGCCATTGCGAAGTTTCAGGAAAACACAGCTGCCTTGTGGTGAACATTGGATAAACTGGACATCTGATTTGCCACCAATTAGATGATAAGCAGGTGGGTGGTTGAGACCACTGCACTTCTAATTCCACCAACACTAGACAGGGACTTCTTGCTATGGCGCTGTTGGTATACTTTTTACTGTAGCATTTTTAACGCAGCTGGAGTTCCTGAGGGAGAACATCACTAGGTTACATATGTAGCCATGCGTGTCCAAGGGAATGAGACATCCATACCTCAGCATCTCAAGTCGTAATGGTACAATGGATTTAAATTTATTTGCTGCCTAAACCAAACACATAATAACTGATATCAGCTTTTAAGGTAAAAAAACATTTACTTTCAACCAATGTATTAACATCTACAGACATATTGATTAATAGTATCTACTGATTCCACCATGTTCTTTTACTGAAACCATCCACCCTCCACATCCACTTGGTAAACTTTTATTTTTAAAAATAGTATCCCACTTGTAATTTAAACTTTACTGTGGTATTTATGTGTGTTCAAGACATGTGGGCACTGGTAACACAATTCGAAAGAGGTGTAAAAAAAAAAAAAAAGACTTATGTAGCCTAAACCAGGATATAATTAGGAATAAACCTTATTTCAACAAGATTAAAACCTGTTTATTCTAAAAAATTATATTGAGCTTTTATATAAGAATTCAAGCTTATTTTACTTGTACCCCTGTAGCAAAGATGTTAAGTGTGATCTGCACTACAGTCACGGATGTAACTGTATTCAAACAGTAAGTTTAATAAGATCATAAGGACCGAGTTATTAAGTACATGTAATAGCTGATATTGCCCAGGAGAGCTCAGGCAGTGTCAGCTTCATTAGGCCTGAGGCTCATGGGAGCCTACACGGCAACCATGACTAACCCATCATTCACAAATGAGTGCCATTACACGAGGAGCATGAATATTCTCCCTGGTTAGACAGAGTGGAGGAATAATCGAGTGCACTGGACCAAAAAATGAGACGGCCTCGGTGCGTGCGCAAAGAGAGATGCAGCAAAACACTCAGCTTCTAATCCTCTATGGGAGATGAAAAGTGCTACTAACATGCATTTAGACAAATGCTCAACTTCAATCCAAATGCACATCTTACATGATGTCTCTTAAAGCAGAAGGGAAAAGGGCATTTTCTAAACAAACATCACAATGATGCCTTGCTTTATCACTTCTATGCTGTATTATTGTATAACTGCAACCTGTGAGGGAAACACTGCTCACAAATCGCAAATGTCTTTCTCTCTCTGGTCACATTCTTTATCTAGTTATCTATTGTTTTAAGGACTGGAAGCCTAAGTCATTTATTTTTAAATCTGCTTTTATAACAATTATAAAGCAGAATAGAAGAAACAAATAAAAGAAATATTAAATAGATTAATTTAATGAAAAATAGAAACAGCTAGAGCTGTATTTCTGAGTTTACATAGATCCATAATTTTAATGTCTGTTTATTTCTCTTTTTATGGTGACAATCAGCCTTGTTAACATTACTGCAGTTTTCTATGCTGGACATACTTTCGGAGGACTTTAACAAAACAATGTTGGTGATGATATATTTTTGGTGTGTAAATATGTATTCTTATAAAAAAGTTTCATAAAGCTCTAGTGAAAGACTGAAGTAAATGTATATAGGAAATCGCAGAAAGCAAAATAATATTAAATAGTGCATGTAACTCAACTGGCTGATTATAGCGTTAGTTGGGAAAGAAAGCAGGCAGGCAGTAAAAAATGTTTTAAAAACATGCTTCAAAAATTAGAAATGGATTAATGTTTAATTGAGGAGTTTTAAAAAGACACAAGTTTGAGGGTTTAGTTAAGCATATAAGACCTGATGGTGCAAGCCCTTAAAATAATTAGTACTTCCCTTAAATCTTGAGTGGGGACTCAGTGTAATCACTTGGAGTAATTAGGTGGGCACTTTCCTTCTTTGGTATTTCATTGACAGGCTCATGACACCTCCAAAGGGCTTAACAGCGACACCTGCTTTACCCCTATTGGTCAGTTTGAAGCCGGTTTGGACATTTCTGTTTTAGCAACAGCCAGTTTCTGTTTCCCTTATCAGCCTCTGACAGGGACCTAACAGCCTGTTTAAGGGCTCCTCCTTTGACTATAAACCCCTTTAGTAAACTAGTAGTTGCTGCGGATACAAAACCTCTGCAACCAAACAACTGGGTTTGCCAGCCATGTTGACCTGTCTTGTTTTCTAGACACAAATATTTAAGCCTTTTATGTTTATTCTCATCACTATTGTAGCTTCTCATGGCACAGTTAGTTCCACAATAAACAAACACTTTTGCAGGGTTGACCACAGGGTTAGGTTTGGCCTGAGGTTAGTTATTTTAGACTGAAAACCAGCAAGGTCGGTTCCACTTTTATAATCGATTTGAATGGAAGTTCTCTTGCTCTTATGAGGGCAATGGATTTTAAGAATTAAGGCTCTGGAGGGAAGAGGGCATTGATGGTAGATATCCTTACTTTTAAGATGATTGCCAGTTGACTCAGGACCTGATTATGCCTTCAGGTGTAACAGCCTTGGACAAAATGCCCAATACTTTTTTGCAAAAGTCTTATCTAAGTTTACAAAAATATCGTCTATATAAAAAAAGTTCAGTCCATAAAAATTAATTTTACTGATTGACCTGTGCATAATGCAGCAGTAAATAACTAAATTATCATGCAATATTGGAATTTTATTAAGTTGGATATGAATAAATGTATTCTTACAACAGGACATTTGGTGTTCGTGAAAATCCATTAATATGTAAAAAAATGTGTGTATATATATATATACTGTTGTACTAATAAATTAAAGCATGAGTCTAACAAACTTTGACTTAAACAACATTCAGTTATATTCATTGCATGGATTACTGCATATATGGAATGTATTGTCAAGTTTAAATTCTCATTTAATCTTGACAATACATTGTCGTGGAAATTTTCTAATACATAGTAATAAAACAAAACAGACAGACTTTTGAAAAATGTAAGCAAAGTAATAAAAAGTTAATCGCTTCAGTGATAGGTCCATGTAGAAAAGGTAAAACCAAATTGTCCTCTTCTCCTCTCCTTACAAACCAGTTTTTTGTCTCCCGAATAAGGTAATCTTTATGGTCATTGGTTTATTGTTTGTGTCAGGGTAAAATGTCTTACCTTATTTAAGCTTCCTCATTCTGATGCCTAAACTTTATAAAATATATAACTTAAATCTACATCTACATATTTTTTGACATTTGTAATAACAGATTAATAATTGGTCATGACAAATAATTGTCCAATATTGTGGACAAACATACCCAGTTCTTGCATTTGGCACATAAGGTTTAGCTTTTACTGGACTAAGTTTTAAAAGGAATGAGGACAGAAGGTCCTGCCTGGGACCTGGCATTACCCACTGCACTTTAAGTTCATACCCAGGCTGACGATATAAAAAGGCTTTTACCATGCCTGGGGCGAAGTCCAGGCACAAAGACAAGGTGGACAAAGCCTGCATATCGCCAGTTCTCTTAATCAGTGAAATTACCATAAGAGACACTGTTTTAAGTGTCAAACTCTTGCCTCCTTTTGGTGGGGGCTCTGGTCTAATGTACGTCTTGAAAACCTCAGTTGGGAGACCTAAATCCCCTCAGAGGGCCATGCCCACAGCTTCCATAATTCTGTGTGATGGTGCACCAGAACCCTCTACTTACGACAGAAAATCTCTCCTAAGGTGAAACGTGAATAAATGACCATCCAAAAGGGACTCTAGAGCCCGGAGCCAGGTTTGCGCTGGCCAGAATGGGGCTGTCAGCAGTAGTCTGACCTCATCTTGGTGAACCAAAGTTGCGCCATTTGGGGACACACACATACAGGCGTAACCTCGGTCACACCTGTACCATGGAGAACCAGAGCAGGCAGTTTGACGTCTTTCGAATGTGAACAGATCCATCTCTGCTCTGCTATGTCCTGGAGTCTCTCTAATTCATGGACCCAGGTATGTAGATGGTTTTCATTGAGCAAAGATTTTTCCACTGCAGGGACTGGCATGCTAAATAAGCACGAACGCAGACCCCAAAAGTGATTGTGGAAAGCGACCACTAACATATTGTCTGGTAAAAGTGTTTCAAGGAACACTGTAAGCATCTCGAAGCAGTTTATGTGCCATTAATGTTTCTTCACACAGGCTTTGGGTGTAACTGCCACTCATGACTGCTCCCTAATATTGAGCGTTAAGCATTACATGATGTCACAGAGATCCCAGTTCCAGACCTTGCTCTCGGAACCAAACATCCGTTTAAATGTCTAAGACCTTGATCTTCCGGAGTGAAATGCTTCCTAAGGAAACTCTTGGTTTTCTAGACACAAATATTTAAGCCTTTTATGTTCATTCTCGTCACTATTGTAGCTTCTCATGGCACAGTTAGTTCCACGATAAACAAACACTTTTGCAGGGTTGACCACAGGGTTAGGTTTGGCCTGAGGTTAGTTATTTTAGACTGAAAACCAGCAAGGTCGGTTCCAGTTTTATAATCGATTTGAATGGAAGTTGTCTTGCTCTTATGAGGGCAATGGATTTTAAGAATTAAGGCTCTGGAGGGAAGAGGGCATTGATGGTAGATATCCTTACTTTTAAGATGATTGCCAGTTGACTCAGGACCTGATTATGCCTTCAGGTGTAACAGCCTTGGACAAAATGTCCAATACTTTTTTGCAAAAGTCTTATCTAAGTTTACATCACATATCTAAGCCATCACTGTAGCGGACTCATATGCAGCAGTCCAGACACATTGGTTTCATTAGCCATCGGTATCTTTTTGCTAAAGATGTAATGAAAATGATCCATTAAGCCTGATGAGTCAGATAATTAAGTCTGTGGTCATTATTTCCATGGACAAGTGAAGTCAACACACTATAAACTTAAACTGCTGCTCATGCTGCATAACCAGGCATTCTAACACATTTTACTTTCAAAATTCTTATTTATGCATATTGAGGTTTACTGTATCTTGCTCCATAATACAGTCTGCTCTGTAGTTCTCTTAAAACTTACTTCATTCCGAATGTATGAATGAATTCTTACAATGTTATTTAATGTGTGATTTTATGAGAAGTGTGTTTTATTGGCATGCTTATAATTGTTTATTGCAAAATAGAATGCCATTGTGTGTTTTCGGCCTAAAACTAGATTTCATTTTTTGAATTACAAACTATAATAATGTGGCTATTTTGTACTTGTTTCCTTAATATAATATGGATCACTCGTGATAAGCCATTCTGACATTTTATGGTGATGACTTTACAGTATATATTTGATTGTGACCTGTCCAGGGTGAACCCCCTACTGCCTTTCACCCGTTCAGAGACAGCTGGGATAGGTTCCAGCAGATCCCTGTGACCCTGAATTGGAAAATAAGCGAGTATAGAATATAAATGAATGAATGAATACACATTCAAGTTCCATAATAAAAGCAACTCCAAGGCTTCCAACTGTTTGTAACTGTTTTTTGAATGAGGTACTGGCCTGTAATGCAGTTTCTAAGATTTAATGAAATGCACTAAAATGAAATGAACACATACAATATGGCTGAAGGTAAAGTAAAATAAAGGTAAAATTTCTGGCTAAATTATTAATAACTGTGTTTTTTTTTAAATATTTCCGGCATCAAAATCGCTTTTTTCTAAAAGTAATAAAGAAACAGTAAAAAGTATAAAAGATTTTACAAGGAAAACTACCTGTGTGATTATGGACACTATGCTGTGCTAAGACGCAGGTTAGCAGTGACAGAAGAACAACATAGTACATATACTTGTCTAATAACACAAAAGGTCTATGAGTAAAGAGTGTACATTAGCTACATTTAAAAGTAATAAATAGAGGACTGAGAGGAAGTATTCTGGAAATATTGATTAGAGACATGCTGGATGACTGTTTTAAGATTTATTATATAAGCTATGTTTGGATTGTAAATCTGTCCAATGTGTTTATAGCGACCTTTAATTACATTAACCAGACCTTCAACCAGGAACTGTGGTTCCTCCATTGATCTAACGCGAAGATGAAGACATTATCGCGAGACCTTGGTCCTGTGAAGGGGGTTGCCCCTCTGAGAAAACCCTTTGGTTTTCAACCTCCACTGCATGGGTCTTATATGCAGTAGACCCAAGTGTATGACATTGAATGCTGCTGCCAATGGGCCCAGTAGTCTCTAAACTCCCTGACAGTTGGTGACTGCCCCTCCCTAAACTCTCTGTTAGTCGCTAGTATGAACAGCAACCAACAGTGTGTGAGGTAGGCCTGCACAGCGGCCGAGTTCCAGGCGACCCCTGAATAGATTGTCGTCTGAACTCTTCTTTGTGTTGACCCTTAACACCAAGCTTTGAATATGGGCAAGGATGACATCTCGATGCCGAGCCGCCTGCTGTTGTGACTGTGCTAGTATCAGCCAGTTGTCTATATAGTTTAGAATTTGGATGCCCTGGAGGCGCATGGGAGCCATGCATTTTGTGGACATACAAGGCGATAGGGAGAGGTCAACTGGAAGAACCCAGTGTTGGAATGCTTTGCCCCAAAAGGAAACCTCAGGAACTTCATGTTATGAGGAATTATGGATATGTAAAAGTAGGCGTCTTTTAGATCTATGGTAACAAACCAGTCCTCGAACCTGATTTGTGACACCACTTGCTTTTTGAGTCAGCATTTTAAACTGCTCGCAGATCTAGAATAGGACGTAGTCCTCCATTCTTCTTCGGAACTAGAAAGTATAGGCTATAAAAGCCCGACCGCTCTTGGCATGGTGAGATTTTCTCTATTGCACCTTTTGCCAAGAGTGTCTTTAGTTCCTAATCTATTACCAGAACCTTTTCTGTGGCCACCCTCGAGTGTAACACCCTGGAACGTATCTATGGAACGCCGCTGATTGTTCTTTCGGTTTCTTTTGAAGACTGATTGTACAGCATTGCCAAAGGTGTTAACCAGGGGGTCCAGGAGATAAGTATCGTCTCTATCGCTCATCACCTCTCAGTAGCCACCAATGCTGCCATAGCCCGACTGACAGCCCAGGCTGTTTGTCTGGTGGTCCTAAGGCCTGCTGCAGCGTAAACTTTCCTTACCAAACTCAACGTTGTTCTTAAAGGTTTGGTGGAAAGTTTCGGGGACCCTAAAGACAATGCCACTGTGGGAGACAGATAGCTCCCAATGGCTACTCTACTTTTAGCATCGCTGGGTAGCCATACTTCCCAGTCTTAAGAGAATTGGAGTATGGCAACCTGTATTCACTAACCAGCCTAGCAGAGTACAGGATCTTCCAGGATTTTGCCACCTCAGTGTGCATATCCTAAGAGAATGGGAGGCCCCTATGTGTGGGGTTGCATCTCAGTGGGCAGGATCCTATCATCCAGCTTACTACGGGGACGAGTTCCCTGTAACTCAGACGCTCTGTCTATATTTAACTTGGCTGCCGCCCTACTTGCAACCCCCACCAGCTCCTAATATGCTGAGGGGCATGGTGTCGCCTCCATGCCTCATCCTTCTCCTTTTTTGAAAGATTTTTCTTTTTTTAATCTTTTTTTACATTCATACCTTTTTACCTTACCGAAGCTCTTACTGACACACACATACACCAAGCTAAAGAAAAAGAGCCTGCCAAATCGTGCTGCTCCTCATGTTTATATACACACGTCCTTCAGGTCAAAGGTTATAAAGGGCATTCCCAAAGCAGGGTAACGCAGCTTAAGTTCCTTAAGAGGAACAACAAACACCTTTAGGGAATATGTAAGGTAGAACAAGGCACTGCTTTCCCTTTAAAATATAAATGCTTCCAGATAAAACTGCAGCCTGGCCTTTGAACTCAGAACATGAAATAGGTCTTTGAGATTGTAATCGTAGCATCTGATACAAAGCTTTAGTTCTAAAAAATGAATTATTGCCAGTAAAGAAAGTGTAGATCATAAACATGTTCAAAGGCACATTACTGAACTGAATTATGAGTTTTTACTCAGAAATACTGGTCTGAGTGTCTTATAATCATAACAGTATTATACCTAAAATACGTGTATTTGCAGGAACCATAATTTAAAGAGAAATGGCTTTAACTGGAGTACACCATATGGACAATTGTTGGGACACATGACTATAAGATAAGTGTTTTTTTAACTTCCAAAACCAGATTAAGTATTATTTGTTTAGACCTGTAAAATCAGCATTCCAGTTCATCCTAAAGGTGTTCAGTGAGTGATTTTAATGAAGGCTCCGTGTCGAACACTGCAGGAGTTCTGGTTAAGGTGTGCACAAAGGTTTGTCCATATTGTGTATTTTTTCAGATAAGTGACACCTCAAAATACAATGAGAGTTTTGATGCAAAGTGCATTTCTCTTAACAAGCTTTTGTATTGTATACATTTAACTGTTTATTAATTAACTGACTTTTTCACAGTTATTTTATTTACTATTCGATTTTGGGCATTATGCAGTAATCTATACTATGTGATTTTTTAAATAAACAAGATGAATTTTTATAGTCTGCTGAAATTTACCATAAATAACATTTTGCTATACATGTTACACATTCATTGACAGTCACTGTGAATGCCTTTGTTTCAGAAACTAGTCACTATTAATTCATGCGTGTGGATTATAATCCGATACAATGTTTCTTGATTTGTAGGGTTTGTACAATATTCTCATTTGCTGATCAGTGACCTGCAACACGGTGGTGGATAAGAATAAAGAAAAGAAGGAGACATGCTACGGACATGCTCTCGCTGCAGATAAGGTGTGTAATAAACCTGAAGGAAGGTGAAAGCTTGAGATGAAAGGACCAGAGTGGGTAGGAGAAATGCAGAAAAAAAGGGGGGAAACAAGTAGAAGAAAAGACCAAATTGAGACATGCTCTTAAGCACTGACCTATTTCAACAACAAATTAGAAAAATATTAAAAAGGTAAAAAAGGAGGTTCAGTACAGAACCTGCATGTAATGCAGCTATAGTCACCAGTGAGAGGGTCGAAAAATGAATGGGGAATGGTGTTGGAAAAAGAGAACTTGCTCGCCTTTTTACACATGTTAATTATAAATGTATTTGCTGAAAGCTTTAAAATTGTCTAAATAAAGCACTAAAATGTAACTTAAAGTTCCAGGATAGGGGAACCTCTTTCTTATCTCAATTCCACACACTAGCGTGTTTAAATGCAGTGATTAAAGACCTTATGATTAAAGACACGATTATCTAAATTCAGCACTGCAGTATGTATGATTTAATGGATTTGAAAATGTAGCAGTGTGGGGGAGGGGATCTATAACTCCTGGATCAGCAACCATGCCTGTGTTTGTATGAATGCATACATGGACAAAATAATTCATATTCAATATTTTGTGTTGGTTTCATAAACAGCCATACACAGTATGCATTCTACCTGAAGAGATGATCATTTTTCAGGGACAATAAGGACGAATGTCATTGTGTAATGGAAAGATACAACAAACCACTGACCAAACAAATAATATTATCTATGAACATGGGTGAAAAAGCTTTACAGATTGTACTGCAGGAGTGTGATCCAGTAAAATGAAATAATATTTAGTTACGTAAACACAATTTTTTTTTATGTTAGGCAGAGCTTCAATAGTGCTGAGGATGAAGCTTGTGGGCAGAACTGTCAGATTCCAGCAAAACTTTCACCCTAACTATGACTAAAAACAGACTTAAAGGCAGCATAAAATATTTATAGATAATTTAGATTAATTGTGCCTTTTATATCTATGTACAGTAAATAACTTTCTGGGTTTTTTTATTTTATTTTAGATATTTCTAAAAACACACTAATTGAATACCACAATAGTGAAACTTGGGCATTGAGGGCACTAATTATTGAACTTAATAAATGGTTATTTCACAACAACAACAAACTTAACTAAATCCTTTACCACACATGGTCACAATTCTACTTGTTATTCTATTTTGTGCAAAGGCTGTAACTGTAAACTCTTTTGTTATCATTCTGACATTCACCTGAAAAAGTCTGAAAAATTCACAACCAACAAATATTCCTCTCAAACTTTTTGCACATATTGTTTTTGCAATTAACTTCACTCCAATGAGGAAGAAAATTGTTCCTTTTTCTCTTTAAACCCACTCAAACTCATACAGCATATGACAACAGTTGTTTCTGTTGATTTAGCTGACTTCTGGATGTCTTTGTACTCTGTCTAGTTATCATTCCCCAGCAGCTGTTTGGAATCCTCAGTGAAGAAGAAGGCTTAACAAAAAGTCCTGAAACTATTCTGTGCCGCACTGAGGGCACCATCAGATTGACTGCAAGTTGACTGAAAGTCTTTAAGCGAGCATCCTATCTGTGACAAACCTCCAGATACAGAAAGGCATGCTCAGCTTACAATTGGTGAAAGCAGTCAGTCAATGTCATACCCTTATCCACTTTATCACCCACCAGCCCCAGCTCACATATATATATATATATATATATATATATATATATATATATATATATATATATATATATATATATATATATATATATTTCAAAATTATTATTAGTATTTTTATATTAAACTTTTAAGCTAAAACCTTAAAACTTAACAGCAAAAAAACAAGGAGACATTGTGGCACAAGTGGGTCATGTGTTTTGTCTGTTTATGCCAATGGCTGGACTGCCTACTGCAAATTAACAAGTGTAAATGTGTATGGATGTTGTAATAATATGTGCTGGACATACTATTAAAGGAGTAGTCCTGTATCATGTTCAGTGTTTAAAGGGATGATTTGGAATCCACTGCAACCCTCAACAGAATAAAAACAGTAATATTAATAGGGTTAAATTAATAAATGGATAAATAAATAAATGTAAATGACCACAATCATTAAACTAGATCAGAGTGTTTTTTCTCCTGTACCACATTTTAGTAGACTGGTAAATTAAATATTTGTAAAAACAATACAATGTTTAACTATGGTACCTTCTGTTTTAATGTTAACATTAAAATATTTAAAAAATACTCACGTAACCGTTGTTGTTTTACATGCAGGATTCTTAAATTGGGTGAAATATACCCTCTTTATTTTTAGTCTGATTACAGTGTGACCTACGCTTTCTGTTTCACTGCAACCTGAAACTCTATGATCACAAACCCTTTTACTTGCCTCATTTTTCCAAAGCTCTTTTTCTTCGGCTTTGTGTCTTAGTGTAAAGAATTCCTTGTCTTCTACTGTCCACCCACTAGCTGAGTGTCTTGACTTTGCCTTTGTGTCACTGGCACCATCTCAAACTCCATCATGGGCTGCCAATGTTACAGATATTTTAAACAGAGAAATGTGAAGCGGGTACAAGGACCTCAAAGAAATATAGCTCCATCACACACTTTAAATTATGGCTCCTGGTTCTATGCCACATTTGCGGCGCTCTTTCCAGCTGTGTGTTTAAAATTCTGCATTGACTGACAGAAACCTGTTCCAGTCTATGGCTCTCGCTCTGGATCTGTGACCTCCAAACTGAGAAAGAAGCTGAGGATTTGTGATTTTACTTTATTTCCTTTTACACTGATTTAAACTAACAACTTTGGTATACATGTTGTGGTGTGTGAAAACAAAAGTTGTTTTAAATGTTTCTGTCCAACCCTTTACTTGTTTAATAATATGTTATAGTTTGTACCAAATAGATTTTTTTGCAGCCTATGACAGACGAATATTAAACTTTAAAGCTTGGTAAGCATTTCTTACATATTCCTTGTTTGGTTTGTACAGTTTTACAACACTTACAAAGCAAATGTTTAAATAACACAACACAATAATTAGGGCACTTTTTACAGCATCTATAACTCACAGATTTTTTAAGCACATACTGGGGTAAGTTGTAAGAACAAGCCACACCATGCAATAGCATAGAAACACAGGTTTACTAAAACAACCCAAAAGGAGAACCCAATACAATGTCTAACTTTGTGATTAAACACCATTTAGCTCTTCTTTCTAACTCAAGAGTGTGATTTTGTGTGCCTAAATTACTCCACTAGGACAAATTCACTAAACTGTATTTATATTTTAATAAACACTCAAATCCAGTGTATCTGTGTAAAGAACATAGGAAGAACAAGTCTAACAAAAACACTGTCAGTGTTTGTGTATTTTTGTGTATCTATGAATAGGATGACAAATGAATGTTTTTTTCTATTTTTCTATTTTTCTAAGTAGATAATAGAATAGATCATAATCTGACCTATAATAGAAAACCTGAGTGCATAGACATGAAATCCACCTTTAGCTTGCTCATTAAGGACATAACACATTTCAGCTAGTTTTAACTGAAGTTCATAAAAGTGTAAGTTCTACACAAATATAGTTTTGGTTACAAAAATTATATTCTTACATTAAAAGCCTACTTATTTGCTTTGTGCTACAGTTTCAAGGATTGGCTTAAGATCCATCACAAGTCTGATCAGGATAAGGAGTTACTGAAGATCACTATGAAGATAGATGAAATAAATGAGCTGCATTACTGAAGGAGGTTTTATTGGCACTTGTCAATAAATGGAAATAAGTATGCACCACTGCTGGGCTCCTGAGAAAGGCCCTTAACCCTCAATTGCTCAGCTGTATATATGAGATAAATGTAAGTCACTCTGGATAAGGGCATCTGCCAAATGCTGTAAATAAAAATATGCATGGCATGTTCATTGTATTGCTATACTTTATCACCAGCCCACAGTTAGCTACTCATTAATAAATATTCTGTTTATAATACCTGTAATGATACATATGTTTAAAAGTTTTAGCAATATTGATGCCATTACAAAGTGTAGAAGAAAAGACATTTCATTCTCTGTGTTCTTGTGGCAGGTGTCCGTGCTTTTGTCTGTCACTTGACTCATTTTCCACTCCACTGAAAGCAGTTTCCCCATCATCAGAAAGTGCTGTCTCCCTCTCATAATGTCTCAGTGGCGAGGAAGAGGTCACGGCCACATGAGAGCCAGAAATAATGTTCTTTTGGGATGTGTTGGTCAGAGAGAACTACAGACAAGATCACAAAGAAAAAGGTCGAGGAAATGTCGCTAACAACAAGCATTAGCTCCAAAGTAGTTTGCCAGCGCACACTAATAGCACTTTTTGTGCCAGGATGTTTTAGCACCTTGCAGAGAATCAAAGCTGCTCTTTGGGGTCAAAGAACAACAATAAGCAACAATAAAAAAGGTAAAAGATATGTACTTACCCTGAAGGCTTGATATTAGTGAGATCCCTGACTAAAATAAAAATGGATCCATAAAGTTCAAGTGCTCAGCAAAGTCAGGAACATGACCTCTCGCTAACTCCAAAAAGAATGGGAAATGTAGATATTGTGTAGAAG
Organism: Bagarius yarrelli; assembly: GCA_005784505.1. Taxonomy (NCBI): domain Eukaryota; kingdom Metazoa; phylum Chordata; class Actinopteri; order Siluriformes; family Sisoridae; genus Bagarius; species Bagarius yarrelli. The sequence goes on from VCAZ01000007.1 coordinate 5,205,774, forward strand.
TACTTAATATGTTTTGTTTTACTCAACTCAATATTTGTTTTAAAAACAGAAATTATGCCAGGAAAAGTTTTAATTGTCATTTTGACCATATTTAGTTGGTAAAGTATATAGAGCTATGAAACATCATTCCTGCAGGTGAAGGTTGCTACATTAAAACACAGAGATACATAAAGCAACGTAGAAGCAAGAACTATTTACACACTTAACATAAATAGCAGCCTGTTCTTGGCTGAGATCCATCTTAAAGTTTTATCTTTTGGTTATACTGAGATACATTTCTGCTAAACCCGCTTCTGAAGAATGATTATTTATATTTAAATATCTGTTCTAAACCTGTTAACACTATACTATAATACTATAATCTAAATTTAGGAGATCAGTCTATTAAATATTTAAACAACTCGGTTCAACATACAGAAATATGAGTAAAAGAACACAGAAATCACAAATACCCTAATTTTGATACCTGTATATAGGCCAGGTGTGATGGTAGGAGGAGAAGAGACCACATTAAGGGCAGAACCTGGCTGGAGAACAAAAACTGTAAAACTCTGAAAGGAAAAAGCTGCACCCTAGTGAGTGTGGTATTTGGTGTGTGTAGGTCTGTGGCTAAAATCAATCTTCAGTTGCTAAAATTATCATTTAATAGTTTGGGTTCACACTAAGATAGCAAAAGGAACACAGCTGTGTTTAGATACACAAAATCAATCATTATCTCGTTTTTTTAGTATTTATACTAATTTACATTAATTTTCTCTTTTAAAATGGCAAGAAATATTATCATTTGGAAATAACAGAAAACAATATATCTCTCTGTTTAACCTGTTTATAAAAATAGCCAGTTAGCAGTGAGGCTAACACTGCTTCAAGTTAGGTTAACAATTGCGCATATCATTATATTATAAAGATGAATGAATTTTTTGATTAACTGAAATATTTGCTTGCCATCAGGGCAGTATATAAGCAACTTCCTTGTGCTCCAGACATCCTTCTACACACACAAAAAAAAAAACAGATGAAAGCTCAACAAAACAACCATTTGGTATTTGCCAGCATGAGTGGCATTAACCTAACAAGCATTTAACACTTATGTGCCACTCGATTTTACCTTCATGGCTGTCTACTTTACTTTATTAGGTTAGCAACTGTAAAAGGTAAGTTGAAAAGCATGAATTATCAAAAAACTGGACAAAGTCATTGCAGTGACATTAGTTATTCTAAATCCAAGTTTATTGTATCTAGTAGTGCTGCTCCTGCACTGCCCCACCCTGCTTTATCCATATCACACTTACAGCGGCATTGGTTACACTACATTCAAAATACTTAAATGAACCCCAGCATAATGGGTTAATTTTACAGATTATGGATTTATTTTATTGCAATACTTGCTTATTTTTTTAAATAATAACACATTTAATTGATAACTCTTTGGTATTTCGTTACATCCCACATAACATTACTGGTCTTTGTGTTGTGTTCCAGAAAGTTGCTGGAATCGTGCTCGGTAAGGAGTTGAGACCACCCTGCATTTCATTCTTAGCCGAACTACTGTGACTGCCTCTATGACTTGCCCTTAAAAAACAGTAAACAGTTTGAGGACACATTTTAATATTTAGAGTAGCATATTTGTATTCTGTATCTTTATGAATAAAATAGTTTATCTTATGCAAAGCATCAGGATTTTCCATTACCCGAAAAGATCAACGTTAAGGTGATTCACACCATGGCCCTGTATGTTGCTCTGCATGAAAATGAATAATATACATATCAGTAGGCTAAACATTTTATAGATCAAACATTGTAGATCAAAATTTACACAAACCAGTATTTTACCGAAGAACTCAGATTGACAGCGCTTAAGACTGCTCTCTCTCCGGAAGGGGATGCAAAACTACCCACACATTTGGTTGGTATGTCTGACCCTGTACATAGGTAACACACACACAAAAAAACATATTTTTATTGTTTTACTTCAATATTTCTAGCTAAATTGGTAAATAATTAAAATAATAAATTGTACTAATGTTTAAACTAAAATGAAAAGAGATAATTAAAGTTTCATGCAATTGTTCAAATCAGTCCCTCTGAATAAACTCATTCATTTTTAGTCAATACAGTAAGGGAAATCTCATCTGATCATATATTTCTCAAATGTGCATTCATCTCTGTAATGAGGAATTGATACACTGCATCCCTGTATGTATGCTGTTAATGGACATTAGATATGTGTGTTTGTTTGCGTGTTTGTGTCTGTATAGTTGTGTGCTTTTAAACGCAGTTTCCAGACTGATTAACTGATGTCTTCAGCATAGATCTAAATCTCGATCTTGTGCATTGCTTATTCTGCCCCAAATATGATCTCTTTTGTAAATTCACACCAAAATTCTTTTTTTTTTCTTTGCTGTGATCTTGATCTAAATTGGAGTCTTATGCTTGCATCATTGAATAATCTCAGCTGGATAATGTAGTTCCCCTTTAGGAACTCAAACTGTGTCAAAGACTCTATGGGAACTTTCTTGGTCTAAAAGATGTTTGTAATAAGACCAATGGAGGAACAACATGTCATGGCGGGCAATGTAAGCACCAGAAATCCAAGCAGCATACCAAAAAGCTTCCTTTTTTTCCAGCGACATGATGTTTATGTGTGCTAACAGAATTTTTTAAGAGAGAGCAAGATATGTGACCAGCACATTAGATTTTGTGCCCCTCTCTGCTCTTGCATTATTACGGGCAGCGATAAGCACAAGCTTTGCATTTTCTGCTTCGGCCTGGAGCCTGCACAGCTAACTTTCATAAAAGCTAGATGCACTCAGTGCAAGACGCTACTGCTTTGCGTGCTCCGTTCCTGCCAAGGAGATATTGTTGGGATTGCAAGTAAAGCTAGAGGAGCGAGCTGAGATGGGCTAGCTTGTGAGCTTTTATGCAGGTGATGAAAGCATGCATGTTTACTTATGCACTCCAAGCAGAGAGCTAGGTGCCTTCCTCTAAGTAGGCTGATGTGATGAGCATCTGTAACAAGGGACCTGGGACCTCCTTTATGAGATGCTGGTGGAGGTTGTACTTTGTGCTGTGGTCAAGTTGAACACCAATTGGCCAGCCAAGGGGCAGGACACTCATCCCAGTAGCAAACTGGAGGACTGGTTTCCAAGGGCCAGAATACAACCTCTGTGGCGGGGCCTTTGTTTTTAGACATCTACATTGAGGTCGTGGAAGATCCTTATTCTTAAGCAGAGACACCTCCACCTATTCCAACATTGTAAGGCTAAACAGCAGGTCTATTATACATGGCCCCGCGTAGAGCAGATGCTCGCAGGCTACCTGTCTGCATCATCACTGAAGGCTGTAAGGCTTTCCACTAAGATGTGTAAGGTCATTTCTGCACTAGTGTAAAGGGGCAGTGGTGGCTCAAATGGTTAAGTTGCTGATCTGAAGACCAGAAACACCTGGGTTCAAGCCCCACCACTGGCAAGCCAGCCACTGTTGGGTCCTTGAGCAGGACCCTTAACTCTTCCTGCTCCAAGGTACATGTACCTTGCACAATGAATTGAATATTATTATTATTAATACCAGTGTACAAGACATTGGTGAGACCAGCTATGATTTATGGTTTAGAGAAAGTGGCACTACGGAAGAAACAGGTGGCAGAGCTGGAAGTAGCAGAGCTGTTGAGGTTTTCTATGGGAGTCACAAGATTGGACAGGAGTAGGAACGGGTTCATTAGGGGGACGGCTCATGTTAGATGTTTTGGGGAGAAAGTCAGGAAAGTCAGATTAAGGTGGCTATGATATGTACAGAAGAGGGATACTAAATATATTGGTAGGAGGATGTTAGAAATAAAGCTACCAGGCGAAAGGCGGAGAGGAAGACCAAAGAGGAGGTATACGAATGCGATAAACGAGGACATGAAGTTAGTGGGTGTGAGTAAAGACGATGTAGAGAATAGGGTTATGTGGAGACAGATGATTTGCTGTGGCGACCCTTAAAAGGGAACAGCCAGAAGAAAAAGAAGTAATACCAACGCCTTGCTAGGGCTGTCTGGGACTTGTAACATCATGGATGCGATGGACATACAAGTCGAGCTACTGAATAGTTCCTACCAGTCCTGAGAGGCGAACATGTGTTTGTATACACAGAGAACACATCAGCCCAAATACTAACCTTTAGCACTTTCACAACAGACTTATCAGTTGCATTAATCAACCATCTTTCCTATTACATTCAGCTATGCCGTCATGCTGGCAGGTTTTTATTTGTGTAGTTTTTGTAATTGTTTTCTTGCAATATTGCTATACAAATCGCTACTGAATTTATAGTAAGGCTTTGCCTCTTTTTTCGTATGCAAATTTTAATATATTTTTTATTAATACAGTTATATATGAAATAAACAAAAAATTAAATCCTGTACATATTCGACTTAAAAATCGGCCCTGGCAATTTGGCAAAACCAGACTAGCCAACTACATACAATTATGAATAACCATTTTTGCACACCATTGCAGCATCTGTCTGAAGGGCTGTTTCTTTTTTTCATGTTTTTGCACCTCCCTCGTGCTTCTTCTTCCTGACTTTAACAGATACACACTAATGCTGCACGCTTGTACAGCGCCCAAAAATGAAGTTGTTTAAAGATGTGATTGGGTCAGCCCAATGTCAATTAGAAAAGAACCAATGGATTGCTCATTAAATGTCTCATGGGCCAGTCTGTTAAAAAAAAAAAAAATACAAGATCTCAGTACCATCCACTAATAAAGCTTAAAATAGTTTTATAAAGTAAAAATAGATAATAATGTATAAAATCAGTTCTGAAACCCAGAGAAATTTTATTTAATTAAATATGAAAAATAAGGACAAGGAAAAGACCAGACTAAATGTTAACTAATAAGTAAAAGAAGACCCTATTTTGTAGAACATATTATGATGAGGACTTACAATAAAAACTCTCTTCAACCTACTCTAGCCAAATGCCAGGAATGATGCTAATAGTCCTCGGTTGAAAGTGTGGAAAAAGTGGGTATTACAGATACTGCTAATGCAGTTCAGCTGAATAATAATGGATTCAATACAAATAAACTTTCCATGAAGGTTTCAAATTTTTTACAGTGAAGGATATGTAATACAATTTCTCTTTTGTATACTACCGTTATAGTATATTTTATATAAAATTTCATTTGCTATTTGCTGTTTTTGAACCATTAATAAGGACTTAAAGGTCAAAAGCAGTTTCTTGTAACAGCACTGTTGTTTTTTTCTTTAGTAGAAAGAAAGCTGAATCTCTGCGAATAGATTACCTAAGTGTAACAAAATATGAAACCGACAGCCACTGTGGCTTTGTTCATCTTACACTGTATGTTAAAAAGTAGGAAAGCCTCTCAGCATTTCAGCGATAGCAGTACGGAAGCTGGTTTTCTTTTGAGCTGCAGAAAACATGGTTCATACTTTAATTTTACAATTTTATGACCTCATTTCAAATTTGATGCCTGCTACAGGTCTCAAAAAAGTGCTGTAAAAGCAATAAATTTTTTTAAAGATACAGCTGGAAAAAAATGTAGTAACTAATTAAGTTAATTGACATCAGGTCTGTAACATGATTAGTTAGAAAAGTGGTGTCTAAGAGACACAGAATCTTTCAGAAGTAAAGATAGGCAGAACCTCTTCAAACTTTTAGAAATCGGGTGTAATGCAAATGTATTTTGGCACAAACTCTTCAAGCTTGTGTAAGGCATAACACATTTATGACTCAAAGCACAAATTCAGAAAAACAAAAAGGTTTCAGATAAGAAACATCAAAGGACTGCATTAGTCCCCTCAGAGTCTTGATCAAAATTCTTTCCAAAAAATTGAAATGATTTCAAGTGGACTATAGACAGAATATTTCTATGCAGTTTCTTATTTTAAGTTGAAAAAAAAAAACCCAGAGTGAGGAGTCTGTCATCTGAAAGACTAGGGTTTTTTTGTGTTATTGGTTGCTAAATCACAGCTGAAAGGGATCTGACATGGGTTGTCATGGTTTAATAATTTTAAAAATCATAGTTTAATCACAAATTTTTTTAAACAGAAGTGCATGGACATGGATTTTATCCACTGTAATCAATCGAGGGCACATGCCACTATCCAAAACGTGAAGCAAAAAAGTGGAGCAATTAGCCATTCTGAAACATACTAAGTGGGCATACATAAATATCACTGAGCGCTCAGAGAATTACAGACTGCTGTAATCAACACAGCATGGCTAATTTTAACATGCAGGGAAGCCGTCATTTCAAATTGGAATAGAGCTGGAACAGAACGGGACAGATTGGCACAGTGTGTAAAAACTGGCTAAGTTGGACGGGGTACCGCAGTTAATTAATGGGTATGCTGTATGGCTCTGTGGGATTTTTATCCATCTCCGTTCTCAGTTGCATTAAGTCATTTCTGTATTACATATTTCATTGTTTGAGGAAAAACAAATGAAATTTACTTAGTCTGTTTTTTTTAAAAAGGGGCATTTATTTCAGCATGTATTATTGGGCTGTCAGATAGTTTTAAAAATTGCCAGCTTTGACGCCGTGAGCCAATCTGAATATTTACAAAAGTTACACCCCAAACATGCATTATTTTAAAATGCCAAGATCTGTCGAGATCTATGTAGCCCAGGTGAGCAAGAGTGCAAACATATTTGTATTTTATATTGTAATTATGTACACAAATCACTCTGTACACTGTAATAAAGATTTTACTTAAGTGTTTTCCTTTTTTTTTTCTTTCTTCCTTCCCTCCCCCTTTCTCTCTCTCTCTGTCGAGTTACATATGCCACTACTGAGCTGCCAGTGATCCAGACCCCATCTCCACTCCAGACCTGTCACACCTTTCCGTGTGACCCGCCTCCACTTGATGATCATAATATCACCAGGGTGACCGAAGACGTTTCCACTCTGCCATAAAGACGTTCCAGCTGTTTTCCGAGGACTTATGACCTAAGTTGCTTACAATTACAGTGTGTCTGCAAAATTCCTGCTACCTGTTTTTCACCCAAATGAGGATGGGTTTTCTGTTGAGTCTGGTTTCTCTCAAGGTTTCTTCCTATTTCGTCTCAGGGAGTTTTTCCTTGCCTCCGTTGCCCTGGGCTTGCTTATCAGGGACAAACGGATTTCTGATTTATTTGCATCTTATAATCTCTTTGATTGTGTACAACAGCTTTGTGACAATGACCATTGTAAAATGCGCTATACAAATAAAATTGAATTGAATTGAATTTAGTAAAATATTTTTAGGGGTATTTATGTCTGATGCTTGCAGTGCATTTCCACGTAAAAGAAAACTCCTTTTAGATATATGCATCAAAATCTTAAGGGTTGAAATATTTATTTATTTCAGTTTTAGTTGCAAAATTATCAAAATTATGTTGTAAGTTGTAATTTTCTCATTGTGCCTCAGTGTAGGTAATGCTTTACATATGAGTGTAAGGTTTAGGTTTTGTGCCAAGCTCCAAGATTGCCGTTATTCCACAGCCAAGCTCCAAGATGGCCGCCACTCCGCTGCCAAGCTCCAGGATGGCCGATCCTTCACCACCGAGGCTGGTGTCCAGTGTAGATGATCCACAGATGGGATCGACTAGGGCAGCGGGACTCCCAAGGGCCTCAGCCCTGGCCCTCGAAGAGACTATGCTGATATCTGCGGCTCCCCCGGGAATAGGGGTAGCATTCCTGTGTGTCTGGCCTTGAACTGCTCGGGCTCCCAAGCCTGCCACAGTAGAAAAGGCTCACGCCGAGCCTGCCACACCAGAGATTGGTTTTGTTATGCCTGCCATGACAATAAGTGTGTTTGTTATGCCTGCCACGCCAGAGACTGTTTTAGTTATGCCTACCATGTTTGTGTTGTTTTTTTTTTTTTGTGCCTGTCATGCCAATAATTGTTTCGGCCCCGCCATGGTCCACTGATCCGCCGGTCCCACCCTGCTGGTGGTTCCAAAACCTCTCGGTGGCTTCATAGGCCTTCATCCGCCATCCCACCCCCAATCAGTAATTTTTTTAGTTAGTAAAATTCCTCCGTAAAAATGTTAGGTAGGTGTATATATAATGCTTTACATACTCAATTTGTGAAGCATAATAAATATGCCACGGTCACACCCAGCATGACAGCCACTCAGTGCAGGCACTCTCTTGAATATTGATCACTTTCACCAGCACATCATTTGCACTTAGTTTTCTTTAACCACTCTATTCAAGAGCAGCCTCCGCACATTTTACTGTATGGACTCGTTTAATGCAAGCTAGACTCTGTCTCTCTGTAAGCTAAGTGCTAACAGCTAGCGTTTGTGACTTACCAGTTGTGTCTGTCTGGTATATTGTAACAGTATTTATAAATAACCTAAAAAACTGAAGTAAAAAAGAACAAATTTTCTAGATTTCTTATAAATGTGCATATGCCTCTTACCTTACCTAACCATTCGTGTGTCTTGATTATTTGTATACAGAAGCATCAGTATAGTAAAGCTTGAGTTCCTTTACATTTAGAGCATTCGACAGATGCTTTTATCCAGCTCCACAAACAAAAGTTTTCAGTTTTAATAAAAAAACAATTAATACTATCAAAAATATTAATAAAATCACAAACATCCTTATGTAAGTTGTTGCTATAAAATGATATATTACTATTTTATATAGAACAATAGTTCTATATATAACAATAATGTAAATATTTAGCACTGGTCTCAAAGCTGCATTTAAAATCTAACACTGTACAACATGTTTATTTTTCATTTCTGGCCTATTATAGAAAAGCATTCACTCAGCTTGGATGGTGGCAAAGACATGAAGCAGAGACAAACAAAAGCCATTTTAAGAATGAATTATGACATACAAAGACAGAAGCATACAAACAAAAATGCTGCCGATGAAAAATATGGCAATATGGAGGCAGCTTCTGGATGAACAGCAACTTGATAATATTTCCATTTTCCGATTTTACGTTGGAACAAATGTATTTTTTTTGTGTTATTTTTTTCTGTTATCTCGCAATGTCATCATACATTTTCCATTGAGTTGAAATCTTTTTTTTAATCTGCACAACAACCTGCAACCTGACATATAGTTGAATGTTACATAATATTCAATAATGTATTTTGAAATTAACATTTATATTTACTGACTCCATTGCCACTATGTAATAGTTGCCATCAATGTAACTTAACTAATGTATTGTTATCTGACTTATTTTACAAGCAGCTCGAATAAAAAAACATACAAATTCTGAGAACATCTCTGAAACCTTGTTAATTGGCTAATTAAGAAGATGTTGATAATCTGATTGCCTTTGACTTAGAAGGTGCAATTTTAACCACCAATGTTTTAAGACAAACCCGTCTCTTAATGATGATTTAATCTCCATCACCGGGTAATAATTTGGCTCAATTTCACCCACACATAAATACTCTTCAATAATTAAGTAATATGATCTATCTTTAAGGGACATTGTTTTTCTGGTAAGATATATTTTTTAATTAATTTTAATTTGTCAGATATGGATAATACACAAAAATAGCATGCTTCTGTATATTTATGTAAGCATTCAAGGTCACCATGTTTGGTTGTTTCAATGTAATCAACTCCACTGGGGGGAGACCTATTTTCAGAACCCAAGTGCAGTTTATTTAAAGAAGTGCCAAACATAAACTAAACTTGACTAACATAAACTCTCGACAATCCTTGACCTGACTTAGCATAACCATTAACATTAACTTAAACATAGACTCACCACAGTGGTACACAAACAACAAACCACAAAGACACAGGGCTACAAAGAGGTTTATATGCACAAGACTAAAAAAAAGGAACACCTGCAAACAATAAGGAACACATGACCAAACTAAGCAATGACAACATTACAAGGACAGGGGAATCACGTGACAAAAACACAAGAGGAACAAAGAACACACGATGAGGACAAACCAGGAAGTAAACAAAGCATGGACTATAGAATACAACACCACATTTAACACCACATAAACTTGTATATAAAACAAAATATTGAAAACGTAAAACATGTATTATATACAGTAAGTAAAACGTGTAAGGTGACCCTAAAATACTGCATATTTCTAATGAGCTAACAAGATACATGCAGCATAGCTGAGAAGAAAGTTGCATATTTTGTGGTGATTCTAAATAAAAATACTCATCTAATAGAAGGCCATCTGAAAGGTAATGACTTACATTCGAACAGTTATATGAATTGATAGGAGGAAAACATTTAAATTGTAAAGACAGCTTGCAACAGTTTAGAGATTCTACAAAATTTTAGGAGTTAAAAGAATTGGATGTCGGCAAGTATAAATATGTTGTTTTTTTTAATGTTCTCTCATTTAGCCTAAATTTAATTTAACATCCTACTGTTAACCAACATCTCAAATGTATCATACTTAATAGCAGCAAGAATATCAGGGTCTATAAAACAGAGACTGTATATCAGCGCATTGTCACAAAGGAACATTTGTATTGCTAATGAGATCTGTAAACAGCTGCTTAGTGTCGTGAAGTTAAATATGTATTACCTATCGTGTGAGACATTTTTGAAGCATAAACAGTGCAGATTATTACCTTATAATTTAACTTACTAAGAGAATTAACTAGCAGAGTAATGTCATCTGTCATATACTGCTTTTAGAAAAAAAAAATCTCCTATATGGGTTTGCAAATTAATTAAAAAAAAAGCCTAATGTGTTGTAAGTGCAAGCTGGTAATTGTACTAACACATACAGTAACTTTTAATGTCAGTCAGTGTGTTAATTCAGCATTTTATTCAACTTTAGTTTTTACTCCATGGATTAATTAGTACAGTACAGCCAGTAGTGTGCTATTCTTTGTATATAACAGCCATATGCCATATGCCAGTGATTAGAGTTTTTTCTTCATGAAAGACAGGCAACACATTTTAATGTAGTGCCTAAGGAAAGTGTGTGAAACAAATTAGTTCTTATTATAATCAACATAAGTACTATAAACAGTTGTTCTTTAACGGGCAACTTTCTTGAATTTAAAGTTAAAAAGTATTATCTAATTGAATTCATATATAGTAAATAGTGTATAAACTATATCATGCATTTTATTTTTTCTAAACTTGGATTATTGTGTTGGATCTGCGTAAATATTAAAAAAAGGTGCATTCAATGAAATTTTATTATTCTATAAACATGTAATTTACTAATATAATTTACATACCAGTTGGAGCTACTGGCAGAGGTGTGCTGTTACAGTGTTAATCTATGCCTTCTCAGTTAAGATTTCATCAGCAATATAAAAAAAAAAATCGAGGACACTGAATCCTGTGGAGTTAAAAGTGTCTAGAGCAACCACAAAAAAATGAACTATTCTTAAATTAATTGTTTTGCCAATTGACACAGTCAGTGAAGCGTTCACCTTTAAAGCAGACAGTAGATTAGCAGTGCCCAACTCAGTTATTCTGCTCTTCCTTGATTTAGCACCCCTGACACAAAGCCATCAGACAATTACTAAGCTCTGCAGGACTTCCCTGGGTGTATTAAAGCAGAGAAACATTAGGGTGTTTTGATGCCACAAGTATGTAGTTTGTGATAATGTGCTGGATTGCACTTGCTGCTACAGTGCCAAATAGTAAAAATACCATATACTAAATACCAAAGTGCTTGCAGTGTAAGTATTTTTTTTAATTTAATACTGAAACAGACAAAGCACAGCAGACAAACCAGTAATGGCCACCATCTGTCCTGCCCCAATGTAAGCAGACGTTTACAGAATGCTCTGATAATATTGTCACCTGATCATACATGATTTAGACATCCAGACTGTTTAAAAATAAGTTACTCTATTTGGACAAAAGAGACACTTGACCATCACATCTATAGTAATTGTACTGTATTTAATTAAATTATGAAATCCATCCATCCATCCATCATCTATACCCTTTTATTCCCAATCAGGGTTACAGGAATCTGCTGGAGACTATCCCAGCCGTCACTGGGTGAAAGGCAGGGGTACACCCTGGACAGGTCACCACTCTATCACAGGGTGAATTCTGAAATGTTAAAGTCTATTTAGGTGGCAGCACTTTTAGTTAAACACATACAATAACTGTTTTTTGTCAGTATCATGGTGTATCTGAAACCTGTTACGGGAAAACTAAAAGTGAAGTGGCAGCTCAGTGTTAAAGATGTTCGACTGCTGACCAGAAGATCATAGGTTTAATCCCCAGCACCAACAAGATGCCACTGCTGGACCTCTGGGCAAGGCCCTTAACCCTCAACTGCTCAATTGGATTAAAAAAAATACAAAGATAAATGTACAGTAAGTCACTCTGGTTAAGGAAGTATACACCTGGATACTCCTTCCAGTCCATCACTAGGCAGCATGCATTTATTCACACCTATAGGCAAATAATATAAGCCAAAACAACTACGTACCGGTTTTTAGACGACTGGAGAAAAATGTATTAACAATTAGCCATAAACTTTAGTACAGTGTGTACAGAATAATTGTTTAATTAAAAAAAAAGATTTAATGAAGCATGGACTTTCTTTACAGCATGACAATTTACTTCTCTTGTTTCTACTGTATATTGACTATTTCAGATTGCTTTGCTTTTATATAACAAAAAATTGCACAATTTCTTATTAGGCACTATAATTGCAAATAATAGCATAACTAATACAAGCAAATACCAAATGAAAATTATTGATAGAAAATATATTTCAAAATTACACAAAAACGCAATAAAAACATATTTACATAACCTCCTTTTCTTGATACCACAGCCATTAATCTTCTATCCACTGAATCAAACTCTTCACACTGAGGGTCAATAGAAGTTACTGCTGCTGTCTGCTTAGTTTGTGAAGAACAGATAGCTGTGTTTAAGGATGACCTATACAAGACTAAACATGCATAGAAATACAAGAATTAGACAGATGCAGAGCAGCTATGGACATCTGAAGCATTGCTAGCTAAAATGCAAAAGCAGCAAGGGCTTTTCATCCACTTTCATATATTGAGGGATGCAGCAGTAAAGACCAGCTTTGAGATATTGCAAAATTGCAAAAAAAAGAAAGCTATTGTCTAACGAGGATTTTATCAAAGAATGCTTGGTGGACTCTTGCTACTGTTAATGTGAAAGTGCATTACTCTGCAATCAGAAAGAGGCTACACAAGTTTACCCTTCATAGAAGGTGTGCAAGGAGAAAACCTTTGCTCTCTAAGAAGAACACGAAGGCCAGACTGAAGTTTGCCAATAAGAACATAGACAAAATCCTCTGGAATAATGTTTTTTGGACAGATGAGTTTAAAATTTAATTATTTGGACACTGCATTTGGAAACATGGAGGTGGAAGTGTCCTGGTTTGGAGATGCTTTGCTGCAGCAGGACCTGGCCAGCACACCATCATAGAATCTAGCATGAATTTTACGGTGTATCAGAAGCTGCTTGAGCACCATCTGTAAAAAAGTCAAAACTGAACCAGGAATGGAAACTGCAACATAAAAATTACTCAAAACATACCAGTAAATACACAAAGGACTGGCTAAAAGCTAAGAAATACAGAGTGCTGAAATGTCAAAGCCCAGATCTGAATCCCATTGAGATGCTGTGGGGCGACTTAAAACAGGCTGTACATGCAAAAAACCCCTCAAACATCTTAAAGCTGAAAGAATTCTGCATTGAGAAGTGGGGCAAACTTTCCTTAGACTGTTGTCAGTGACTGGTAGATGGCTACAAGAAGCGGCTCATTGAGGTTATTTTATCCAAAGGGGATAATACTAGCTATGAAGTGGTAGGGAGTACTAACTTTTTCCTCAGAATACAAATTTTTGTTAAAATATTTTGTTTAATGAATAAAACAATGTTCAATTTGTTGTTTACCTGCAATTAAGTCACTTTCTTTTTCAGAGAAAAATTAAAGATTAAGATTAGCCATCAATATGTTAACATTTCATAAAAAAGGACTAAATATAGGGTGTCCTAATTTGTATTAATATATAATAGGGTGTCCTAATTTGTTTCACATGATTGTGTATGTACTAGCCCGGCCCTCTTGAAAACCCAACATGTGGCCCCTTGAAAAAATTAGTGGCCACTTCTGATGTAAAGTCACTCATCCGTCCATAATACTTTGGCAAAATCCATCTTCATGTACTTTCTTGGCCATTAAAAATGTTTTTTTTTTTTTTTTATCCTTCTTTCTCAGAAAAACTGGGTTTGTGTCTTTTACAACTTAGAAACTTTATAAAGCAATGTACATCTAGCACCCCGAGGTACATTTGGCAAGCCACAACTTGTGAATATGGATGAACTGGTTTGTAGAGAGTTTCTCTTTATTCTTGATATATACCTCTAATTTAGCTTTCCTGTTTTCTTCTCCTTTCTCCTTTTTCACCCTTCATAATTATTCAAAAAACACATTACAGTTCTTCAGTTCTTTGTTTAAATCCTCAGCTAGCAATTTCAGTATTTTATTCTTTTCATCAGCTGTTTGTCTTTTTTATGCCCTAATAAAAAAAGTACCTAATAATTCTGCACAGTCAACGTGAGCAACTTTTTATTTATTTCCTCTTATTATCGTCTGACAAAGAGAACTTGCACCCTATATGTACACATTCACAGCTGTGAACAATTAATCAGTTTAATTGATCTGAGTGAGGAATTAAGGCAAAGTTAAACCTCCCAAAACATGTGTACCTTATAATTCGACACACACTGTTTTTCTCACTATAGTATGGTCTGATTTATTGCTTCTATTTCCAAATAAATTCTTTGTGCAAACTATTCATGAAAATAGATCATTACACATTACTTTGTGCACCATTGTGCCAGGACAAGGGTGCAACTAGCTATTTTGATCCAGGACATGCCATAAATGCAAAGTGTATCTTAAGCGCTTGCTTCCAGCATGGGTTAGTGATTACAATGTTTTAAAACAACCACATGATCTGGTAATTCGATTTTTACTTTTACCCTATAAATGCAACTGCTTAAATGATAGAGTTTATAGTTAATCACCACACCATATGAAGCATTCCAGCAATGTGGATATCAGGTTAAAGCCCTTGGAGGGAAATAAGTTTACAATTAAGATATGCATAATTATGTTCAATTTTAATGAAGCACAAGAAAGCTATGCAGAATATTGAATCAATGGGAATAAATGTTTATCATATACCTGATGCAATGAAGGTATCAAGTTAACTAAATAATAAATGTAGTAAAACAATTACATGCTGAATGGTTTACAAAGTGAATTCTCAAGAAGGTATTTTTTGTCAAGTTAAAGTTTCTCAATAGTTACAACAATTTCAGTTCTTTACATATTAGGCTCTAGGTAAGAGCTAGGAACATTAGACAAAAAGCTGCCAATTAAATCAGTTTATCACTATTTAATTTGAATACCAGTGCACAGAAATAAACTATGTGGGATGTCTATGGATATTTTACCAACATACTCATACAATGTACAGTAATTCGGTCCTATTAAAGTGTTGACAAAAAATGTTATAAGCATACAGTTGTCTTGAATGTCTTTGTAAATTATGGCATACCATTATCCCATTACTAAAAGACACAGACTCAAACCTGTTCCAGCATGACAATGTCCCTATGTACAAAGACCCTGAGCTCCATAAAAACATAGTCTGCCGAGGTTGGCATGGAATAACTTGTGTTTTTTACAGAATCCTGACCTCAACTCCAATGAACACCTTTAAAATAAACAATACTCTACTGGCACCCCAGAGTCCTTTACCCAGCATTTGTGTCTGATTTCACTAGTACTATCGTATCTAATTGAAAAAATCCCCACATACTAACTCAACAATCTAGTGAGTAAAGGAAAGACTAAATTTGGAATAGGATGTAATGGTGGAATAGGATGTAAAAAAACATAAGTGTAATGGTCAGGTGCCCCATCATTTTTGTTCAGATATTGTGTATATCTAAAAAATAATGACAGGCGTGCACAAGGTGAGTAATGGTCTGAAAATGCTAGACAGTGTTGGCATCAAACCACAGGCATGGCTGCAGAATAATACGCACATGCACCAAACAGATTTTATGTCAAGCCTCAGCCAGAACATTCTCACCATTAAACACGCCACTTAAGTTTAATATCACACTAACATCTTTACTATTTTACAGTATAATTATGCCGCATAGTAAGTATTTCAGTGTTATAGTAATATAAAATGTAGAAATGCATTTTTTTATTATTGAAAATTAATGTGATGTTGTCTGTCTGGTGAGGAAATGTTCCAGTTTTCAACAAACTATAAAAAATGGGATTTTTGCAGTGGGAGGAACATACCAAAATGCAAGGCTTTTTTAGAAAAGTAAAGTAAATTATAAAATGATGAAAAAGACCAAATAAAGAGCAAATTGAAATAAAAAAAATTTTGGAATGTTATCTGAAAACTAGGCAAGTTGTTCAGTTGTTATAGTGGTGGACTACTGACTGGTGAGTTGTGAATTCAATTCCAAACCAAAATCCCAAGATGTCACTACTAGGTCCTTAAGCAAGATCCTTAACCCACATCTGCCTAGTTGTATGAAATCAGATAAATGTAAATCGCTTTGGATTGAGGTGTCTGCCAAATGCCATAAATGTAAATTGTGTAGCCTTTGAGCAGATATTATTTACTCTACATGCAAACATTAGTCTTGTATAAATTATTCATTTTATCTACATGATTTGTTTATACAGCAATATTTTTGCTTTTTGTTTTATATAATTAAAGTCTTTTATTGTTGTGTTTTAATAACAAATAAATTATAAATACACGTTTAATATTAGTTTTTTTATAGCATTTGCTTGTTATTTGGAGCTGTTTGTACAATCATACACTAATATTTCTTTGGACTGCTTTTGCCTTTGATAACAGTACGCATTTGCCGTGGCATCGTTTTAATACACTTCTGCAATGTCACATTTTTTCCCTCCCAGAGTTGCATTATTTTTTTGCCAAGATCTTGTTTTGCTGATGGAAGAGGCAAACAAAGTCTTCTTCAGCACATCCCAAAGATTCTCAATGGGGTTAAGGTCTGGATTCTGTGGTGGACAAACCATGTGTGAGAATGATGTTTCATGGCCCCTGAACCCCTCTTTAACAATTTGAGCCCAATGAATCCTGGCATTGTCACCTTGGAATATGCTCATGACATCACGTAGGAAAAAATCCACTGATGGAATTATCTGGTCAGTTAATATACATTTAGGTAGTTAGATCCTTCTTTGGACGCATAACGTAGCTAAACCTTAACCTGACCAACTTCCACAACCCCAGATTATAGCATTCCCCCACAGGCTTGTACGATAGGCACTAGGCATCACTTTATCCACCTCTCTTTTTACCCTGATGTAACAGGGTAAATCAAGACTCATCAGACGACATGAATTTTTTCCATTGCTCCAGAGTCCAATCTTTATGCTCCCTAGCAAATTAAAGCTTTTTTTGATTAGCCTTACTGATAAGTGGTTTTCGTAAGGCTACATGACTGTTTAGTCCCAATCCCTTGAGTTCCCTTCACACTGTGCAGGTGGAAATGCTCTTACTCTTACTATTAAACATAGCCGTGAGCTTAATTACAACAATTGTATTTTTTTAGACCACATTTTTCCTCGATGATGATTGTTCCCCACTATCCTTTCAGTTTTTAATAATGTGTTAGACAGTTCTTAACCTTATTTTTGTAGTTTCAGAAACCTCCTTAGATGTTTTCTTTGCTTGATGCATGTCAACAATTTAAAACAGACCTTCTGAAACAGAGTAACATCTTTAGATTTAGATTACCATCTGAAGCTAAATTTAGGATACCTGTTATGAACGTACACACACTCATACAAAAGCACATACACACAAACACAAAGGATCCATATAAGAGGTATTAAAGTGTGCAGTAGTACAGGATGAAAAAACCAGTGGACAGAAGTGCATCAATGCATAATCATCAATAAATAAATTAAATTAAAAAACTGCATGTCCTTATATCATAACATAACTCTGTAATGAACAATCAAACATATGTTAGCTATAATGTTAGTGATGCTGAGGACAAACACATTAATATCAAATAAACACTTCATACTCATTACTGTTGAGTTGAAGCTGCACATCCTATTAACACTAGGGAAGGGAAGGCAGGGATAAACTATGAATGAGACACCAGTTCATTTCAGGGCATTTATAAGCTACTAAAAGAAAGTCATTGGATGAGATAACTTAATAAAGAGCATGGTTTACGTCTGAGAAGCACATTTCATTTTTTTACTGGAAGCAACACTGTTTGAGCACTGTGATAGAAATCACCTGGATATCTTGGATAAAGAGAACATGTGTGGGCACAAATGGCAGTAGTTAACAGGAAAAACAAACTTGACAGCTTTTAAAAGCAAAAGTGACAACACCAAACTCTCAGCAGATGTATTTCAGTTGGGTACTCCAACCAGTTCTATTTAAATTCTTATATTTTTTGTGTTTATTTTCCTCCCACGGTGGCTAATGAAATACAACTGTCATCAGCCACGAACAACAGCAAAATGCTAGGCCAAATATTAATTTAGCAGTCATAGTTGATGCACACAATGAAATATCCAGTTTGGATAATTATTCTTTGACAAATAACATTTAATTCACATGATAAAACACATTTCTCTCCTACAGCAAAATACACTGATTTACTTTGCTTGAAAACTAGTAAAGTATAAATCCAAGTGAAATATTCATGACAATTGACAATTGCTAGTAAGTACATAATACTTGACTTAGCTTGAATAGACATAGACTTATATACCTTAATTAAACATAACATTAAAATACACCACAGTGGTACACAAAGAAAAACCCACAAGTACACAGGGCGACAAAGAGGCTTTATATACACACACAAGACTAACAAGGAACACATTAACTAAATAAGAGACACCTGAAAATAATAAGGACCACATGACCAAACAAACCAATGAAACATGACACACGGACAGGGGAATCACGTGACAGGAAACAAGACAGGAAATAAACAAATGCATGAATGGTTATAAAAACCTAAACAACTATTACCATGAAAAATGATCTAATAAACATGAACATAAGAATTATAAACATTAAACATAAACATGAATATTAAACGCAATGAAATACAATAAAAATATTTAATAGCTGATTTTTAATTGTCAAACCTAAGGGTCAATGAAATGCAAGATGTGGGACACTGGTTAAACACGATGAAAGTGATTTTACCAAGTAGGATGTGATCCAACTAGTGTACATTGGATAACATTTACAGTATTTACTGTACATTTAGATAACACATCTAGTGTACATTG
The DNA here is from genome assembly GCA_005784505.1 of Bagarius yarrelli. Taxonomy (NCBI): domain Eukaryota; kingdom Metazoa; phylum Chordata; class Actinopteri; order Siluriformes; family Sisoridae; genus Bagarius; species Bagarius yarrelli. Next base: position 5,225,089 of record VCAZ01000007.1, read on the forward strand.
TAGCTTACATTCATAATAGGAAGTACAGCGCACGACAATAGCCTCTCTTTATCTGACTCCACAGTACCTTCTCCAGTATATATGTTATGTTATCTATTTATGTGAAATAGTCCACTATGACATTGTTTAGGGCATTGACATCACCAGGATTAAAAATAGATGAGCAAGATCATTCAAATGAGTATATATATATACCGAATGTACTCTTGACATTTAAACAATACTATGTAGAACCTTAAGGGCTTGTTGTAATGTAATTAAGCAGGAACAAATACTTGCACTGTTCTGTGTTTTTAAACTAAAAAAAAGATCAAGACTATAGTCAGAATAAAAGAAAAAAAAAATTAACACAGTCCCTCACTCCTAATGATAATGAGCGGATCAATTTACCAGATGTTGCATCGCTTGTTCTGCCTACAGCAATGAACTAACGGTCACAAGTTCACACAAAGTCTGGGAATATACTTCTGAAAAAAAAAATGCCACTTGAATCACTGCCTGTTTTAGATAAAATATATCAGTAAATAAATAGATTTACGATTCCTTTTGTCCTTGTGTGCAAACGTACATGCTTGTGTGAACACCTGTACTAATCTGCATTTACCTAAGCTAATCATCATCAGTTATGCAGTTGTCTCCCATGCCGCCACACACACACACATCAGTTATGTGTCCCACCTTACTCCACATTCTTCTATATAGTAGAAATTTCCCAGAAAAAACTGTAAGGCATGTGAGAACAATGACAGTGATGATGCAGGTTTGCACGTAGTGTGACAAAAGGTCATTTTGGATTTTTGATAGCATTTCATTCATTGAGCAGATTCCAGGCATGTGGAAAACACACGAGTACAATCCCTTGCTCTCGCCTATCTTTGCTTCCATAGCAACCAGTACTAAACATGGTTATTGCATTTAGGCTAGTAAAAGGAATGATAACTTTGTGTGTGTGTGTACTCTTTACTGCATGAATTTTCAACTTTTAGAATACAATACATATAGATAAATATATATATGAATAGGAAATTTATACTTCGAAATGACAACGTTTATAGTCATAAACAGAATAGAAACACATTTAGCAGGCTATAAAATCGAGACATCCACACTGGGCAACAGACAACGGGGGCAAAGGGACATTTTTAAAGTGGTGGGGAGAAAACTGTAAGTCAAAGTCAAGGTAGTATCATTAGATTTCCAGATATCAGACCAACACTTCAGGCTCACCGTCGGACAATTAAAGTTGCCGCTAGCCTGATCATTAATAGAATAATATTGATTATTATTACAATATGAAGTAGGTGAAATTAGTACATATATACACTGCTCAAAAAATAAAGGGAATACTTAAACAACACAATGTAACTCCAAGTCAGTCACACTTCTGTGAAATCAAACTGCCCACTTAGGAAGCAACACTGATTGACAATCAATTTCACATGCTGTTGTGCAAATGGAATAGACAACAGGTGGAAATTATAGGCAATTAGCAAGACACCCCAATAAAGGAGTGGTTCTGCAGGTGGTGACCACACACCACTTCTCAGTTCCTATGCTTTCTGGCTGATGTTTTGGTCACTTTTGAATGCTGGCGATGCTTTCAGTCTAGTGGTAGCATGAGACGGAGTCTACAACCCACACAAGTGGCTCAGGTAGTCCAGCTCATCCAGGATGGCACATCAATGCGAGCTGTGGCAAGAAGGTTTGCTGTGTCTGTCAGCGTAGTGTCCAGAGCATGGAGGCGCTACCAGGAGACAGGCCAGTACATCAGGAGATGTGACTTGTGACTTGGTTTAAGGACATTACATCAAAGTTGGATCAGCCTGTAGTGCGTTTTTCCACTTCAATTTTGAGTGTGACTCCAAATCCAGACCTCCACGGGTTAATAAATTTGATTTTCATTGATCATTTTGGTGTGATTTTGTTGTCAGCACATTCAACTATGTAAAGAACAAAATAACAAGAAAGTATTTAATAAGAATATTTCATTCATTCAGATCTAGGATGTGTTATTTTAGTGTTCCCTTTATTTTTTTGAGCAGTGTATAATCAAAATGTCTAAAAAATGCTAAATCTGTCCCCTGTAAACCAGCCTTTTATGTCTTAACTTTCAAACCTGCACTATTCTACTTTAGAGTTAATAAATAACACAGGTTACCATATGGTTATGATCCAAACAGACATGATTAACTGGTTTGGCATCTTAAATCTTTTGATATAAAGCTATCAAATCAACATATACACTTCATTATATGTTTACAGTGCTTCTTACTTGTTTTGCAACAGTTGGACAAAGACATATTTATGGGTTGTTTGAAAGGGTGTCCACATTTTGGCCTGTGCTTCTTTTGTCCATCTATGGGGCTACTGCAACCGTGTGCATTTTTCCGACACTTGCTCTGTCCATATGTTCAGCAGCAACATTGTTGCTTTAAGCACTCCAAAAAACAGAGGCATAAAAATCACATCACCCACTCATTCCCACAGCAACAGTGCCCGGAATGTAGGCGTAGTGGCCCCTAATTTCAATCAACATAATTAACCTCACCACAACATGTGGTTTGAGGATGACTAACTCTTAAATATAGAAACATTTTGGAAAAAGGTTGACAGCTGGCCTTAGTCATATGCTGAGGTGTACCTTTTTAGCCCTCTACATAGATATTAAGTGTTTAATTTAAACACTTTCTAACAGAGAACATGTTGTTTAGTAAATTTTATAGAAAGATCCCAAAAAAATCCAACATTAGAGCATCCTGAATCAAGTCTTCTAATCAAAAGGAGACTTTCTATTTGTTTTGTAACTTGTATTGTACCAATAGCATAACACGTTTCTTCTTTCCAGATTTAAGATCAGTAACATAACCTGACACAACACTATTATCAATTCTATAATTATTTTTATTTAAAATTCTTTAAGATGATTTAAAAGCTCAGCTGGAATGATATTCCAGACAACAAGATTAGAAATAAAACATCTTAATGATGTATAAAAAAACCTCAACAGTTAAGCACTACTGGATTCACTTTTAACAAAATAAAACGTATACCTTTATCATAAACTACCATGGTCTGAATATGCAGCCTTTAAAAAATATATATATATATTTTTTTACATCAAGAACAAAGATGTAAGTGAAACTTGCATCTTTAAGACTAAAATATTTTTGACACATTGGTAGGTTCTACTTTATTTGAAAAATGTTTAAAGTAAGTGTTTATGATAAAGCTGCCATCTGCATGTTTTGTATGATATTTATATTTCGACAGCTTACAGCTTACATGTATATATATCTTATAGTTTTATATGAACAGAATATAATCAGACACCCAACAGCTTAAGATCTGATCTACTACTGATAAATATTATCATATTAAACATTTCCACTTTTTGATACGGATATTTCATTTATTATATATATATATATTACACAAGCACAAACTCATTTGCAAAGTTATTCACAAATAAAAAAAAAAATCCTGATTAAGTATTTCCTTCCACTGTGAAATTAGCTTAGTTGCAACCACCTGTCAGGACAAATCACATAATCAGTTGGAGTGAGTTCATCTGTGTGCAGTTACATGTCATATGATTAGTTCCAAGACAAAAAGTTAAAAAGTGAATTCTTGTACCCAACTTTACACATACTATGACACATTTAATTCATTGTTCAGTGTAGCACATTGTAATGATTCCAATTCCCAACCACCAGAGGTTGCCCTCACCAGAATACTAGCTGCACTTCCGGTTCTACTTTTGGTGACTAGCTTTAAAAGCTAGCATCATGGACACCACATTGCGAAGTATTGTTAGCTAGCCTACTTACTAAGCTTTTCTCATGTTCAAGCTATTTTGGTTAAGATCTATGCTAAATTTTGATTCAGATTTACGTCTTTGCGAGTCTGTTTTGTTTGTCAGTTTACTGTTTATAGTGCACCGACCTTTATCTGCTTACCGACAACATCTCTGTATTTGCCTCATTATCTTAAGAAAGCCTTTCCCCAGAACATAGTTTCCCCTTAGATGTCTTTCTCACACACACACATACTGCATGTATTACATATTTAACATAAAGTCATTTGTTCCTTGTTTCAAGCCCCTAAGATGGATGAAGACATGGGGTGTTATGGTTCATGTGTAAGAAATTGAGCTCTGACCTTTGGAATAAACTGGAACGCTGACTACACCCCAGACTTCCTCATTCAACATCAGCAGTTGAACTTAATATTATTTTAGATAAATGAACAAACCCCACTGCATTGCTCCAAAATGTTATGGAAAGCAATTTTAGAAGTGTAGAGGTTTTTATGAAAGTAAGAGTTTGACTAAAATGTAAGTGATGCGGTTTATGAAAAATAATAAAAGTGTATGTAATAATAATAAACATCAAACAGTATAAGGAAATTAAGCAAACTTTTTACTGAGTCTATATTTTAAACATTATTGTGGATAAATGTGTTATTTAAGAGGATTGAGTCTAAATGTGGATTAATAGAATGTTAAAACTAAAACACATATGGATGAAATAATTAGATGTTTTTTAATCATTTTGTTTCTAATAATTTTTTTAGCATAATAAATTTTTACTATGACATTAATTACTAGTTTACAATCCTTGCCTGTTTTTATTTGTTATTTAAATTCTTGCCTGTAGTTGTTAATTATATTAGACTTTGCCTTCAGCACATACAGTATATCTGACCTTGCTTCAAAAAAAAGCTACAAAGCAAGCAGTCTGTGGAGTAAAAAGAATGTTGCTTGTTTTGCATAATCATTCTGCTCGTTTCTCCTTTAGGACCACCATTTTATATGTGCATTTGGTACACCGTTTTCTCTTGCTGCATGTGTATAAAAATGATCTGGATGTTTAGAGAGAGTGATGCTAGTTTTTAATGTTTTTACAGTTTTTGTTAAATTGTTTCTAGTTTTATTAGCATTGATTTAAAAGCATCATAGGTGCCGGTGTAACTATTATTATGTTAGACTAGAGTCAGACTTGATAAATAAATTATCAATATTTATAAAATTAGAAAAGGTGCATTAACACGGTTTATACTAAAACTAACTAATGCAAGGACCATGAAGTACACCTATGCAATACACCTATAACCTTTTTCTTTCAATTTCCTTCGTCTTTACCCACACAGGCTAGAAAACTTTTTGTATGTCTATCAAGCATATATTGTTGTTTTCAATAGTTAATGTTCCTCTGCCTGGCAGTCAATATTATAAAAGTACACTGTCCATTCCGTCCTCTAAACATTTCTGAAGAATTGTCTAACATTGAGAAAAGTCTTTAATTGGAGAGAAAATTCTTGTAGTTTTGTTTTTTAGTTGAAATTTTTTTCAGGCAGGGTTATCCCCTTTCACCTTGAAGGTATACATGGCGGCCTAAGATGCTTACCATGCCTTTCTGGGTGGCCAATTGGTGTGAAGAGACCCACTGGTTATATGTTTCCTCCGTTCCTTTGGATATTGTTTTCTCTCAGTAGGATTGGAGGCCTTTAGGCGATCTACATTACCTTTACTTTGTGCTACGCAACTTTCTGTTGTCCTCCCTTTTGTGCCCAGTCAGAGCACTAACCACTTATATCCAAGGATATACCAATTATTCATTTGCTTTAATGCACCCAGCAAAGGCTTCCTGGTCACCAATCGGACAATGAGTAGATGGGTGGTTGAGACATCACCCTGGCTTACAAGGTCTCTGACCTACCGCTTCTGGAGAAACTCGAAACATTTTGGTCCTCTCCACACACATTTGCCTTCTTTGACAACCTAGATCTGGTGGTTTCTTTAGATCTAGGGTTCTGGACAGTGATTTGGTGCTATGTCAGCATGGGCATTCTTGTTCTTATTGTGTACAACTTCATATCCATACAATTCCAGTCATAAAGAGGAACATTTCAGATTATGTATGTAACCATGGTTCCCAGAGGAGACGTGGTTAACCATGGTTAACAGCATCCCTACGTTGATGCTTTAGTTCGAAGCTCACTGGTAGTAATGCAGGATGTGGCTTTATGCTTCCTGATTGCTTGGATCATCCGCCCATAACGTGCCGCTCATTGATTGGACTCAACTGAGGTCACAAGTGACATTTCCATAGAAGTTCTGACACAAAGTCTAATTTCCTTGGGGAAGCAGGGTTACATACGTGACATGAGAAGTCCTGCTTTTTTATAATAATATTTCAATAGAGAATTCAAACCGAACATAGATTAAAAAAATTTTTTATTCACATAAACAAGCACTGATTTGCCGAATGTCGATTTTGGGCATTTGACGGCAATTTCGCAAAACCTGTCAGAGACTGAAAATTAGGGTTTAAATCATGCAATAGCTGGAAAATAGTTATTTGCAATACATTTTTTTAAAACAGGACAATGTACTCTACAGTAGGCTTATTACACACTCAACCCCCCACACATGAACGCATTTAATGCAGACATTTACAGAACACTAGTTATGTAACTGTTGCTTACACTAATATAACTAAAAAAGTACTACAAGTGAGTGAAGAGAGAGAGAGCAGAAGGTAAGTGTTTCTCAGCACTGCTGGGTGGGTAGAGTAAGTGAATTGGCTGCAGGTTATGCTTTTACCATCAGAGTGTTGAATCACTCAGGGTCTTCTATTTTTACTGCATAAATGGATTTATGTAAATGCACAATTATGTAGGAAGACTACAGCTGTTCTAACCCTTCCTACTGTTAGACATAGAACAATACTGAACAATTTAAAACTTAGTCACAATGGTTCATATTATATATATTAAAAAAAGCATTTATAGTAATATACAAAATATTTACATTTACTTTAAAAGTTATTACTTGCAGCTTAATATGAGATATTTATATGTTGAAGCTGTGTAGATAAATTCATGGAAATGTGTTTAAAAGATAAAAATGTAACTCACATTAGATAAGGGTGTCTGCCAAATAATGTAAATGTGAGGAAAGAAGCTACCTGTTGCTAGTGAGCTGAGAAATGTTTGGAATTTATAAAAACTTTAATATTTAATCAAAAATGGTGATTTTAAAGCAATTTCCCAAAGGATGTTTTTCACACCACTTTTTAATGTACTTTGGCCTGCTTGAGTGTGTAGTCTAACCTGACACGTATCACAATTGCACTTGAGTTAATGTGGTAGTAATTAAATATTTAGCCTAGTGTTCACAGTCATTTTTATTTTAATTTCTGGTAAAAAAAAATAATACATGCCGCAAAAGGTACAATGAGTAAGTAAATAAAGACAGGAAGTATAATGTCTCAACCTTAATACAAAAAGTGTCTGCAGAATAAATTATAACATTTTTACAATGTTATACTTATCCTAATTAAAAACCATAATAACATTAGACTAAATATGTTTTTAATGTGTGAAAATTGATCATTTCAATCTATGCTATTTTTTTTTTTTAATAAACTTGCTCGGGTGACATTTTGCATAAAAAAAAAAAAACACCCCAAATATCATGCACAGTACCTCACCAGGTTTATCTGGATTTGCTCCCTTGTCTTTAGCTATTGTTTGCTGTAACCCTAATTGTAAACTATTTCATTATAAATGTAATTTGCCACTGCATTTAAGGCTGTGAACTACCACAAAATTGCAATACAATTGTTACTAATAGTGGGACAAATTACACACACACACACACACACACACACACACACACACACACACACACACAACACTCCAAATTTTGTGATGTAAAATGTCTTCACACACCGTTTTTTTTTTTTCATAAGAGGTTCTGTAATAGACTCCACTGGGGGCGAGAAGTATTTTGTACCCAAGTGTTTAGTTTATTCACAATGTGTAACCAACAAACATAAACTAAACTTGACAGACTAATTTAACTTAACTACACATGGACACTAGCATGACCACAAACTCACCACAGTGGTACCAAGAACAACAAACCACAAAGACAGAAGGCTACAAGCGGGTATACAGTATATGCACAAGACTAAACAAAGGACACCTGTGAACAATTAAGATCAAACTAACCAATGACACAAGGACAAGGGGAAGCACATGACAGGAAGACATGAGGAACAAGGAAGTAAACAAAACAAAACAAACTGCCTAAGCTAGCTAAGCTATCTAGCATAGCTAAGATAGCTAGCTAGCATAGCTTAGCCTAGACACAAAACAAACATTGAACATGAAAAAACAAAAGAAATAAGAAAAACAAGAAAAAAAAACCCAAAACAAAAAACATGGAAACCTTACAGGTTCACTAATTATGAAATAACTTTTGTTTTATAAATTGACACATATTTTGTTTTCTGAAATGCTTTAACTATAGTTACATAACATCAAAAAATAACACACGGTAACAAGGCATAATAAATGTGAAACAGTACAATGTGGACATCTATAGTTTAGCAATTTGGAACTCTTTAAACAGTTCACAATCCCAGTTGAATTATACTTTTTGTCTGACAGTTTTAAAGAGTAATCAAGAATAATCATTTAAAATATTCCTAATACTTATTGACGTTGTGAAAATTGTGTATACACAGTGACCAGGTTGAATTTATGAAAGATGCTACATAAATATTATTTCTTGTAAATTTGTGGCGAAAAATCGTATCTATTTTGCTAACTTTTCTTCATAGCTTTAAAAGGTGAATTCTGTATTTGACTATGTAACTGAAATAAACTGAACTGAAATAATAATATAACGAAATACAAAATAACCTGCATTATTGCTGTCAGACAAACATTTGTTTTCTAGTACACACTGGCCTACTATGTCAGAAAATGACTTTACATCCAAAAAACAGACTTCGTCATGTTCATGTTTACCTGATTACTAATCATACACATATGAGAACAATTGCACCTCACAGTGAACCGAAAAGTTCTGTTTTCACTAGCTGAGTTTCTGTCTTAACGTGAAGCAAATCTTTTCAGCCTGTTATTAAAATACATGAAATGCCTTTTGAATGAAAAGAAAGAAAGTATTTCTAATTTGTAAGTCTGATTTCTTTCTGTGTGGAGGTTACATGTTTTTCACGTGCTTCTGTGAATTTACTACTAGTGTCCTGGCACCCTACTTTCTTCCCATAGTCCAGAAACATGTATGTTAGGTTGATTGGTGATTTAAAATTGCCCAGAGAAGTAAGTGTGTGTGTGTGTGTGTGTGGTTGTTTGTCTGTATGTGGCCCTGTAAGCTGTAGCTTGTTTATCAAGGATGTAGGACAACCACCTAGTAATTTATACAATGGTCAAGTCTAGAGGTTATGAATGTATGAACCTGCTTTTCTGCATCTAATACAAATAAAATGTTTTTTTTAAGGCTGTTTTTTAGTAATATTAAAAATATGACTCTCAAAAGACAAGTTGCTGTCTTCACTGATGAGCTAGTAGTGATAGTACATGTAAGTACAAATGTTGTATGCTGTTTTTTGGACCAATAAGTAATATTTCTTGCATGTCTTATAAGGATTTAATAACAGAAGCTTCATAAAATCACTCAATATTTTATATCTTTTATACACTTATTTAATCTGGAAATCAGGTTTTGATGATCATCAGCATAACAGTGGAAACTAATCCCAAGTCTAATTAGGTTACCCAAAGGAAGCATGTATACTAAGAAAAGCAGAGGTCCTAGGACTGATCCTAGTTGGACCCCATATTTTACTGGCTTTACACTGGATAGTTCTCCATTTAAATCTATAAAATAGTATCGATCAGACAGGTAGAATTTAAACCATTTTAATGCTTGTCCCTGAATGTCTGTGTAATTATGTAAGCAGTCTAGTAGGATGTCATGATATATAGTGTCAAATGCAGTACTAGGTAAAACTACTATAGAGATGCAACATTGATCCGAAGCTAAGAACAAGCCGTTTGTAAATTTAACTAGCGCACTTTTTGTACTATGATGTGACCTGAAACCTGATTGAAATTCTTCAAGGATATTGTTTTCATTAAGGAAGGAGCATATTTGAGCAGACACAACCTTTTATTGTATTTTAGACATAACCAAAAGGTTTGAAATCAGTCTGTAATTTGTTAATTCATTAGGATCTAGACTTGGTTTCTTAATAAGAGGCTTAATAACTGTAAACTTGAGAGGTTTTGGGAAAGTACCTAAATCTAGTATGAAATTAATAATGTTTAGAAGAGGCTGTCATGCCACAGCACCAATGTCTGGTGAAATCATTGATTAGGAAGACGTTCTCCTTTAGGAAACCAAGCTGTGTCAAAACAATTTAAAATTGATATGTCCATGCCACCATGGCACCAAGTCACTGCCCAATGTTTGAGTCAAGCACCCTGAAACCCGCAGCTGAGGGTTCTTCCTAGGGTTGTAGAACTGGACAAATGTATGGGTGGTAGCCCAACCCCCAGGGCCGCAACCCTAGAGGCTGCCACCCCACTTGTAGAGTGCGCTTTGAGCCTGGACAGAGTTTGCATGTCTCCAACCCTCATAATGGAGGAGATGGCAAGTGGGAACACTGTTTTCTTTGTTATATGCCTGTGCGAAGCCTCCTCCAGAGGCTTGTAGGGGCCCCAGTGTGCCTCCTTAGTACAAAAGCCAGGTCCCATGGTCCTTACCCACTGATTTTTCCCTTCAGAGGGGTGTGGAATGCCAATATAGCCACCACACATCTCTACGTAGCAGGAGATCTAGATTGAACTATGGTATCAACAACCTCAGTTGAGAAACCTTGTGCTAGGAGCTGCACTGTCTAAGAGGACATGCCCACAGTTTCCATATCTCTGGGTGTGCACTAGGGCCCCACCGGCTTAAGAAACCACAGAGCTGGCTTCCGCTGCCAGTTCGAGGTCCAGAGAGCTAAGGAGTGGCTGGGCTCATTTTAAGCTCCATCGCTAATTCTGCCCAGCTTATTAGTCTACACTGTGCCTCAACAGCAGCAGGCCCTGAGCTTCTGGGACCCCTCATCTGACCCTCGTTTCCACTAAAGACAACAAGGCGGGAGCACAGCACATGCATTGGTGGCTTCTTACAATGCTAACAATCAGTGCTCTCAAGCCCTGACCGTGCATGCTCCTCACCCAAGCAGCTACCACAATGCAAACACTCTGCTTATTATCAGATTTTCTTAGTCTTTTTCTGAATTTTTTTCATTATTTACTGTTACCTTTTAAAAAAACTGCTGCGCTGCTGCTTAGGTGCTTTAGGTCGGAGGTTATAAAGGGGCATTTCCAAAGCGTTTCGATGCAGCTTGAGTTTCTGAAGGGAATCTGTTTTAGGGGAAAGAAAATGCTCCAACAGTTATAGATAATGTATAGAGTCATTTACGCCATAATCTGCTGTTCCAACTACAATATTTTATGAACTGCCAATATCGCCTTTAGCCATTGATGTGTTAAATTGCTTTGAATTATTGGTACCAAAATATTATCATCAGCAGATACAGCTGAGCAATACAACGTGTTCTGCATCACTGTTATATCAATGAAACAGTGATGTGTGGGGTCAAAGCAAAACAGAAAATTGCTGTTCTGAAAAAAAAAATTATAAAGGGCATTTCATTTATTAATCAGAGCTATTGATTAAAGGTGTTCATTGCAAGCTAAGCAAATTGTTTTGGCAGTCTATACAAAATCCTTAATAGAAGAACAAAAACAAAGACAAAAAAAAAAAATTTTATTTATGAAAAATAATGATATTAAAATGCAAAACTAAATTTTAGTTCTGTTGAAAAGTAAACAGGATTTTCCTTATGAGCTACCTTTAAGGAAACAGACGTTTTACAACAAAGATTATTTTAGATGCTTTCAAAACAATCATTATTTGTCAAATCGAGTTTTTATTTACTAAAAACAGAAAATACATCAAAATGTATAAGTATGAATACAAAATACAAATTCCCTCAATGGCCTTGTACCCCACAAGTCTTCCTCTGAGATGGACAACAATACTAGCTCTCATACATTATCAGATTCTCCCTCAAGCTCAGGTTTTGGCTCTGGCAAGAACATTGTGGCAGGCTCAGTCTCTGTGACTGCGATAGGGCTCAGTAAACTGTTCCCCCACATGCTAAGAAGGTGGCTGACTGTACTCTACATTCAGAGTGAGGGTGGTAAACTTTACATAACATACAGATTAGTGGACAGATTAGTTTGTTCTAAAAACCCATATAATAAAAAGTGCTCATGCTGCTCTCTAATATGCCAAGTGCCAAAACTCCCTGTTTTTTTATTGTTACACTTTCTTTGTAATCTAGCGTACTATTATTGAGCTGTTTAATGACAATCACTTTTGTATTTCACTCTGACTGAGGGCATCTGCTAAATTATATATATCCTTCTGGTGGCATAGTGGGGTAACGTTCTATATATTTCTGACAATGGGCAATATAAACATAGATACATGTGCATGCAGATGGAGACTTGTGAGTATCCTCAGCAGGATTATTTATTGTAGAACCTTACAATAGATTGTTAGCAGTCTATTCTGCAGCAGGGCAGATTTGGAGGAAAATTCTAAACAATCTGAGAGCAGCCATACTTCTGGTAGAGTGGGCTCTTATCTGTAGGGGCAAAGGTATTTTGCGTGCCTTATAGGCAAGAGAAATACCCTTTACAATCTGCTGATGGTCTGATATTGGTCGGGGACCTCTTCTTATGGGCCTTATAACCTACCAGTAAAGTTATGTTATCTCCTGGTTTACTAACAGAAAATTGAGAAAATGAAAGGCCCACAGAATTGTGGACCATATATTAATGGATGCTACGTTAGACATGTAGTAGGGTATTGACCTTATGCTAGTTTGGACTACAGACCTCATTCTCTGGGTGCAAATTTAAATTAAATAATAGAGTTAATTTTTTGTTTCCATTAATACCTACGGAGAGCAGGCCCAGCGGCGACTTACACAACGCTGCAGATGTATTCCCTATAGTGTGTGCCTCATGGAGGCCTGGTGACTCTCGTTCTTCCATCCTTTAAACCCAAGCATGCCTGGTGGCCCCTAGAGCATGCTACTTACCATAGCTGGATGCTTGTCTTTGTACTTCCTGACTGATGACGTCACCCTGTCTGTGACGTTCTGCTTTCGGATTGGTGTGATTCTACAAATGCTTCAAGAATATGCTCAAGCTGTGTTTAAACACTTTGGGAACACGCTTTTATAACCTTTGGTCTGAAGCACTTGTGTAAACCGAACAATTATTGGTAAGTTGTAATTTTACACTTTTTTTCTGTAATTACTTTATTAAAATGTTTATAATGCATGCTAGGGGTGGGGAAAAATAAATTCTTCTGTGAATCATAATGCGGAACACAGATGAGTCTGAATCGATTTACGAATGTCAAAAATTGAGATTCTTTCTCTGAAGAGCACAAGTGTGGTGCCCAGACAGTCTGTGGCATGCACATAACAGAAAAATGGCAGAATGGCTAAAAAAGATTTAGGCTCCGTCTGAAATTGCATACTACTTAAAATTACAAACAATGTTTTTTATATAAGAATTTATTTATTCACTATTCTATGAGGAACAGGCAGCTCGTCATATGCAGAAGTGGCGAAAAGCAGCCTTAAAGCTTAAACATTATCCAATTTTAAATTCAGGCTGCTGTGTCATCAGATGTCACCTGTCATATCAAGATAGCAGATATAGTACAGCTATATATCATTCAGAAATGTACATTTAACGGTCAGGAAGAGCGTACTTACTTAAATGTAGTACATACTTGAGTAGAATGTGATTTTGGATAAAGCCTTTGATTTAGTTACTGATAACGCATCCAATATGACTGCTGCTGCTGAACAGGATAAACTATATTGTAATACTGTATTGTATAATGTTGATTCTTTGTAACCTGTTGTTGACTTGCTAAATAACTTTAAATTATTTTGTTAATAAAAGATCTTGGAAGTAAATTCATTATGGGTAATTACAGATATAGCTGTTTTAATAGTCAAACAGTAAGAAAAAAGAAAATCTGTATTAAAACAAAATATTCATTAACTGTTGTTTTAGAATCACATCGCAGGTCTCAGAATCTGAATCAAATCAAATCGTGAGGTGCCTATAGATTCCCACCCCTAATGCATTCCTCAGCAAAAAGCTCAGCCTGCCTTTATTAGTAACCAGAGGATTCCGGGGTGACCTTGTGGTTAATACCAGGATTCCTATACAAGGTGATATAAATTACTCTTGTAAATGATCCTATTGACTTTGCAGCATTTTATAAAGGTTGGGTCAGTATATGCCATACAGTACTAATTAGACCAAGTTGTGGACATTAGACAAAATGTTTACAGAAAAAAAATCTGAGGGCAATGTCTGTACAAAGACCAGACACTAACAGAAGCCATGAATTACTATGGTCTATGGATAAGAGCCACAGCTCTATAATATTACCAGCTTAAACTGAATTGTATTGCAGCTGCAATTTACATATATGACTAATAAGAATAAACTGAAGTCAGTATTCTGTATCTACAAACATCTGAATGCAACTAAAGCCAGTATTCTGTATCTACAAATATCCGAAGCTTATGTAAAAAAATCGCTTTCTTTCCCCACACACTTACTTATATGGGCACTTCCATTAATCATTTTTGCATTTCTGTCTATTAAACCAATTTTCATACACTTCCCAGGAACAATTATACCCAGATTTCCATTTTCATGTTAGTAGTTAATTGGCAAGCATTTATCACAATAACAGTCCAATACATATTCTGAAGCTTATCAAGCTACAAAAACCTATTTAATTTTACCGACAATTAAGGTTTTTTTTATCCCAATTCTGTCACAATAAATATTCCACTGCTCGGCACAGTTTAATGAGCCTTTTAGAATTCAGTAATGAATCAGTAATGACATTGAGAACGGTGAGTGATACATACACTTCAATAATTTCAAAAAAGCCTCACATGAAATTTAATGTGTGGAAGGTTGGAAAATTTAATATTGTATTAAGTGACTCATAAAATGTCTCTAAGGTTACAAATGTAAACTGAGGTTACATATATAACCATAAATATAACCATCTTCAGGAACTCGAGCTGCGTCTCAACACTATGAGAAGGAGATGCTCATGCCACTATACCGCCAAGTCACTGTCTCGTTGGTAACTATAATATTTACCTGAGATGTTAACTGGCGCAATGTGCTTCATCCCAAGCACTACTAGCTAGTGCCACATATCCTATATTTGAGACATGATCAGGACCCGTTTGGGATTATGGCACTCCAGGTCCCTGTGCCTCACAGGGTTGGCCCGTCGTCACATTAGACTAGACCCATAGTTATTACTATGGGAAAATACCTGTCTTCACCGGTATGCGGTGTGCTCTGTTCCTGCGCGACTTTACTCGTGGTTAAGAGGGTGGAGGTCCTTGGAATTAATGGTGTGAGGTTTGGGAATTGGGAATGGACACTCCCATGGATGAACTGTTACTAATGTTAACATGTCATCATCTTTACTTTTCTGGCATTTCTAAAACTGCATTTTATCATATTAAAAATATATTTAAATTGTGACCTGTGCTTTTAATGTCAAAGGCAAAAACTTCAAGGTCATTATTGTCATGCTTTATCGGTGGTTTCTCTGCATGCCTAACAAACAAACTTCAGCTGGTCCAACAGCAGCTAGAGTTCTTACTAGAACAAGGAAGTATGATAATATTAGCCCAGTTCTGGCAACACTGCACTGCACTTTAAACATTGTGTAGTTTTTAAAATCTTGCTAGTGATAAAGCCCTGAATGGTTAAGTGAGCTCTTATTCTATTATAGTCCTCGACATCCGCTGCAAAAACCTTGGCAAAATGATAATACCTAGAATATAAAAATCAACTGCAGGCGACAGATCCTTTCACTGCCTGGCGCCCCAACTCTAAAATAATCTACCTAATGCTTTTCAGGAGGCAGACACACTCTGTCAGTTTAAAATTAGATTGAAGATTCATCTCTTTAACCTGGCTCAAACATAAAACACTTGCACAATTTTATTATTCAAATCTGTTAAAGAATTGTTACGCTGCAATATTTAGGTTAACTGAAACCAGGAACACTTTAATAACACACAATGTATTAATAGTAACATTTTAAGTAGAATAGCATCTATGCTAATATTAGTCTGTAGTCTGTAGCCAGCCCAGATGGTGGATTAGCACTTAGAGACGATGAGCAGTCTTGTCTTCAAGACTGTTATCCGGACAAGACCACAGGCTCTACAAATTAAACTTTGCTGCAGCATGGACCAACCTGCTGGCTGAAAAACTGGCCCCCTGACCAAGCCTGATTTGTCCCATTTTTTCTTCTCTTTATTTTTTTACTGCTGGAGTTTTGGTTCTTTGCCGCTGTCGCCGCTGACTTGCTAAATTGGAGACTTGTAATGTACAGATAGTAGTTAATCTAAGCTGAGTATTTTATTGAGTGTTTGTATTAACACACTTTATTATTTGATTTTGCAAAGCTGCTTTCACCCGATGTCTATTGTTAAAAGCGAACATTACTATGTATACAAAGTATTTATCTCCCAAATTTTTGTAAAGTTTTTATTTGAAAAGCATGTGGAAACATTATAATATAAGTATTTTCACGGATATATATTTTAGCATTTGCCAGGAGTGCAAAATGCATACTCATATTTTTCGTATTGAATTTGCTACATTTATAAGCCACATGCAGTCTAAACAAATAGCAGAAGCACTATATTGCTCTATACTACAATCCATTATCAGAGTAACAAAAATCTTTGATGCAGAGATAATTTGCTCTCAAGCTTTACAGTGGAGTTTTTAACACATTTATAGGCATTTAAAACTTTCAAAGCAGAATTTCTTTGAATTACAGTTTAGCTCTTCAAGACGATCAAGCTCTCATGCATTTGGTGAATATGATCATGTGTGAAATGTGAAGCTGCTTGTGATATATAGATATATTATATATATATATATATATATATATATATATATATATATATATATATGCTGCATTTTAATAGGGTAAAAGAATGTTAGGTAGCTTCTCTGTCAATATTTTATAATTGAAATGATCTATTTTCAAATATAACCAGTTTTTGACTACTGCCATGCATCATGTAATTTATCATTTATATGTATATATAGCATATAATTTTCTCTGCCCATGCTTATTATAACCTACTTGTGCTAATGCAATGTGCTAGCTCAGTCACAGTGAATAAAGGACATGCAAAGACCTGCTCTTTCAAATACCCAGGAAAAAAAACAACAACACCCACACCATTTATAGTAGTAGAATGTGTATAAGACATTAGGAATACAACCTTCTTTCAATTTTTAAAGTTTAGTAGGCGTCTGCATATCAGCGTTAAAAGTTATCAAAACATACAGTCGATAATAGTTCAAGTACTACATAGCTGTAATAAAAAAGGATAACTATATATAAATAATTACTAATTATGAATGTTTTTATTATTTTTTTATTGTTCAATATTAGTTTATGTTTAAATTAGATGTGTAAAATACGACTGTAATGCTATGTAGTAGTATAATAGCGTTGTTTAGAAGTTTTTTCTTCGATGCAAGCAAGTAGTAGGACATCAAGCTCATCAAATATCATGTTTCTAACAACACAGTTGTGGCATCTATAGTAACTGACTGATCATGTTTTTTTTTTTTCAGAAATGTAGATTAAAGCATCTTCGAAAACTATTAGCTCTGCGTGTAAAATCAAATATGGTACAGGACAAATCTCCAGCTGAGATTCATTATAAACATAACTTCGTAATAGACTATTTTTAATTCTGGGTCTTACCAATTTTTTTATAAACCATTTAGTCAATGTATAGGCTATAAGATCAGCAATAAATTAAAGGAAACAAGATATTAGACTCTCCATCGTAAACAATCTGACAAGATAAGATACAGATTTACAGTAAAAACAAACCAAATCTTATTGTAATTATGCATAATCAATGTATATGCCATGAGTTATCCTCCTTGTTATAAAATTAGAATCAGCAAAGATACAGGAGTAAGTTGTAAAGCTTTTACACATATGCTGGAGGAAACACTGCATTTTTGCACACTATCACATCAGATTAAGAGGACTGCACTTTTCTCTTATCGTGTAATGTCTTTATGTTGCCAAACATTCAGGAAGTAATAAGCAAAGCATAATTAAATTTAGTCATCCTCCTTGTGTGTACATGTATTTCTATGTGACATCCAATTTACTAAGCACAAAGAGAGCCAGTGAAGTTAATTGAATTGTGATATGTTGGAAAGCTGGGCTATTGTAATGACACGTATTGTGGACAGTTAAATAACGACCTGTATTGTAGGATTGGGGCCATGATGCAATCTGCAGTTCTCCAGGTACTCCAGACATAAGCAGGGGAATCTGTTAATAGCAGCTTCCACATTCCTCTGGGTTTGCCAACTCTCAATTAAGTAAAAGTATGTCCCATAGCCCATAGCTAATAGAAGTGTTGCTTATCCTTTTTTTAGTGTGATTAAAAGTATTATTTCCACTAGCACTCATTGCCAAATGTCAGGTGATAATCAATATCGGACCAAATTAGTCTGGCACAAATTAGAAAAAAAAAACAGTTACATTGCTAATTATTTACTAATAGCACTTTATTCTCCTTCCAAATATATGTTTTTGCTCCACAATAATATGTATGTATTGTATAGTTTAATGTAAAAATATTGTTAAAATACGAAATGGAATTTCATTCATTCATAAATTATTATCAATTTATATATAATAATAAACAGATCATAAACTATATGACCAAAATGTTGACATCTCACCCTTGAATCCAAATGTGTGTTTTCTCCGAACTGTCGCGACAAATTTGAATACACACAATTGTGTAGATTGTTTTTGCGTGCATTAACACTGAACTAAAAATGAAACTAAGAGGCTCCAACACTGTCGCTGCATGACAATGTCTCTGTACACAAAGCAAGCTACATAAAGTGAGTGTAAGTGTGTGTGGTTGTTTATCTGTATAAGGCTCTGTGATGGACTGGTGACCTGTCCAGGGTGTACCCCTGCCTTTCGCCCAGTCACAGCTGGGATAGAATCCAGCAGATCTCCATGACCCTGATTAGGAAGTGGGTATAGACAATGGATAAATGGATGTTTCTGGTTAAACTTCTGGTATTTCTTTTAAAGTTGTTCTTGCTGTTTAAACGGGGAAAATATAACAACATTTATTAAACACCAAGTTTTTAATGCGAGCAAAGGAGTGTGGGTGGGTCAACAGAAAAAAATTATCTTAATGTTTAATGAACAGTTCACTTTTCCTTTGTTCTACTGCAAACGGTTTCTGCTTTTTATGACTGGTAGAACCCCCAACAGAGTAAAACATTATAACCATACCTTATATTAGTGTTATTATATAGAAAAAACTGCATCAAAATTAAAGCAAGAAGACAGATTTCAACACCCAAGATTTGAGAGAAAGCATGTAGCCTAAATGTTTTCAAGACTGTTTTTAAGTAGCACATATTAGTTATGATTTGGGGCTTTCTCTATTTTGATAGCAGTAGAAAAACTAATATATTGTCTGCAAATATTATTTATTTGTATTTAGTATTGATTAAATAAAAATGAGAGTTTGCAGACACTAGACTTGTCAGAAATGACATTTCCAGCTGTTTTTTTTTCCAGAGCAAATCAGTGAGCCCCTGTCCTCAGACAGCCATGTGACCACTAATCCATTTTTATAACCACAAAATCATACTGTCTGCTCAATTCTATAGAAAAACAGTGGATAAATCCAAAAGTTCAGCTCTGGCTCCTCACGAGATGGGTATTGATCTGTTGACTCAACACGCCTCAGCCTTGTGATGCATTGTGAAAGGTTTGGGCTGTAATCCTTAGCATGGGGATGGAAAACAGACTCTAGAGCCTTTTCAAATCCACTGTCAAGCCAGGGCTAAAAGCGAAAAACACAAATCAATTGTTATTATGGTGTTTCACACTCTGCCAGCAAATGTTGTGTGCCATTGTTACATGAAAAATGTGCCAAGACATAAAAGTCAGGACCTACAAATAGCCTGAACAACAACAGTATGCAATTAATTTATGGAGCTTTTAGTTTCTACCAATATGGTTGTGGTCTTGCACAGGATCTTCATACAGTATGCTCAAAGCATTTGCCAGACATTTTACCTCATTTACACAAATAAGCAATTGAGGGTTAAGGGCCAAGCAGTGGTGGCTTGGTGGAGCTAGGAATCGAACCCACAATCTTCAGGTTGGTAATCCAACACCTTGACCATGAGCCACCATTTCCCTTACATACTTGAGAAAGTGTAAAATATACTATTGTTTGATGCGGTGTTGCATTTAAATGCATTTAGACTGTCTGAAACCATTGTTCAGTTTAATAATGCTGTGCTTTTTCACTACGTTAACTGCACTCTACATACAGCAAAATGTATTGTTTAAAAGCCACTGTGAATCGCTACAAAAGGTCAGACTAAAAATAAAATGCAAGTTCAGTAAAGAAGAGAATATGTGAATGAAGTGATTATTAAATGCAAACTCTTGTGTCAGGGCAATTAAAAAGGTTAATCTTGTAGCAGATACGGCATTTGATTGCTAAATAGTTTAATACACTATTTGGCTTAAAGTATGTAAATACAGTTATACAGAATGATTCTTTATGCTGAAGCTTTTACTGTTTTAGCTCACTAAAATTAAAGGGATCAAACCTGTTACAAATTTCAGGTTTCACAGCTGGGGCCCTTCTGTGTGGAGTTTGTGTGTTCTCCATGTGCTTGTGAGGGTTTACTCCAGTTTTCTCTCACAGTCCAAAAAACATGTATGTAAGGTTAAGTGGATGTGAAGTATGAGTGTAACCGCTATGAAAATAGCCTTACACTTTCAGATATTTATAGAACTTTATTTAATGCCGCACCATAATGGGGGCAGTGGTGGCTTAAATGGTTAAGGCGCTGAGCTGATGATCTGGGCTATTTCCAGATCTCTTTGAAAAATCAGTCTGTGGCTCACTAGTGTGTAGAACCTGCTGGTTCAGAGACATGACACAATCCTCTACAGAGTTTTAACATTTTTTAGACAGATGCTATTCTACTTGTGTGTTAGGAGGAAAAAAATTCTGATGCATTCACTCACCTGTACCTTGTCCAGAATTTTAAAATTGCTGAGGAATGAAATAAAATATAAAAATCCCTACTCTGCTTTATTCTTGCACTGAACAAAGTAACCATTTGTAAAAAGTTTTGGAAGCCTTCGAGCTAATGAGGTCTGTAAAAGTAAGAGATAAAATAGACAAATGTTGATATGCAATATACCCATGTAAGTGTAATGACAGAGGTATGTCGTATACATTATTACATAAAATGTATACATTATTAAAATTAGTATTATTATTATTATTACTTGTAGTAGAAATGCTAGTAGTATTAGTAGTGGTTAAAATAGAAGTACTGGTATCAGTATACAAAAAGTAAAATAAATGTAAGATGTATAGACAGGACACATTACAGATTTCAAAGTATGTGATTTTACCCACCAAATTTTAATTTTTATTGTCATTTTATTATATATTTATTTGAGTCATTCATGGATATTGGTTTATTAGACCGATCAAAAGTTTTGCACATCCTCTTCAAACGTACAGAGAATTTTAGGTTAAACAGACATTAGAGTGCATTTTTTGAAGAAATTTAGCAATGCAAGAAAGAAAAGCATTCAAGAAAACATCCTCACATTTGATAGTAATAATACTAAATAAGGAATTAAGAAAGCAAATAGATAAATAGATAAACAAAAAAAATGCAATATGGAGCTGTCCTCTGAAACCTGTGGGAAGTGTGACTTTATTAAAGCATGAAAAAGAAGACAGAAAACCCAATCTGGCAACTATGAAATTTAATATATATCCCATTAACGCCTCCTAATACTGATACTCCCAATTTGCGAGTTAACCAGGCAAACCATCACCATCTGCCTTTTTTAAACCGTCCTTACTTTGGGAGGCCAGTAATGTATCAGAAAGGGAAATAAATGTTCACACACTTTTCAAAAGAATCAGCTAGTTGGTCATAACAGGGTACAGCTCAGTGTCACCAGCTCTAGACCAATTTATCCATGTCGAAGCATCTCATTAGATAATAAGAGGATGTCTCCTGAGTAAGTGGACATACATGACAGCCGCTTTGTGTGTATGATCTTAGCAGGATGAGAAAAGACTGCTAGTCATAGAACCAAGTATTAGCACCATGTAGATGAAGAAATGTGCTTTGAATATGCATCTACAATTATGTTCAATAAGACTACAGCTAGGGACATCTACTCGTTTTAGTCTGTTCTCTCTCCATGGTCTAGTATTATAACATGCATTATCAAATAAAGAATATCTAGAAAAAACAGACTAATTTATAACGGCATGAATGAATAAGTTTTCATAAAAATAGAAGATATCGCATTAATGTAACTGTTTGTTTTATTCCTTGTAGTGAAAAAAATGAGCACGCTATAAAAATTGAGCTGGTTTTACATACGTACTACAGACAGCTGCAGCCTATTAGAAAACTTACTATTTTATTATATGTAACATGAAAACTAATTATTAAAACTACGTTATCATCATTAACATTTCATAGTAATGGAGGAACGCCATCGAATGTAGCAAAGTAATAGTACATTCTCTACAATTAAAAATTGACCTGAGTGAAAGTAAAAGTTAAACCTACTTTTAATTTTTTTTTACAAAGGTAAATGTAACGAAGTGCATGTAATCCATCAGGTATTCATGGCTAGTGTTCAAATAAAAATCACATATATAATATTTAAAGCTGTTTATTTTTGTTATGTAGTAGTTGCACATGCAGTTTTAAGATCCAAGGGTGAAGCCTGTTGTTATGTGACTTCAGGTCAGTTTTCCATGTTTTGTTGTTGTCTATATAATAGGAGAATTGGACAAAATAGTTACCTACTAATACATGATTACAAGATGGTTGGAGCCAAATGCAGGGCAGAAAAGACAGACTTTTTGCATGGGTCCAAAGATACATTGGAGTGGTTCATAGCCAAGAAGCTGAATGTGAATAAATGGCCCAGACAAAGCCCAACATTAAGAATGTGTGGCATAATTTGTATTTGCCAATTGTTGCCATTCAATGTGACAGAGCCTGAACAATTTACCCAAGAAAAATAGACCAAAATATCAGGATCCAGATGTACAAAGCTGACCAAGACATATTCCAGCTGTACTGCAGCCAAAAGTTGTAAAATGAAGAATTGATTCAGGAGGTACTTATGCATGGCACTGCATTGTTTTGCTTTATATTGTGGTTATGTTTTTTGTTGCTATTGTTTTATGCATTTGCCTTGTCACAATCTTATTTTAAACAATAACTTTTAGCAATAATTCTACAGGTACAACCATTGTTGTACCAACTAGTGGGTTGTGATGAGCCATGACTAATCTTTCAAAACACTTCATAATCTCTAGGATGAGTGAGACATGGCAGTATTAATTAGGCCTTAAGTGTTGAAGGTAGACAGCACACAGCATGCCTTAAGTGTGCAGTTTGGGATACTAGCAGGTCTGCTGGCTTGGTGGGTATTTAACACACAGCACTTGGTCAGCAGGTTGAAGGGTATACCTTACCACCTTCCTGAAGTTGCTTCAAATAGTAAATAGAATACATTAAGTGTTCTGGTAGAGAAGTGTCTTTCATAGAAATAATTCTGTCTGTGGGCAGTGACACATTATATGCTTCTACACCACTGTGAGTTATTGTTATAAAAGAAATCTATCATAGACACATTTGATTTCTAGCTTCCTACCCGGTCCTGTTGGACCCTTCCCTGTGACCTGCCCCAGCGGATGATACATCACCAGGGTGACCTAGGACGACCCACTTCGCCATAAAGACGTTCCAGCTGCTCTTTAAGGACTAATGATTTAAATTGTTCACACACACACAATGTAACCACATAATCCCTGCTACTTGTTTTTCACCCAAATGAGGATGGGTTCTCTGTTGAGATTGGTTCCTCTCAAGGTTTCTTCCTATCTCATCTCAGGGAGTTTTTCCTTGCCACCGTCGCCCCCGGCTTGCTCATCAGGGACAAACTGATTTCTGTTTCATTCTCTCATAATTTCTTCGATTGTGTAAAGCTGCTTTGTGACAATCACCATTGTAAAAAGCGCTATACAAATAAAACTGAATTGAAATTGAATTGAATTAAGCAGTAGGTGGACATTGGCATGTGGCAAGTGGCTCTGGTTCATATGTTTCATATGTTTCATCATGTTAAACTTCATCCATACACATCAAAGGACATCATGCTCACAGTGATAAATGTAGTGTTTGTGCTGGTATGTGCTGGGAAAAATCACCAAAGCTTCTTTTTGAGCCATTATTTACTATTATTTTTTAACAACACAGCGCAAAACTACAAATCCTTGGGCTCGCACATTTCTAGCAACCAGAAATGTTTACTGAATACCTTTTAGTGTGTCTGTATGCTGTTCTCCATTTCCTTCTTGAAAGACCTTTAAACCCATCCTACAACTCTTTTAAGTGACATTAAATATATTGAGCCAAATATGAATAAAAATACAGAGATTTTATAGTGGATATTTAAATTTAATTATAACGTCCTCCACAATTACACAGATTACCTCGTTCAAACCATCCGCCACAGTTGTCTATTAATGGGTTTCTTATTCTTTTAAATGCTTTAGTTACTAACAACATACATAACAGATATACAATCATGTCAGCAATTATTAAGGATTTCGCTCTTGGCCATTCACTGTAAATGATGCTACTCCAAAATACAAGCATGTCCTATTGTATAGTTCAACCTCTAACACTGACAGACTTCAGTGTAATGCTTTGTTAAGGCAAATGCAAAAGTATTTGCGATTACAATTAACTTTTGGCAGTTTGGGGAAAGCAAAAATTAAAATGACAATGAAAGATTTGCAACTGCATTGGAATTCTTAGTCAGTACAACCTGAACACAAATTTCAAAACCAGCATTTCTTGTAATTATAGAAGGGTTAACGTTTTCTTCAAAATTGTTAATTGCTTTTTTTCTGCAGGGGCCAAAATGTGCATCTTGGCGTTGTCAAGTATTGTAATATATTTTAATACCAAAAAACAAAGTGCTACTTCTTTCCTTGTACACCCTGTATTTAGCTCTATGCTACTTCTTGTTACATTTACTTTAATTAGAGCAGCTAATAAACCAAACAAATGGGAAATTGCATGCAGACTCACAACGCAATCTTTCCTTTAATTTCCTTACAAATTAACAGGCTTCACTATCTGGGTGCTTTTCATGAGATCCTTTTGTGATTTTACATGCCTTACCCATGACCAAATCCTATAAGAAGATTTGACTATAATTGCCAATTAATAATGTTTTCTGGGCTTTTAAGAAAGCCAAAGGAAAATGAAAAAAGCAGTTAGGAAACAAATACTTTAAAAGAGTTTATTTAATAAGTATTTAGGAAATTAAATACCCAGGAAGTTCAACTAAAACATAAAAAAATATATCATGTTAGTACGATACTGTAGGCTGCAAACCTAAAGACCAACAAAAATTAACTTCTATTTCTATTTTTAACAGTATTTTCACATTAACTTCCTATTCACTTAAGTCGAAACCCTTTTTTTCTACAGAAATGGGCTCATCCTTATCAGTCCTAGAGCTTAAAGAATAATGTATGACACAAACAAGTGTTATATTAAACATTTAGTAAAGTTCAATTAAAACATTAAAACTTTCCAAATTTTGTGATAAAAAATAGCCTAAGCATGACCTAGTTCACATGACTTAGTTCACTAATACGCATTGTGATTGGCATCACTATGTCATACCACACAGGCAAAATTCAACACAATATATAAACAATTTTATGTATTTCAAACAAATATCAATTTCTCCCATGTTTTGGTCATTTGCTAATTCTCATTCAGTAGCCGATTTAATTGTTATAGGCCAATTATACATATACTGTATTAAATATCAACTAAAGGGGTGAGGGCAAAATGAGCATTTCTTTTGTCTTTTTAAACTGCTGCTCAGGCAGTGTCAGATGACAGTATAAAAATCGAACCCTTCCGCATTTATGAGCTAACAGACACGCATGAATGCAGGAAAAGCTTTTTCAAAGCTCTCTTTTTCTCTCTTTTTTTCCTAAATGCCTGTGCTTGTCTTTTACACCAGTCAAAGACAGAGCTTTTAAAGCCTATGGAACAATAGAGTGTTTTAATTAGAAGGCGCACTATGGTTGTGGATGCTCACTCCACTTTCCTTCTGACAAGTGCAATTCTGATAACCACAATTATGCCTAATCTCCTCTATACATTAGAAACATGCTAATCTTAGCTTCACTTTCACACTCACTTCCTATCCTTTAATTCAATATGACCACATTAGGCTGTGACATGAATTAGCCATGAATGAGCCAAGATCTGATTAAAGTAAAACACTGACAGATTGATGCTGGATGGAGATGTTGTAATTTCTGAGACAAATCTAATTTTAAATGTCTTGTCTAAATTGTGATAAATCATAAGCAAAATTTTTGTTGCACAGTACATTATTTTAGTCAAGGCAACAAGACAGAATGTATTTCACTGGAATTAAATATTCCTCAGACATAAAATATGATGATACATTTCCCATGCATACTGTCACAAAAATGCACTACTGATGATTTTATTAGTTACCATTTGGTTTTATATACAGGTTCTATTTTGGTTCTTCATCACAAATCAGAAAATATTTTAATTAGACATTATCAGAAATCTACTTTTTACCCTTTTTGCTTACTAGGGACATTATTACATTAATATATAAACAGTAACAAATTTGCTACCATGCAGGATTAGAATACATAAACAATCTAAAAAGGCCAAGCACATTTAAAGCACAGTAAGGAAACTGTGCTTTAAATGTTGGGTACATTTAGAATGGTAGCTTTCAAGCTTTCATGTACAGTGACTCAGGAAGTCTCTTTCTGCTGCATTACATTGTCAAATTTAAATAAATTAGAATATGATTATTTATCCTTTTTAATAGACTGCAGATAAATTATAATTAAACAAATTGTTCAGCTGTCAGAAGTATATATAAAGTTATAAATAATAAATATATAAACACTGCTTTATTGATAGGTGCCTCCACAAACAAATACCATCCCAGGAGACTACGCTGTTATTTTGCAGCAATTATGGAGAATTATAGAGTTGTCTCAGAGCTTGTGTGAGCTTTGCAGTGCTGGAATTTGCCATTTTCTTCAATTTTTTAATAAACTTTATTTATGTTGCCCCCCAAAATTTTTTCAGTGCATCCTTATACACATCCAAGGGCATGATGATGCACCACCATCTGTGACAACAACAATGGTGTGTTGGGCTAACCAAATGGTTTTTCCCCAGAATTTTGTTAAATTCCTTTTAAACTTTGATTGTGCCTTTATGTTTCTCATAGGTAATTTTTGTTCTGGTCACTCAGTGACAGATTCTAGATCTGTAAAAAGGTGATGCTATTGTTTGTGTCTGAACAGATGGAAATCTGAAGCATGGTTTTGGTAGTGTCTTTATTGTGCCATGTTTGTTCCACTTTATTGTAATGAATTTCCCAGCGCCTCTAGGAAGAACCACAATTTTACTTATCTTTTCATAAAACTTTATAGGCAGTTTTTTATTCCGCATCACAGCAGGTGCACCCTGTTTAATATATTTATTGTGTAGGCTCAAAAACAATACAAGTCCTAAAGACTATTATTAATTTAGACTGTGTAAAAAGGGGTTGTGAATACTTTGCTATTAGACAGATTTTTAAACACTCCCTGGAGGCTCTATATTTAGTTTTATTCAAATTGTTACTGTTTGTATGTCAGTATTTCAGTTTTTAACTTGTTTTACTGCTGCTCTGCTTGTGTTGCTGCCACCTGTCCTCTTTTTGTTATAGAAGCCAGGCAGTTGTTAGCTTATTGTCAAAATTGCCACAGAATGTACTGTTTTCTCAGAATGTTCTTCACATTCTTGTATTATCATTACAATATGAACACAGCATACTAAAATTTTGAAGTCATTGACTGCTTATTTATAAAGTCAAATATATTTTAACTGGGCAAGCAGTCATTTGTTTTATTATTTATTTTATGTTTAATTTATTTTATCTTAATAATTATATATATATATAATGAATTGTATTCATTCATAATTAACTGTTTTATCCTGGTCAGTTTATATGAGGTCTGTGTTTGAGGCAGAACGTGAGATACGCTGGTGTGACAACATACTACAATGTCATGATTGCTTTAATAATTTAAAACATACTTCTTTGAACATACTCATGAACACTCAGCATGAGCATGAGACAGGAATACATTCTGAATGGACGCATTCAATGTAGAGTAGCTTATTTACCTAACAGTTAGGGACATGATAAAACTCCACACAGTGAACTAAGCTCAGAATGGAACCAGAATGCTAAATATTTCAGCCGACAATGCTGCCTCTTGCAGCTCTCTGCTGAAATATATTTCTTCAAAATTAATGCTGTGATATTGACTATTTTTTCAAGAATGAATTGTTATCTGATTCTATCACATGACCCAGAAGATGCACCACCACATTTCTGCTATTTGACTTTCTATACAGGAACCCTGAAGGCTGAAATAATCACAAGTAATTTGCAAATAATAAATGACTTATTCAGTCAAATTGACTTTTATATGTAGTCCATGTAAATATACACAAAATGATCTATATGAATATTAATGTAACTTCTGTAACGTTAACGATGCACTAGCCAGTAATTGCCCTTATACTAGTTTCTTACTGATGATGAGAATTCTCTGTGTAAACACACATGATGTTCTTCCTGGTGTTATGATATACCTGACCCCTAAGCTATTAATTTAAGCTCATTATTTGTTATTTACTGAGTATTGTCCATATTTATACGTAAGCAAAATGCATATCGTTTTTCTCGGCTTTAATTGCTGTGTTTAATATGTTTGGCAACCATAAATAGGTCAGTCTCTCTAAACAGTTCGCTGGTCATTATCATGTTGCCATCATACATGCAGGGGTTATATTTTATTGTGTGCAATGTACTAATCCTCTATCTGATGGGATACATTTTCATTCATAGGGAAAAAAAATTAACAATATTTATGTTTAACTACCACAATTGAGCACAGATTAAATAATTTATGAGATATCCCATAAAAAAACATACAAGCCTCTCTAAAAACTCTAAAAAATCTAAATCCTCTGTGTCACTGAGTATCCAGAATGAGACATGGAAATGGCTGCAATCCAGCAGGTGCGTTTATTAACATTCTTAGACATGGTGACACAGACAGACGAGGAAGAAAACAGGAGTAGGACACTGGAGATAGCTGGAGCAGACACGAGGAAGGACACAGAGCCAGGAACGAAAAGTGGAGGTAAGTAAAGATAAGTCGTAAGGAAGTCTAGCTAGCGACGTTAATGTCGTTAAAAGACCAGATGTCGACTTGTGAATAAAGTGTTCTCAAATAGAGGAGTGCCTGCGTGAAGGGTGATTGTGATCAGGTGATTTAAATTAGTACTCTGTTGACTGCGTGCTTTGTGTGGCTATAGGATTAGGTGACTGATGAGGTCTTACCGCGACACTCCGACACTGATTTAAACTTTATTGATTAATTCTGAAGGTCATTGGCACATTCAAAATGCTGACTCTGGAATTATGCGTATTTAATGGAAGGCTAACAGGGGCGCTGATAGCAATTTAGAGCCCTATGAAAGAATATGAGGTTGGGCCTCTACCACACCATTGCGCACGGTTACCACTAATAAAACTCTGGGGGCCCCCAAAGTTCACCAGCTCTTAGATTCATTATCTATAGTTAACCAGACTTGTGTTTCTTGTGTACACAAAAACATGTGTTTTTACCTTTCTAGGCTCTATAATAACCACTGCTTGGGTGTAAAATCTCCCCAGAAATGTGACCATAAATTTAAAATGATTTTAAATTACTTTAAGCCGAAGTAATTTTTTTTTTGACAGTCATTTGTTGGTCAAATCACATTTTTTAATGTGTTAATACACTATATTTACAGGAGCCATCACATACAATAACAAATTGTTGTTTCTCTTCCTCTTCATTTTTTCATGAGTTGATTTTTGCTTTTTTACTTGTTGCAGGGTTATTTTTTGTGTGGGTTTCTATGTGTTATGTCCCCAGAGCTTTTAAATACATAGCCGTCAGTGTACTGACCTCTGTGGCCCTGACTATAATAAATCAATTCAAAAATAAAGAGAATAAAACAAAGGAAATAAACTAAATAGAGGGACGTATGCCAGATGATGCACTGTATCTAAAAAGCTATAAAAAAAATGACAATCACTATGACATGGCATGGTATGCATAAAGAAAAGAAAAACTTGGCAGTGAATATTTAATGACCTATTGTCAAATTTACAACTTTTTATAAAACACTTTATTAAAGTACAGCATGAAAAATAAACAGGCTTTTTACAATAACTAAATTAGAATCAAACATTACAAAATGCTAATGCACTGTTAATAATGCACATCTTTAAAGAATGCCTCATCAACCCAGTGTGTTCTGTGTCTACCTAAGCTAATTACCCATGTAAAATCCGTTAAATTTTTCATTCTAGCTTTGATTTGCCAGCCACCTTAGCAACATACAGACTAAAATCAGAACAAATAACTGAGCCGGTTCAGATGTATTGCGATTGATTTTCCATTTTTAAATGCACCTGCATCTCTATCCATCACTATTGACTATTTTAATAAATTAGGCCAAACAGACACAAAGCGCAGAGTGCAATTTTCCTTGTCAGTAATCCATCAACCCCAGTTTCTGACTTGAATGTTCATTTTGTGTAAATAAAGTTAAAAGAAATGTGCATATTATTTTAAATATATATATATATATATATATATATATATATATATATATATATATATATATTATATATATATATGAAAATTTACAGAAATTTCTGCATATAAATTGTGGATTTATAAACTTACAACAAATGCGTAGTAAGTTTAACAAAAGTGATTTATTTAGATTTTATTAGCAGTAAAACCACAAACTAACATGACACTAGAGAAGTTTTAACATCAATTAAGAGAATTAAGTATAAGATGTGCAAGTTATTTTAGATTACTATTTCATGCTTAGAAGATTGCATAACAAGCATTTAAGTGGTGGAAATAGAAAATTTGTAACAATACTAAGAATACTTGTGCCATTTTCAACCAATATTAAGCTATTTAATAATACAGGTTTAAAATAAAGTCTATTACATAATACATAACTATTATTATTACAATTATCTAAATCAATTGTTAAATAAATAAAAAAACACTTTGTTCACCCATTAAGTATGTTCCTTATTTCAAAATTGCAAAAATGTCATTCCTGGGATTGTTGAGCTTTATAAGTAACACACCATCTCTATAGCAACAAGCTGTTTGGAAGTGTTGCTAATAAAAATGGATGTGTATAGGTACTATAGCAAGATGGTAATCTCATATGTGGAAAAAAAGAAAGAGACATCTATTTTCTGGCAAAACAAAAAATTGTGAGATCAATCCGTTTAAAACAGCAATAAGCATAGAAAGGAAGTCTTTTTTTAGTGCACAAGTCTGGCAAAGAATCTTAAAAACATTGTAGTGGAATTATACTGATGCAATCTAATGTTATAAACTGAATTAACGCATTGATTGAAATGCACACTTTATACAGTAAATATGGTTTTTGTGTGAAAATATAAGGTTGTTACCATCTGAAAGTTGAACGAGTTTTATTGCTCTTGGCATTTTATTTGCATTAGTTGTAGTAAGTGTTGTTTAATTTTTGCAAGACAAGTCAACTTCTCTTATTTCCTGTTTTTCAGCAACTATAAACTGTCACTCTTAATGTATATTCTGTTTTCTGTCTCTTCTGCAAGACCACTCTACTCCAAAAATCTTTTACTGCTTTTAACTGATTAGCACTGACTATGAGGACTTATTCTATACATGTTCCATGCAACTGGGGGAAGTGGTAGCGAAGTGGTTAAGTTGTTGGACTACCAACTTGAGGACCTGGGTTTGGTTCCCAGCCTTACCAAGCCACCACTGCTGGGCCCCTAAGCAAGCACCCTTAACCCCCAATTTCTCAGTTGTATGACAAGGAATATTGTAAGTCACTCTGGATAAGGGTGTCTGCAAATGTACTTATCAAAAAAAAATTATATGAAACATTCTCTGTGCTGTTTGTTTACAAATTAGAACAAATCCCTTACAAACCTAAAATCTGGACTCTGTGTTGGCCAATACTTAAAAATGGTGTCTTATAATAATATTCAACTTCATTGTGCAGGGTACGTGTACAGAGCCAATGAAATGCATTTTTCACATATCCCATCTTAGTAAGTTGGGGTCAGAGCACAGGGTCAGCTATGATGCAGCGCCCCTGGAGCAGGAAGGGTTAAGGGTCTTGCTCAAGGACCCAACAGTGGTTGACCTACCAGAGGTAGGGCTTGAACCCAGGTGTTTCTGGTCTTCAGATCAACAACTCAGCACCTTAAGCATTTGAGCCACCTTGCCCCTTATGCTTTCTGAAGCATTCTTTTACAGTTTGGGCCTGATAAACTCTGGCACTGGCATGCTGAAATATACCCATAATAAAGTATAATAAAGTATAAATCAGTCAGCTGACTTTACTTTTTTGCAGAAACCATCGATAAAGCTAGATTATCTGTAGTATCCCTACAGCCATGTGTGGTAGGCACTAGGTATGACTGCATTACTTTATTCACCTATCTTCTTACCCTGAAGCATTCCATCACTCTACAGCATAAATCTAAACTTATCAGACATTTCTTTTTGCTTAAAATCGTTATTCTTCCTAGCAAACAGACATTTTTTTCTATAAGCCTTAATGATAAGTCATACTCCTAAGGCTACACTGCTGTTTAGTTCCAATTATTTGAGTTTTATTTGCATTGTGTGCAGAAATGGTCTTATATACTATTTTAGGTGATCAAATTTAAGTTCACGATTTTAACCACCACTTTGGTTCCCCACTATCCTTCCAGGTTTTTACACTGCCATTAAGCATTCTTAATTTAGCATTCTTAGTTTAGGCAATTTCGTTGTTTTCTTCGCTTAATGTAGGCCAATATTATAACCCTTGTTTGCAACATTAGGACAAGTTTTCAGCTGCAATAATTTTCCGATGGAAAGCTTAACTTAATTAATTATTTATATTTAGGCTAGAATTTAAAAAGAAATCAATATTTATATAATATTATATAATTATATAATATTTATATAATATTTAAATTTGTATTCTCTACCAGAATACAAAAAATTACAAAAGGTATATATTTAGGGAAATAAATACATTTAAATTAAAGGACCTATAAGACATTAGAAAATAAATGGACTTTAAATGCTGTTTATTTTAGTCTAAATGAGCTACTGCCTGTAACTTTTTAACATAAACTCCATTTCTCTCTTAATCGCACAATAAAATCCAAACACTTCAGTCATCTGACAGTCATCCATCTGTCACTTACCAACGCTTAGTTCACACAAATAGATTATTTATAAAAAAAAATAAAATAAAAAAAAAAAGCAAGAAAGACACAGAATGTTCAGAACAGTTTGTTCCTTTATTGCATACACAATCTTACTCTCTAACTAACACTTGCACAATCACATATGCTTCTTCACATGAGTGGGTACAGATGGACGAGGCTGTGGCACCCGTTGTGGGTCGCTCGTGGCACACGTCAGCTGAAGCAAAAACTTCCGTGGCATTAATTGGCAGATGTGATGCGCAGCTGTGCATGCTTGGGGTCAGCCACACAGGCACATGGCAGCTCTGCAACTGTGCGCCCGCACTCAGCCTGAAATAAAATTCAATTTCACGCACAGAACCTGTGAGACTTCAAGATGAGTAGAAAGAAAGTGATTGGAGTCAAATGTGTGGAACACAAGGAGAAAAGAGAAACAACCTTCTTGTCTGGGGGGGGGGGGGGGGTGTTCTGATTTAATCTGATATGATTTATTACCACGAAAAAAATAATAATAAAACAAAAGAAAAAAAGCAATAGTAATGTAATGCTGAGATAAACCAATGGGCTTATGTAGTTAATTCTGCCACAAACAATAATAAATATACTATTTGACAGTTTCTGAAGTTCTACAATGCGACAACAGATTTGAAATAAACAATATTGCATGAATAATATCATTTACACTTAAGCTAAACAGTAGAGATCTAAGTGCTTATAATTTGATATATTTGGCAATGGTTTGTGTGTTTGTGCCAAGCTGACATTTTTTTCCATAGATTCTTAGTATTTTTATATCAAAATGTGAAATTGTAGTAGCAAAAAGAATAAGGCAGGGACTTAGGTAATCAGGATACAGGGATAACAAGTGCAATCTAGAACTAAGTATCAAATATCCAAATCCAATGTTTTATTGCATACACAGAATCAGAAGGCTTTAAATAATCACTATATCTGGATAGCAGCAAACGTTCACAAATAGTTTTTAAAAGGTATTTGTATGCATGTAACCAAACATCTGGTGAACTTAAAAACATGACTGTGTCTGGGGTCATGGTTTGTAATCTGTGATGTTATTACAAACTGCAGATGGTTTCATAAATATTGTGCTGTAGTGGTAAACTGTTGAAAGTTGCAGCAGAAGATAACAGTGACCTGACAAAAACTTCTTATATTTAATAGTGTAAAAAAAATATTATCCAAAAAATATTTAAACTGTTTACCCGTTTGGAAAGTCATGTTTTTTTAGTAATGACGCCACACACACACACACACACACACACACACATTTGTATTTTTTTAAGCAATCTTGCAACACCTACAGTACCTGACATAAATCTAAGGTTTCTTATGCTTTCCCTGCATTTTTTGTGGGTTTATTGTATATACAACAGTGGTGTGCAGAGAGGCAGTGGTGTGCAGTCAGGTCTGCTCTGCTGCCTAAACACTATCAGAAGCTGACCTACATTTACAACCTAAATTATAATAATTGTTCCATTAAATTGTATTATTTTATTCCCACCGTTTTATTCTCTTCATTTTATAGCGTTCTCTTGCTGCGCTGCTTCCAGTACGTGTATGTGGATTTTTTTGTCTAATCAGACTTCAGTTTCTATGTGCTGCCATGTTAATCTAATCTGACAAAGCCTTCAGAATCAGTAGTGCCGCCCATGTAACTTAAACTATATAAGTAGTGGCAGATTGCTAATTGGTTAATATTATTAAAGACTGTTTCTTTAAACAATCAGATTTTTGAACCCGCCTCCCAAGGCCCGCTAGCTGGCACACACATGACATCAGCATTTTTCCTGACCTCTGATTGGTTGATCAGAGTTAATTCTTACGGCCTAGCACAGACAAGCAAGGCAAGTCTGTACAGCTGAATTGAAATTTTTTAGCCAAAATGGTTGAAGGAGGAGGGTAAATTGACATACTTAAAAATACGCTTTTAAGTCAGATTTTTTGGAAAAGTTGGAGAGGTCGGCTAACCCTAAAGCTAACTAGCTTGTCTCAGCCTGGGAAAGAGTTTGTTCACCACTTCCAAACCAGCTCCTACAACCAGTAACACTGACTCACAGCCTTTAAATGTATTATATATATTATTTAATTTTTTAAGTTTTTGTGATGTTATATTATTATTGAGGTAAATATTGATTCTGAACTGCTCCAGATGATGTACAAGGCAAAGTTGCAGTTGTATTGTAGAGGTTTGGAGTCTTAACAGGGTTTCTAATAAAGAGATTAATAAAAGAGGTTTTCACCCTTAATACGTGAAATATCTCTCTCTCTGTAATGCCACGCCATGTTATATTAAATTTTCTATAGTTTTTATAGTTGCGACGTGATAGTGGTGATATTAAGAGGTGTATAAGTCGGGTAAGTCCCCACTGAAGGCCCAGCTACCAAATGTACACATATTACTCCACTCTCAACATGGAATTGGATAAGAACAGATTAGTGTTTGGATTTTTGTTTTATTTGTTTCATTGAGAGTGCTGAAGCAGTATGGTTTTGTTTAGCAAAAACACTGCTGTCCATTAACACTCATACTGGTCTGGGATCTTAGCCCTAAATGCAGTAGATAAGTATGTGGACACCTTACCAGCACAATTTGTGCTGTTCTCAAACTGTTGCCCAGAATGTATTAAGGTTGTTACATTACATTATTACTTCATCGATGAAACCCTGGATCTCCTCATACAATGATAGTTCCTGGTGTCACTTATACAATGTGTCTAAATGGGAACATTTCTAAAGTCCCTAAAGTCACACATTAAAATTAAATTTTAATTGTTTCCAGAAGTGTGGAGGTTGTTACAGGAGAGTGAGACTAAATCTGGGGTAGAATGTTCACATATGGATGTAATTATCAGTTATTTCAATCCTTTTCTCCATATAGACTTGCCCATATGCAATCACCACACTTTAAAAGTTTTGCTTAACTTTTGGTGAGGTTTTAAATATAAGACTATAGATATAACATCATTTAGGATTAGTCATTCCGAACAAATTTCACCATGCAAATTACTGTAATAACCTGGTTGATTTAATCATTATTTTTAATTTTCTTTATTCTAAGACTGTGAAGGCATTTGCATATAATTTGGATTTGAACCTATCAAGACTGTTTTATTAAACTGTTAAAATATGCAGATAGCAAAATAAATGCCTATGGCATAGTTAATGTGGCCTGAAAGAGAGAGTGCGAAGTAAAATTGTGTTAAGGTTTAAATTTTGCAGATTAAATCTTGGTTTTAATACCTTTTTCCAAAATTTCCTGAAAACTGTTAAGCAGAATGGATGGAAACTTTCTAAACTCCATGTTTGAGAACTAAAGAGTTAGCCAATAAAATTGAAAAGTATTTACATTCTGTTAGCAGCTATTGGCAGGTTAGTTTTTTGAGTCATTAGTTCTTTACATTTGGTCACAGACTAGTGGGTTTTAAAGAGAGAGGGGTGTATGATGGCAGGATTGTGTATATTTATGTGTATATTTCAGCATTTACATGTTTACTGTATTCACAGTATGCTAACTGTCGCCATTTAGTCATTCCAGATTTGCTACAGGATATTTATTTTGTAGGATATTTTTTTTATAATCAGGTATTTATTGATTTCAACTTGACATTGATAAAAAATCTTTGTGTAATTGTATAACAAATAAAATTATATTTGAAATTTAATGGAAAACTCATAAGCTCCAATGTGTCAAAGAAGTTTTAGAAGTCAAAAAGAAGGCTTCCATGGTCTCAGAGTCAGCTTCAGACACATAAGCTCTAGCAAGTTTCCTGTCATAATAAGCAGCTCTATAAAAGTTAATTTGTTGATCATTTGACAGTGAGTAAATAGTACACAAGAGACAACATCATTCTGAAAGCTTTGCATGCA
Source organism: Bagarius yarrelli (assembly GCA_005784505.1). NCBI lineage: Eukaryota > Metazoa > Chordata > Actinopteri > Siluriformes > Sisoridae > Bagarius > Bagarius yarrelli. The sequence continues at coordinate 5,262,527 of VCAZ01000007.1, forward strand.
ACTTGGTCCTGTGTTAATCTTAAAACTCTGTGGATTTGATGCATGGTTGAGTAATGCGCATTAGATTAGCCAGTGGAGTATCTGGGAAAATGAAAATAGGCATATCTTATTTTACATGTTCACTCAAGCCTCTCTTTTCCATCTTCCATCTGTCTCTGTGAAACTGCACTCCTGTATCTGTTTCTCCTCCTTGTCTATTTATGTTCCTCCTATCAAGACCAGGACGTTTTTTTGGGTGGCCATATTATTGTTGTTTTTTTCTTAAATTCTGCATTTAGGAAATTCCATTTTTACCAATACAAATTCTAAACAGTTTATCACTAATATGAGCATTTTACACAAGAGACAATGTATTGGGTTCTATATGTGACCTGAGCTGGTCACATTGTGAAAGTTTAAAGATCACCATTAAAATGGTTTGCTGTCATAAACCACCTAAAGTAGATGCTGTATATTACTTGAAAGATATATCTATTTTAAATATATAAATATGAGCATTACTATACACTATATATTGCCTAATAGTATCTGGCTACATTACTATCACATTTATATGTCGCCAAATGGAATATATACATCGAAGCCCACGTATATAATGTCTACAATGTGGCATTTTTCATCACAGGAACTAAGAGACCCAGAACTGTCCTAGGATGACAATGTTCATGTGACCCATTAAGAAATGGTCAACCAGGGCTAAAGTGGAAGACTCAAGTGCACTGCACAGAACCCTGACCTCAACACCACTGCTCAATGAACTGGAACACTGACTAAACCCCAGACTTTCTTGCCTAACATCAATACTGCTCTTTGAGCTATATAAATAAACCATGACAGCTACTCTGCAAAATCTAGAAGAAAACCTTTACAGAAGAGAAAATGATTTTTGTAGTTTTGCACTTATTTTTGAATCACTTAATGGCACCTGAATACTTTGCAGAAATGCTTACTGAATTTAAACCAAACAGATCACATCATTAGGATCAAGTCAATTGGACATACCCAAAACATGGGAAGTCTGTTTTTACATATTATGCAGCTCACAGTTGGAACCAGCTTCCAGACAAGTTCGGATTCAAAACATATCTGTCTAGTTTTGCATTTACTGAATGAACACTGTGCTGCTGCTAATATCCCAATTGACTGCATTGTTTTATATTTTTTACTGTTTTATTTCATGTTTTATTTTCTTTGAAAAGCAAAGCTTGGGCCCTGTCCTAATACCCACCCTTTCCCCCCTTATCCCTCCTCATTTGCGCCCTTCTGCTGAGGGGTGCAAGTCCCCTTAATGCACACTTTCTGTAAATGCGGGTCCACTTGTTCCCACGGTCGCTAGAAATTTTTAACGAATGTCTCAATCTGACTTTTTACTCCAACTAGCACACACACACCCATAAACATGCCTGCCTAATTGAATTAAGCATGCATTTATAATCATTTGAAAAACACAAATCAAATATGCTTTGCACACATTAATACATCTTTTGACCTTTACTTGTACAGAACTTGACATTTACTGTATATGCAAATGTGTGTGTGTAAGTAAGAAAGCAAATAAGTAATCAAGTATATAAATAAGTCTAATGCGCTTAAGTAATTGCCAGAGAGACAGATCAGAGAGGTCGAAACAAAAGTAGACAAGCATAGGACTGCTACTGTTCAAGAGGACACAACACTCTTCTAGGAATTTTATTTTTCTTCATTTTTGTCTCTTTTGCTGTCTCGCTCTAACACACCTATTATTTTTCTTTTTTTTACCTTCTTTTTTTTTTATCTCTGATCATTTTCTTACTTAACCCCTTCCTCTAGTAAACACAATCAATTAGAAATGTGTGTTGGACTGTTTACTGTTTATTGCACCACAGATGAACAGTTTTGTTTCTACCTAACAGCAGTATGTTTTATTAAATATAGTTAGCTCTATTTTTCAAAAGATAAATATACCATATGGCTAAAATCTGTAAACACCTTACCGGCACGCTCAAATAACTGTTCACTTAAATGTTGCAACATACAAACGTATTTGTATGTGGTAACATTACTTTTTTTGTTCACTGAAACAAATAGAAGATCTCTGTGCACAAAGCCCCTGAGCTCCATTAAGAAATAGTGTGTATGGTTGAACTGTGTTCTACATAGAGCCTAGCCCTGTGAGAGCCCTTTCTAGGTGCATGTATGTGCTACTAAAACAGATGCCCTGTGAACCTTTTCAGTAAGCTTTCTAAACAGAGGTAAATTCTTCTATTTTTAACCGATAATGTTTACTAAATTCCACATTTCCTTTTCTTTTTTTTTACTGACTTTCTTTCTAATGTTTGAAGGAGTAAGATAATTTATTGGTAAAGTCTATCCCAGGAAAGACACAGGAAAACACTCACAGAGCAGCATGCACATATACTCACACACTCATTTACACCTAGGGGCAGCGTCTGTTCACCTACTGTCATGTTTGTCAATAGTGCAAGGCAACCTACACAGACACATAAAGAATGTGTAAAAACAGACAGTAAGACAAGCAAGACATTATATTTATCTATGGAGACCTATCATCTTAGGATCTGGAGGAGACTTATCCACAATGCCACATCACTCTCATTTTTTTTCCTGTACTACTTCTAATAATCTCTTTACTCATTCTCTTTACTAACCACTCTACCGTGCTCTTACATCTTTTGTCTCTACTGTTCTTTTTCTTGTCTCTTCTCTCTTTATCTCCCATTTATTTTCAGTCAGAAAAAAACTGTTTGATTGCTCCTTTCAATAAAATACTCGCACAGCACATGCAAGTAATCTTTTGATTTTTCTTTATAATTCTCATGCTTATATGAGTCTTAATAATAATCAGGCATTATCAATAGCATTTGTCCTATTGTCCAAATACTAGAACTTCGAATAGCGACTGTGCCACAGCCATTTGTGGACAGGGTTCAAGACAGCAAAAACTGGCTGTGCTCTGTGAGTGTGTCAAACACAGTGATTCTAGACAATTATGGAAGTCTGTAAGCTCATATATTCAGAACAAGGTTCCACAGAGCTGTTGTTATGAGGAACAGGTAAAAATTATGTGGAGGTGGGCTTAACTTTTGTTAGAGAAAGCATGGATTCTATTTGCTCCCTACCTGGTTGGTAGTTGCAGTGTGTTGGGTAAAAGTCAGCTAGTGGGAGAAAACTGAGCAAATTTGGAGCAAAATCAAACTGCATAATGATTAGCTATACTGTATAGCTATAATGTATTTAAAGACTCGTTAACACATACTCTTATTTATCTCGTAACAGAAAAAGCTAAGTAGCTTGTTGTATAATGTAACAATCAACACACTATGGCATGCAATTCTTATGTCAAAAAAAAACAGTACATAAACGAACATGAACAGATTTGTATCACATCTCTAGAAATTCAGTCTTTGCAGATTTTTAAGGACGGGTCTTCCTAACTTCTAAATGGAACCCAAAGTTTTAGAGAAGAAAAATGGTGAAACATTACAATTTAGATAGCAGCCCAGGATGCTAAATGAGGCACACACCGGCTGTTCATCAGTCCTGCTGATTTCTCAGTGTAATTTCAGCCGAGCGTCATAGGAACCACCTGTCGCTGCTTCCAATCTCTCCATGAGCAGATCTGTTACAGATGAGCTTAAGAAGTAAAGCCAATGCATACACTTTATCAAGCAGCATGAAAGGTTTCGACGCATCCAATATATCCACAAGCTACTATTTACCATGCTGTGTTGCCTTTTTACATGACCTTGATATATTGTGTCTAAGCACTAAGCAACTTTATATAAAGTTTGTTTATTAGCCACAGAAAATATTATGCAAATATTAAACACTAATATCCTCGCTGATAACATTCTATGCAACGTTGTACATCTATAAATGTTTAAACGTCCTATGCCAGATTTAGTTTTATTCTTATTTTTATAATAAGCTTCACTCTAAAGCAACTAGATTTTAAAGTGTGGCAGTAGGGATTTGCATATTCAGACACAATATTATTTCAAGCATTAATGTAAGGTAAGGAGGTCTGGGCTGAAGTCAGCTTTCCAGGGCGGAGGTCAGGGCTCTATGCAGGACAGTGTTGGAATAATGAAAGCATTGAACATTAAAAAGTTAGAAAGCCTGCAACATGTAAACAAGTTTTTTAATCAAGGCAAATTTGTATTATTACTTCAAATCAATCCTTTTTTTCTATTCTTGGTTGGGGCTCTGTTATTTATAGGGTTGTTGGTTGGGGTTCTGTTATTCATAGTAGGTGACCAGACTTTGACAACAACTTTCGTATATTGCAAAGTCAAACTCGTCACCAACCCATGTTTTTTTCTGATGCAACGCCAGTCACAGAGTTTATAAAAGAAAAATGAGTGTGGAAGTTCTTTGAAAGCATGATGAAAGGTAAATCTTTTTGATCTGATGGTTCTGTATCTTTTCAAAGAACGGAGCTTAATAACAAGTTGTTTGTGCTTATTGAAGGCTTCCACTGAGAAATTGAATGAATTTTATTGATGATGAAGATGCTCTGCCTTTTTGCTAGTTAAGAATTTCTGTGAATAATTGACTTAAATGTGAAGATCCTGAATAAAATACATTCCAAGTCTAGATGCTTCAACTCTCCAACAGGTTCACGTCTTTCATTACATTGCATTTTACTGCATATAACTACCATCTGTCTCAGAATAGACTAAGGTGATTCCCTGCCCATCTTGTGTTCCGGGTTTCTGATCGCAATATGAGAGAACAGATGTTAAGAGCTAATTTTCCAGATGCAGAATTACACCTGGTTTCCTGATTTTGAATCAGCAAGGAAAATCCATCAAAAATATTTTAGCACTGGCTGTAATGACCAGATTCAACAACACAGCAGGTGTTTTATAACAGAATCAGCAGCAAGCTGATCCCTGACAAAGGTTAGTGCCACAGACAAGTATTCACGGAAAAGAAGAACGATTAGATAAAAGTATAAGAACTATAAAAGTTGAATACTCTCAGAGTCTTGCAGAAATGTAACAGTAAGACTTCTTACTGTTTAAATAATTCTGAAGAAGATTCCAACTTCCGCTTATTGCCTATTTTATTAGGTTGTTTAATAGATTCTCCCACAGATTTAACTAGAAATAAATGACATGCAGCACATAAAATATGTAATGCGTGGACTTAAAGATCCGCTAGTTACTTTCAAACCTAAAAACATCAGCTCCATCCTGAGGTTTACATCTTACATCAAGTCTAATATGGCTCACAACCTCAAAACACCCACCCAGGTGTGGTGTTGCTGTGTGCAATTTCCATGCCAATTTCCAGAGATAAGAGCAGGATGTCATTGAATATTATGGTGATAGAGGGAAGATGGAAGGGAGCAATAAAGCAGAGATTTTACTTGCATAATTATTTTTCTCAACCGTGTTATTTTTTATAGCTTGAATTACATTTTTGCTATTGTAAAACAATGCCAATAAACACATATAATTTAATTAAATTTCCCCACATGAATGTTTAGTAAATATAGATTCAGCACTGCCTAAAAGCATGGACTTCTCATCATGCTTTCATTACAAATAATCAGAAATCAAACGAAAAGTTAGGGCAGAACAGTTCAAACGAGAAAACACAGACAACCTATTAAATCACATGCCGGCTATCTTTACCATCTCTAAAAAAAGAGAAAAGATCCAGGCAAAGCATATTTCGAGTGATAAGCCCATTATTGTGTGGAAATCTAATCGGCTGCTTGTGTCTATCGCTGCAGGACCTGACACAGTTGTCTTTGCTCCATTGCTGATATAGATCACAAAGGACAAATACAGGAATTTGACCGTCACATTGTTTTTGAGTCTTGCTTCTTGAAATGAAAGTGCTTTAAGTTTTATGCTTTATGTAGTCCAGCATGACAATGAATGTAATATCCTAAAAGACATGGTTTGTTAGAGTTGAAGTAAAAAAACAAAAATTTTGTTTAAATCCTTCTAAGAAACATACATATGATCGTGATATGTCCCAATACTAAGGCGTCCATATAGTTTAAATACAGTATAAAAGCTTAGTTAGAGGGCATTCAAACATTTGTACACATTTTTTTGTTTAGAACAATTAAATGTTTTTTATCTGTTACATAATAGTGAAGGAATATCTACTAAACTAGATTAAATGTCTGTGTTTTTTATTTGGCCTGAATGTGGAAAAGAAACACAGCAAAATGACGTTTATTTTAAAATGCTAAAATATACAGTACCTGTGACACTTTCCTCAGTGTAGAGATGAGAAAGAAATTGTAGCATAGAGAGACTTATTTTCATAGCCTCTGCAAAAAAGAATCTAGAAAATCCAAGAGTAAGCTAGTACAAACTGTCTTTTCAAATTTACTGTGTTGTGTATTATTTTTTCTCTTCTTTTTAATGATAATAGTAAAGTGGGTGTGCTTCTCTTATTGGCTGCATCTCTGGCCTCTACAGGCACATATCAAAAAAAATAAATATCATGACAAAGTTCATTATTTTTAGGTATGTTACTTTACTACTATAATGTTCCAGTTACTTTGATAGTAATTTTAATATTTGTGGTCTACAGCTCAAAAACATTGAAAATGTGTATCTGAAAACATAAGTATATTTCACTTTTGATCAAATTGTATGCAGCATAAATACTACAAATATCTCAAATGAGTTCAGTACACACTATTACAATTATGGGTAAAACGGAGGAAAGTTGAAACGGAGTAAAGTTGAAAGTTGTCCAAAAGACATAAAAATAAAATAAAAGTGACTCTTGCCATCACTTTATTGCCAGGGCTTCTTGTTCTGCAATGCTCAGCAGAGCTCAGTTTTGGCTAATGTAGAGGACCGGATGTTGAAGTCATTCATATACCTGCTTATTCCTTAATTCGGGGTCACAGGGAACTGCTGAAGCCTATCCCAGCTGTCTCTAAAAGGGCGAAAGGCAGGAGGGGTACACCCTAAACAGGTCGCCAGTTCATCACAGGGCCACACACACACTTACACACGCACTCCTATGGGCAATTTAGAATCACCAATCAACCCAACATACATGTTTTTGGACTGTAGGTGAAAACTGGAGTACCCGGAGTAAAGCACGGGAAAAACATGCAAACTCCACACAGTAAGGCCCTGCCCGGGAATCGAACCCAGGCCTTCTTGGTGTGAGGCAACAATTGCTGCCATGTTGAAGTCAGAATTTTGAAAAACAACAGAACATGTAAGGGCCAATTTAAGGTCCTGGAATGAGACCTCTCCAGTCAGATGGCTTTGCACTTTTTTGGCAGCAGACCACTACAAGGCTACACGGTTGACCTTTACTGAACTTGTCTGACTGGCCCATGGGCTCACCAGGTCCAGCAGTGAAACTCCAACATATGGAGATTAACTGGTGATTGGTCACAACATATGAGTATAGGGTATATCAGGATAGCTAGGCTTCTCCAGAGAGAAATGGGGCATGAATGTTTTCCATTAAAAACCTTGCCGTGGAAACCTGAAAAAAAAGTAGAACCTTGTAAACACAGGTGAAATAGAGGCAAGAACTGGATATATGGTGTCTAACAGCCTTACTAGCTTCAGCAGCTCTACAAAATAGAAAGCAGAAAACCTCATGAGAGAGATAGTAATAACTGCCCTGACAGCCTACCTTGTTGGACCTTACATTCTCTTTTTACTAAAGATGTGTTGTGTCTGCTGCTCTAATTGGCTGCCTGTCTGGCTTCTATTTTTAGGCTGCCCCATCCCATGTCCATGTGCCCTTCTTACGACTGACCTGTTGGGTCTGGCATTCGTGTTAGAAGCATCATAATGAAGAGTATAGTATTCTATTGAAATTTCAGGACAACCCATAAGAGTGTAGGCACTGAAGACACAATAACATATATTTAATAGTGATAAAATAAAAATAATAGTTTAAAATGGATTCAAGAAAAATGTTTTAAATTGCTACAAGTTTTATAAATTTACATATTAGAATTCTGTAGACATTAACATCTTAGGTTGTGTAGCTGTATACGAAGGTCCTTTATGGTTTACTTACACCAATTGTGCAGTAAGTTAGAAATTAAACACCCTTAATCATGTCTGGGCTAAAGCTTTTGTTGCTCACAGCTTCACAGTTCCATGTCAAAATTAGTTCAGAGTCAGATTTAGACCCTGGTTTTCACAGTAGCTTCTACAGCAGATAAATAGCAGATCAGATCACTAAGCAGCAAACTTCAACCAACTTCAGCAGGGGAGCCACTAGCAATTTTGGGCTCTATAAACAAATATGAGGTTGGGACCCCTACCGCACCCATTCCACACTGTTACTACAAATAAAACATTAGTGATCTATTTATGCCCTATTTATGCATCACAAATGCTATCATTCATTGAGACCACCGATGACGCCCACCCCAAACCGGTACTGACAGCATGGTTTGTCTGTATGTTTCTTCAGAGCTAGAGAGCAACAGCAATATGTTGCAGAAACGATACACTATCAGTTACATACACGTTCAGCCACCACACATGCACACTCAACCACACGGATTCTAGCGCATGTGCATGCGATATTTGCAGTGGGTCGAAAGCTGAATGTAGAACTTCCATTTTAACACAATCTGACAATACAACACAAATCCCAAAAAGTTGAAACGTCATTAAAATTTGAATAAAATGAAAACACATGAGCCAATATTTTATTCACAATAAAACATAAATAACATCAAATGTTTAAACTGAAAATTTTACACTTATCTCCACTTAATAAGCTCATTTCAGATGTGATGCTTGCTACAGGTCTAACAAAAGTTGGCACAGGGGCAACAAAGGGTTTAAAAAAAAAGCTATTAATTTTGAAAAGATTCAGCTGGGAGAACATGTAGCAACTAATTAAGTTAATTGACATCATGTCTATAACATGATTAGCTATAAAAGAGAGTCTTTTGGGGGTGCATAAATACACGTTTTGAAAGGCATTATGAATGCTGATATCAAGCTTGCAGTATGCTTGATTTATTTAAAAAACAAACTGTTTAATTTTAATATAGAGAGACTCCATGCTGTTAAGTAGAATAGCATCTAAATAGGTTAGGCAATTATAAGTCTATTCATAGCACACCTAAAGCAGACACCTGGTATAAGTTCCTAGCACCTGGCAATTGAAGCTAACTGTTATACATGTTAAATATTCCTTTTTTTTATGTTGCAACCTACGGAAAGAGATTGATGCATGCAGCACTGCTGGTTTTTAAGTGCATCCTGCTGCATTCAGGTTGTCTATGTTTGCTATTTCATTCATGTGGGAAGTCAAAAATGAGTTAAGGACAGCTAACTAAGTAAAATAAAACCAAACACTGAGCACTTTTTCCAAGGACTTCTGAAATGTAATTTAATTGTTCACTACCCAAATCTGTTTCAAAGTGGTCACTCCACGCTAAAAGAGTTATTGTGCATTATATGTTTTATTTAGATCAAACCATAATATGTAATTGATTTTGCCATTGTAGTTTATAAGGTCACTAAAACAGTCTGATCTGTACAGAAAAACAGAATACCTAATTTTACTTATTCCTAAACATAAAAAAACCTTTTCAGCACAAGAATATGATTTATTTGATTTAAATAGTAAATGCTATGAATCGGTTGTATGCATATGTCATTTTATATCATTGGTTAACTATGTAAATCATATTAACATTGTGTTTAAGTAATAATTAACCTATACATTAACCAAAGTTATTGTAATTGTTTTGAATATCACAAAACAAAATAGTGAGGTTTGCAAAGATAAATGAGACTTTAGCCCATCAGGCCACCAGAGGGAAACCACAGGGATTTGCCATAAAGACTTCTTCTGTACTTTTGTTCTACATGTTCGTGATCTTGTCATGTGTTTCTCGCACTTTCATGCGATTGGCTGTTCTATAATCGTCATTGATTTCAAGTGTTTTGTTCACTTGATTGTTTTCCTTTTTGTCTATAGAAACCGTATGTGTTTCGTGTCTTTGTTTGGTGTTATTGGTACTGTGACGGTGCTGTGTTTATCTATAGTTATAGCTAAGTTTTCATACAAGATTGCTATCCTTGATAGGTTGCCTTTGTAATTCTGTATTAAGTGGTTTTAATTTTCTGACTGCTCTGTAAATGGATTGAATAATCAGTCATGCATAGTTATATGCATTAGTGCTGACTAGTATGCTTATTTATTTTTTTTTACATTATTTTTTTTACTTTACCCTAATTAATGTTGTACTCTTAGCAATTGTGCAATTTTGAGTGTTTGTGGCCATCACTGCATAAATATCAGTGGTGCCTTGTACACACACACATTTCAGAAACTGGAAATTTATTTCAGTTTGTATTACACAAATAGTCGTCATGGAGTTCTTATACAGTCAGTGACTGCCACAATTGTTTGCATTTTTCATAAAATGTTAATCATTTCCTGTTAAACATTTCACATGCATGATTGCATTTAATCAGTTGTAGTGTTTATATAAAATCGTGAGTTTATTGAAACCGCTACTTTTCATCACACATCACATGGCAGTTACGATTAAATAAAGTTAAAGAACTTTAAAATAAAAATGACAACATGCATTAAAAAAAAAACAAAATCTGTTTCTCATTCTTATGGAAGTGGTGGCTCAGTCGTTTAAGGTGTTGGATGTTCGATTCCCAGTACCACCAAGCCACCACCACTGGGCCCCTGAGCAAGGCCTTTAACCCCACAATTGTTCAGGTTGTATTAAAGAGATAAATGTAAGTCGCTTTGGATGAGGGCGTCTGCCAAATTCTGTAAATGTAAATTTTATGGTGGTACAATTTGTTCATACAAGTGATTTGTCTGTAAGATACAGTATGAATCGATTCAGTATATCAAGTTTTTTTACTCAAGTAAAGCAAGATTAAAAAATTGTTAAAAATGGACATCAGTATATCTGTTTTTTAGTAGAAGAATAGGCCTATATTTTTTAGATGGTGGATAATTGGTTTTACAACATTCCTAGGAAAATGTGGATAAAATCAATATAGAAAATAAAAATCCCCAGCAAACAAATCCTTTAGTGCTTCTCTTCAGAACTTTATTTTTATATCATACTATACAAATTAAAATTTATATAACACCATTTATTTTTACCTGTATATTTAATCCAATTTGATACTACTATTATTGTATTGAAATTCAATTCTTAATATACATTTTTCCATATTTCATCTCTTTCTCTTTTTTTCTAATTTTTTACATGAAATGGACTATTTTAACATATATATTTATACATTTGGAATGTATAGTTGTGTATGTGACAAAATTTTAATTCGTATCCAGTGCCTTAACAATAGATTTAAAAAAATGTCTTCATAGTGAAATGTAGACTGTAAATAATTGCATAAAAGATACTAAGTATTTTTAATTGAAGGTCAATAATAAATTTAAAGATAAAACGATGGGAAAAAGCTATTAGTGTTCTGCTTAGTTGTAAAATGAAATTAAAATTTTCAGCACTTTACCGCTTTTAGAAATGTTCTAACAAATCTCATACACTTTGCACTATAATGTAGGTCCTCCTGCTATTGTAGTAACTCAAGCAAATGCTGTTCCTTGCCAATTTCACAGAGTGTTCAATTCAAGTGTTCAGAAAGCCAATTTACAAAGATCTCGCCAGGTTTTCCTCATAACTGATCAGAGCAGAAATGAATTGGATTCGAGTGCAAGCAAAGGCTTTAGAAATGATTACAGCTGCACCCTCAAACTAGAAAGGAGGAGGTGAAACCCTTACCCTTTCAACCTTAATCTGCTGCTAGCAACGAGAACAATCACCATGATAGATGAGAGATAGACAGAGCAGAGGACATGAGGAGATGCTCCAGTGCAACACCTTCACAATATCTCTAATACCTCAGAACAACTGAGATTATCCTGGAGAAATTAAAGCATGAAAATGCGAGACATTTGAAATAAGACTAACACGCTTGTGAGATATTGGACAAATGTTAGCAGGCTTGTCTGTAGTTGCTCTCTCTCTCCGTTCTTCGCCTGTCTGTCTGTCTCTCTTTTTTCTCTCTCTATTTTTCTTCCTCCCTGTGGTTCTTCTGCTCATTAAAGTGTGTGCCAGCCCCGTAGCCTGCTGTTCTGTAGTTAATCTGCCTGTCTCTCGGGTCAAGACTCGGATTAAAAGAACTGCCCTAATGGGCTTAGCGACTACTTCCACCAAGCACACTGTCCTTCTGAATGGGAACTAATTAGCCCTGTGGATAGACAACACATGCTTAGATACACACACATACACACACACACACACAAAACACTGCTTAGTGTATTTGTATTTAAATAATGGCAGGTTGACTTATTCCAATATCTGTATAGTAATACTTTTCCATACATTGTAATTTAAAGCATATGTTTTTTTCCCCATCTAATTTGCATTTGAATTTTATGTCAGAGGAAAAAAGTTAAATAAATACGGTATCTTCCACATACCAAAAATGTAAATGTAATCATATAGCAAATAATGCTGGGGGATTTCTGAAATGTTTGTGGGGAAAAAAACAGTCATCAGTTATCATTATACACTGACTGAAATGTGTTACTGCATCATGTCATCAGCCATGTTTTTTATATTAAAAACTCATTCATTGCACATTGGAAACTATTTTAAAAAGGTACATATAGTGCCTTTTTAAATCATTTTTCATTAACACTTGTCTGTATGGTTACACATTCTGTACTGATACTACATGCAACACAATTGCACATTTTCCACATTCTATTTCTACTTCTTGTTTTATTTGTCATTTTTCCTCTTTTTAATTTAACAATTTAAAAGCCAAGGTTATGGATGAGGTCAGGTTTTCCATTTTTTTTAATCATTTATTTAGGTGGCATACTGTATGGGCTTCATGAATAAGAAGGGGTTCTCAAATGGAACTAGCAAGAAGATCATGAAAAGTAAGATGGCAGTAAATAGCTCTTTCCCAATACTTTATCACACTATATGACCCAAAGTATACAGACACTTGATCGATCATTCTGCTATGTGCTTTATTCTTATAATAACCTTCACACTATAAAACAAGACATAGTTTTCATTGTCATTCATCCATCAATTCAATGTCTGTGCCATTTATTCTAGCCAGGGCCATAGGAAACTTGGAATACCTTGAAGGAGGTGCCAACCCAACACAATCACCATCAAATTCAAACTCAGATTATTTAGAGATGCCAATTAGCCTACAATTACCCATGTGTTTAGACTGGTGGAGAAAACTAAACTCCCAAAGCTCAAAAAGAAAGTATATACTTCACAAAACACAACTTCAACCACCAATTATGGAGGTCCAAAGCAAATGTGTTATTGTAAAGTTTTCTACACAATGCTAGAATGCTACTAAATCCAAACATTCAGTTTAGAAGAATTCTACTAAAAGATTAAACATTGTAGGAAGTTTTTAGGCTGTAACAAATTTGCCAGCTCCAAGTTAAGATATCAGTAGAGATCAGTTCTTTTTATGGTGAATCTTTATTAGGACTTGCTACAACCTACAAAAAACATCATAGAAAATTGTGAAAAATTTATGACAATAGTTTGTGGGGAAGAGGTGTATTTAGGTGTAACACAAAGACAAAAAATAGAAGAAAACATCCTTCTTATTCACTTTAATTAACTTACTCTAGACACTGTGGATCTTCAGAAGCTAAAATTATGCATGTAAAATACCTAAAATCACACTAGTTATGTTTCTCAGTGGGGTGAGTGGAGAAGCACACCACTGCTTTTCATCCCCATTAGCAGTCATCACTTTATGTTGCTCACTTTATTTCACTAATTGACAGCCTCATGTCATGGCAAATCATTGAAAATTGAAACCTCCAGCAGCTGTGGCTCATCACATATCTGCCATTGTGAATGCAGGGTAATATTACAAAGAACAAGATGCAGCTCAATGCATATATTTAAAATATGGAGGCATTCAATGTCTTCACAGCAAATGTTTTGGTTAAGACACATTGCATAGTAAATAATCTTTCCCACCTAGCTCACAGACTCTTTATCCTCAGGCTGCCCTAAAGAGAATATAGCAGAACATCGTTTAAAAAAAGCTCATCTCACCTTCACATGCACCGACAATTTATTCAGCAGAATCATTCACATGGCTTCCAGATGGCATGCTGACTTATTAGTTTCTATTTTATGTTACTACGCCTACGTTTGCTGTTATTTGTGATGGTTTACGATTCCGTAATTTGTCATAAATTTTGCTTTGCTTTGTATTAGGCCAACTAGTTTATTCTGTTTTTATTTTTACTGTTTTCTGATTTATTGTACAGTGCTCATGATGACATACCATGTAGCTTCTAAAATTAAAGCAAACTTTTTTTTTTATAACTTTTTATAAAGCTGTTTAATACACTGTTTTTGACAGATATCATTAAGCCCTTAGGAAAAGAATCCTAAAGATATCGTTAATTTATCGCTTGCAATAAAACATATACAACATATAATACATACATATAATAATTTTTGAAGCACAGCTGACTAAGTACTATTTTGTGCAGAACGGAGAAATAGTAATATGTGTGTGTGTGTGTGTGTGTGTGTGTATATATACATATGTATATAAATATATACAAACAGTGGTGTGTCAGTGGTGGGCAGTCATCACCAGCAAGGTCTTCTCTACTGGTCTAAACACTATCAAAAGCACTAAACTATATTAACAACTTAAATGCTAATGTTTTTTTCATGGAATTGTATTATTTTTATTCCCAACTGTAAGGTTTTCATGTTCTTGTTTTATGTTTTTCTTGTTTCATGTTTGTTTTATGTCTAGGCTAAGCTATGCTATGATAGCTAGCTAAACTAGCCTAGGCAGTGTTTTGTTTACTTCCTGTTTTGTCCTCATATGCTTCTCTTTATCCTTGTGTCTTGTTCTCATTAATTGTTCAGTCGTGTGTTTTTGATTGGTTCAGGTGTGTCTTGTTTTGTAATGAGTTCTTTGTGTATTTATAGCCCCTGTCCTTTGCCTTGTGTTTGATGGATTATTGTCTCTGTACCACTGTGGAGAGAGTCGGTTCATGTTTCTGGTTAGTCTAGGTTCCTGTTAAGTCTAGTCTAAATCATGTTTAATGTTTTGTCTAGAGTTCTGTATATAGTTAAGTTTATGTTCATTTGTTTACCTTTGTAAATAAAACTGCACTTGGGTTCAATACTTCTTGCCTCAGTGGAGTACCTGTTACACTGTTTATTCTCTTCATTTTGTGTTGTTTCTCTTGGTTACACTTGTCCAATCAGATTTAAGTCTCTATGTGCTGCCATGTCCATCTAATCTGCCCAGGGCCTTCAGAATCAGTAGTGCTTTGCCATGTAACTTAAACTATATTAGCAAAGAGACTGTTTCTTTAACCAATCAGATTTCAAATTCGCCTTTAGGGCCAGCTAGATCATCAGTCTTTTCCGTCCTTTGATTGGTTGATCAGAGCAAAATGTCGACTAGAAAAACATGTCTGTAGCGATCTGCATACATTACTACAGACGAATTCGAATTATAATTTCCACAATGGCTGACAAAGGAGGACAAATTGACTTGGTTTTGGACATACCTAAACCATGTCTTAGCCCAGGAAAGAGTTTGTTTGACACTTTTAGACCAGGGTCTATGAGCGGTACCACTGGCTTACAGCCTTTTAATGTATGATGTATTTTATTACAGAATTTTATGTTTTTGTCATGTTATTGGATAAATATTGATTCTGAACTGCTCCAAATGTACTGCTGGGTTTTCTGCTTTGACAGAAATAGTATTCACCCTCAATAAACGAAATGCGTCTCTCTCTGTAATTCCACACCGTGTTATATTGCGTTTTTGTATAGTATTGGTTTCTATAATTGCGACGTGATCGTGGTGGTATTAAAAGGTGTATCAGTCGGGTAACTCCTCAGTGAAGGCCCATTTGCCAAATGCAAAACAAGACTCAACAAGACAAGGTACATCCACCAGATGGAAGAGGTTTAAAAAGTCCATGGTTAGGGTGAGAGGTGTCTTTGAACACCAGTGATGTGCTGAGCAGTCTACACTACCCTCTGGAAAGCTTTTTAGTCTGAGGCTGTGCAGTTACTTTATCGCACTATAAAGCAGTTTTTGTCCCTGCATTCAATAGTGCATCGTTAAAAGTTCATCAGGATGTGTAGGGAAAGATTAGTTCTCCTTATTTTCCTGAGGAAGTAAAGGTGCTGTTGTGTCTTATTGGATGACCAGTTTTAAGGTATTGAGGTTCCAGAAAAGATCCCCAGATATATGGACACCAAGGAACTTGAAGCTATTCACACACTCCATTTTAGCACTGTTTATGTAAATAGGTGTGTGTGTGTGTGTGTGACTTTTCCTTGTATTCTATCGGTCCACAATTAGTTCCTTATTTACTCTTATTTATACTTAAAGCAAAGTTGTTGTTGGTACACCACACTGCCAGGTTCTCGACCTCTTCCATATAGGCTGTCTCATCGTCATTGCTGATCAGCCCTACCACCATGGTGTAATCTGCAAACTATATTATAATGTTGGAGTTATCGGTCGTGGGTAAAGAGAGAATAGAGGATTGGGCTAGTACACAGCCTTGTGGTACACCAGTGTTAAAAGTGAGCATGAAGGAGTCATGATTGTTCAGATTGTGATTGGTTAGTGTGAAAATCCAATGTCCAATTGCAAAGGTGACCTTGGAGATTATCTTTAATGGGATTACGGTATTGAAATCAGAGCTGAAGTTGATGAATAGCATTCTGACATATGTGTTGCTATTGTTTGGGTAAGTCAAGGCAGAATGAATGCAAAGCTAAATGCATTCTCTATAGACCTGTTAGGTTTGTAGGCAAATTAGAATAAATGTTCTAATGTGGCATGTTTTCAGGTGGGAGAGGATCAGATTCTCAAAACACTTTGCAATGATTAATAAAGTGTATACTATCCTATAGATATACTATAAATATCCAAATCACCTTAATCGGGCTTCCCTGACTTTCTCTTCAAAACACGTTACACGAGCCGTCCCCCTAATAAACTTGTTCCTATCTTGTCCAACCTCGTCACTTCCAAAGAAAACCTCAACATCTTCAGCTCTGCTGCCTCCAGCCCTGTCACCTGTCTTCTTCTCAATGCCATTTTCTCTAAACCATACATCATAGCTGGTCTCACCACTGTCTTGTACACATTCCCCTTAATTCTAGCTGATATCCTCCTGTCATACATCACTCCTGACACATTTCTCCACCCATTCTTACCTGCCTGTACTCACTTCTTTACCTTTTATACACTCTCCATTGCTCTGGACTTTTGACCCCAAGTACTTCAACTCCTGTACCTTCTTCACCTTTTCACCCTGTAATCTCACTGTTCCACTTCTTTACCTTTCATTCAAACACATGTACCTGCTCCCTGCTCTCACTACAAATCACAATGTCACCCACAAACATCATTGTCCAAGGAGATTCCTGTTTGACCTTGTCTGTCAACCGATTCATCACCACAGCAAACAAGAAGGGGCTTAGAGCTGATCCCTGATGCAGTCATACCTCCACTTTAAACTCCTTTGTCCACTGCACACCTCACTACTGTCCTGACTTCCTCATACAATACCACAGCCCTTTTCTTTGTACCCTGTCATATGCTTTCTCCAGGTCTACAGAAACACAATCCAGCTCCCTACGACCATCTCTGTACTTCTCCATCGGCATTTACAGAGCAGAGATTGCATCTGTAGTGCTCTCTCTGGGCATAAAGCCATACTGCTGCTCACAAATATCTACTACCCTCCTTAACCTAGCTTCCATTTATCTAAATAAATGCAATATATCCTAGTTTTCAAAATACCACACATTGCAATTATGAATACCTTAACCACTTCTCTGTGAGAAGCTATAAGCTATAGGTACAGCATTTACATGTTACATGTTCAACTTAAATGACATTTCATCATTAGCATTTCATCACTACCTATAGGCTACAAAAACAGCTTTGTAAAATACCAAAAATGTAACCGTTTAATAAGAGCTAAAGAAGTCACTTATTACTTTAGTGGGGAAGAAAAGCACCCCCCATAAAATCTATACTTTTATTTGTACTAAGAGGTCTGCACATAAATGTATGCCCTGAAACATTAATGAACTGAAGCGCAGCCAGAGTGGGCCAGAAGTTGATAAAGGCCTACAGAAAACTTAACTCAAAATAAGTTTTTTAAATAGTAAAACAACCAAGAAGTTTTCTCCAGCTGCTTTATGAATGTTGGTTTTCAAAGGTTAAAATGACTCATTGTTAAAATCTGTTGATAATATTACTACATATTAAAATCTGTGTTTTCGTCACTTAAAGTTATTTTCTGACATCCTTTTCCTCGTTAACATTTTTTTGTAACAATAAATGTAAACATTTTTTGGTTTTGTAAATGTATATCCTCTGGCTCATGGAAAGAGAATCTGCATATAAATCCAAAGAGCACCGCTTATTTGCTGCAGGAGCTGCATGCCTTCTTCTAACAGCTCTATGCCTTGTATACATCTCAGAGCCTTGTTTTATTACAACAGAACTCTTTACTAGTTCTAAAATTAGGTAGGAGAAATTTTGACAAGGGCACTTAATGTCTTTGAGGCTTATTTTTATGGTTGTTTTATGGTGTTTTCTGCAGGCCATGGTAACAGACTTTTTTGTTATTTTGATTTGAATGAATGCTGAGATTAATAAGGAACGTTCCAGGAGTACATTTACAATTTGCAAAGCAGCAGAGACCGAAAATATACATATATTATTGCCATGAGAAAAATCTTTCTACTCTGAAAATAGAGTAAAAGAACAAGACAAAACTTTTTCCCTTTTTCTACAGAGTTGGCAGGTGTGGAGCTGTTAATGGTTTTTTCAGTGGAAGTCATAAAAAGGTTATCTTAACCATAACTGTTCTTACTGTTAAGACTCCAAATTAGTTAGAATAGAGATTTATTTAAAGCAATAAGAAAAATGTAAGAAAGGCAGTGAAAGAGAAAATGAGAAAGTCAAGATTCTCTATACCAGCCTCCAAGATTAAATTAAATCAGTCTCATTAGATCTTCAAATTAAACTTGTACAGGAGCATATTTAATGCATGCCAAGATTCTGTGCTGGTGACTGATGAAATGCAAGTTAAACTTCCAGAACTGACAGAGAAGCATTAATAGCCTTTACTGTACAGCAGCTGCTTTAACTTAGTTGGCCTTTTCCATCAGTCTGTACCTGTTTTTGTTATTTTAACCAAAGTCATACTTCCCTAACACAGTTGCAGATCGAATAAAATTTTACTGAAATAAAATAGAACTAAGGTAAAGACACATCAACACACTAAAATAAAATAAATAATAATCCTTGATTACAAATGTGTGTACTTTGACTGTGCATAACATTCTCCATTCGCACACTCGAAAGTGTCAATCATTTTCTCGAATCTAATTATTTCAGTACTGCTGACTAAGTCCCCAATTTCTAAAATGACAACTAGGTTTTGCTGAAATGCAGAATTTATTGGCAGGTGGCAAATACAATGTTTGATATGTTTAACAAAACAAGATTAAAGAGAGCACAAAATGCGTTTCTAGCAATATTTACATTTACATTTACAGCATTTAGCAGACACCTTTATCCAGAGTGACTTACATTTATCTATTTTATACAACTGAGCAATTAGGGGTTGAGGGCCTGGCTCAGGGGCCCACAGTGGTGGCTTGGTGGTGCTGGGAACTGAATTCCGATCTTTCTGGTATCAGTCCAACACCTTAACCACTAAGCCACCACTTTCCACGATATCATGCATGATATGCCTCTTTTTTAAAAGCAGCTATCTTGCTCTCTCTCTCTCTCTCTTTCTCTTCCTTTCTATTCTATTAATAGGTCAATGTAAAGTTGAAAACAATTTTCTAATTAGTATAAGAAAATACGGCTAGATAAAAATGCATTAGGAGGTGCATCATGTTTCCTTTTAGGGGCTAATTAGAGGAAGCTTCAGTATGTGGTGTTGTAAAGGACAAAAGTCATTAGTGTTGATATTTGGTTTTGGACTCTTGAACTCTTCACCCACCTCTCACCAAGAGAAAGGCGTAAATGTCGAAATGACAGCGTCTAATATAATTATCCCACCATCCCTAAGGCATATTTTAAAACATAAACCCAATTATAGACACACACACACACACTGTCCCAGTTTCAGCTTTGAAAGGGACTAATAGCCCTCTCTATGTATCTCCTGTGGTATTTAATTTCCTTATCCCGAGTGGGGGGCACCTACTGTGATGCAATGACCCTGACCTTTGGGGTTTCTGTCCGGTCTTAGATTGTAAAACTGTGTGCGGAAAGGACCATCCTGCCCCCGACAAATTTCTGCTAAGGATACACCCAAGGCCAGTGCCTTGGAATCTGCCATACCCCTACTTGTGTGTGCTTTGAGCTCTTTTATAACCAGTAGGCCTAAAGCCTTATAAGCTAGAGACACAGTCTCAACCGTCTATCTGCTTATTGTCTGCATTGTGGCTGGCGCTTCTCACAAAGGACGCAAAGAACTCCCGGGAGCAACCCAATCGGGGGAAACATGGCCATGGCCTGTGTTATATAGCACTACATCATGGTCTATGACATCACTCGCCAGTGGCATAAGACTTCTTTAATAGACAGATTACACTTGCTTTAGGACAAAGGTTAGAAAAGAAACCCAAAGTGGACTCAAAGCATATAGACACAGGAACTGAAAAAGAACTGAATTTTACCTCAAAAAGTTAAACATTTCATTTTAATTTATTATTATATTTTTATAGAACAAATCAGCCAAAGGTAATTAGGGTGAGGGGAATCTCACTGCAATAATATGAGAAAGCAAACTTTCAGAGGTACCAGACAAAAAAAACACATTCTTATCTGAGTGACAGCAGATGGGACTACAAATAGTTATCAAGTGCAGTAGTAATATACGTTGTTGGTATGTATAAACCTAACAACTCCAGGCTACATGCATCAGCATGAATTATAAAATATGCAGTGAAGCAATGCAGTATTTTGTTGCAATATGAAAAAAAAATATATATATTATTAATCAGCAGTTCTGGTCCAGTTCATGTCCATAATGTTGCACAAAGTGAAAATTATGAATGACTATAGCTATGTAGGATACATTTAAATGGCAACACACAGCATTGTGCCATGTGCCTTTATTGAACATCATGTCATTTTATAGAGTTTTCATAAAAAGAAAAAATTACGCAAAAATTAAACTATTTTGGATACAGTTAAATGATACAGCCAACGTATTTGAGAAACCAGACAATCTGATCATGTGAGACTTTTGAGTTGAACAAATCAACATTCTTTTCCATTATAAATGCAACAGTTAAACGGTGGGCTAAGACACCACTGTGTGCAGATTTCTTTGTATGATGTAAAGCACAAAGACTTACAGAAGTGCAAAGTCAACAGTCTAGAGAAATCACCATGCTCAAGTACTACTGTTCTAATGCAAAAGCCGAGCTAGATAAAATGCAAAGAATTTAGGACTGAGTACAGTCACAGAGTTCCACTTAAGGTGTGTTTGTGTGTAAACAGACAGAAGACACAGTCAATACACTACACTGCAATACAGCACTACTGCTGTGCAATACAGACAACACCACCTACTAGTAAACAGATTTAAAACAAATTTAGCAGCACCTTTGAAGCAGCAGTAAAAAAGTGGTATAAATGCAGAAATATGTGTGTGTCAGTCCAATTTGCAGTAATTCCCTCACTTTATCAATAACAACCCAAAACCTTTAAAATATAATTATATTAAAAAAGTAAACACACAAGTCTGTTTATCATTTTAAAGTAGTGTGTGATTTATGAGCAGCTCATGCTGCTAGAACATGTTTAAGCAACTACATATATTTTTGATTTACATTTGTAAAGATGCCCTTATCTAAAGCGACTTACATTTATCATTATTCTTTTTATTTAACTGTGCAGTTGAGGGTTGAACAACAGTCCAACTTCTTTACCTCTAAGCTACAGTACCAATTCCCTTGCCACTGTTCTGACTATTGGCAATTTTGAGCTAAACAAACATTAAAATGGCATTGAATAGCTGCACTAAAAGCAATGCCTTCTCACTATTTGATCATTTTTTCCCACCCACCCAACACTGTAGGAGCTTTCACTCAAAAGGTGAGCTCAATCACCAGTGTTGGAGAAAGTACTACAAAATTTCAAATTAAATGAAAGTATTGCTACTAAAATTATTCACTTAAGTATAAGTAAAAATACTTAAAAAATAATATAACTCAAGTAAGAGTAAAGGTATTTTGTTAATAAACTACTCAAGTTATTGAGCTACAAATTACTTCAGTGTGTAAAATGTGATCTTAAAACATTTAGGCACAAGGTTTTTTTTTGTTTTTTTTGTTTTGTTATTTTTGCCAAAACTATAGGCTAGAAATCTTTTTTGTTGTCTGCAATTTTTGTTAATGGTATTCAGAATAAATATAAATTAAATACAGAATAAATGTTTTTTATATCTAAAAAAAATATCTAAAAAGCCTTATTCAAAACAAAACTTCGATACAAAATCACAAATGATAAATGGAAACAGAATGCCTAAAAATTATGCCATACATGTACATAGGTATTTTTCTATTTTTCCTTTTTTGTTACTTAAAAAAACAAATCTTGTCCACACAAGCACAGTTTTAAAAAATCTTCATCCCCATGAAAACACAAAAACGCTCTATAAAACACTGTGTAGCCAGCATGCCAAGTCAACAAGTGTTGATAGAATCCAAACAGTAAAGTCCTGTTGGCCAGTTAGAACCTGTCATGGACAAGCCAAAAACTCTGGTTTCGCTGGCTACACGATAACACTGGACCCTGTGTTTCTCGAAATCTTCACCCTGGCAGGAGTTTTTTAAAAATTCTCTGATTCAATGACCCGTTATTGCATTTGTGTGTGGACAAACAACCAAACCGCATAAAAAAATCTGTGGCTTTGAAAATTCCTGTGTTTATGTGGACATGGCCTTAAATGATACCAAACCTTATTTTTGGAGTCAGACAGTAAAAAAAGAACTGAAATAGACATGGTATAAACAACATCTTAGCTCTTGAAAAGGCTCAGTATTTAACCCTGTAAATACTACATAATACAACCATTGTACGATTCACCCAACAAATACTGTACACTGTAAAACCAAATGAATGTACAACTTTTTTAACTTGGTACTTTTTGTGAAAAACAAATGTACTGTAGTTGAATAATTTATTTTCAAACAACTCAAGTGAAAGTAAATGTAACACAATTTAGTTAAAAAAGTGGAATATTTTTATATCTATCTAAGTACTGTATTTGTATTCTCAATTAGTTACTTTTCACCACTGTAAAATACAAAATGCAAATAACAAAACAAAATTGGAAGATCAGAATTTGATTCCCTAAGTTGCCACCGCCGAGCAATTGCTTAGCTGTATAAATGAGATAAATGTAAATGGCATAAAAGTAATGTAGTGCTAAACAAAAAAAACACATGAATGATTAGATGGATGGATGGATAATGCTGGATGCGTGTCCTTCTTGTGCAATATCTGCTCTTAGAATGTGTTATATAGGCAGCCAGCTCCATTTCCATGCTAATGAGAATGTGTGCTAGCCATAGCACCAAAAGGACACCTGTGGATTCAATTTGATTCCCCTAGTGGGTTATTAATCTCTAGCTATGCCAGATGTGCTTCCCTCAAAAGCTACCCAGCAGCTACAATAACTGCATCGTGTGAGTAAAAAGCAGAATAAATGGATTTATGAAAAAAAAAAAAGATCGATTTATGTTTATGTCCACTGTAACTTCATCTATTTATCCATCATTTTGCCTTTTTTTGAGCTTTCACTGAGAAATTCAATGAGGATTCCAATCTGTCAGAGCTTGGCAGAACAAAACAGTGTATCATGTGTTCAGTAGAATGAGGCGGGAGTTAATAGAGCTCAACATTTACAAACCCTTAGCCTTTTAATCTACAAAATCCAACTATCAAAATGAAACAGAGCTGACATAAAGACAGCACTCTCTGTCTGTAAAATGTTTATTGGCTTATACACTTATTGAGGAGCACTTCCACAGCAACTCGGACCTCAGACATGTCCAAATTATTACTGACCACAAATCTTTAATACAGTCTCTACAAACCAGCAATGCCTTACACATAAGCTCAACCACTTTTTTGCTTGATTCGGCAGGGGCGTCATACACCATAACATAAATGTTAAACCAGGTAGTGAAGGCTTAAATGGTTAAGGTGCTAAGTGGAAGACCGGGAAGATCTGCGTTCAATCGCCCCGACTCAGCTGAGAACGTCGTTCCTCGGCTGAGGACGTTGTTTGTCGGCCCGGCCCGTCGCTCTGTTCCCTCGCTCCCCACTCTGGCCTCGCCGTTTTTCTCGCTCCCCCCTCTGATACACTATAACACAAATGCAAATGTATTGTTTTTTAAACTGCACATAATCATAACAAGGTAATGTTTCACATTCGAATTTTAATTCAAGCCAGAACATAGCAACTCTCCTCATCTCCTCAAAGTTGCATTCATCCATTCATGGTTTAACACTGACATCTGATTATTTATGCCCAGGATTTTTATGTGAACCTCAGATAAAGTATAAGCAGTTTGGAACATGAAACTAGATAACACAGGATTTTGCTTACCTACAATTTGTAGTGGCCAAGGGTGTAAAAAGCCCTGTATATAATTAAAACATCCGGATACCTGACCATCATGTGAAGTGCTGACACAAAGCTGAAAGAATATTTAGAAGCATTATGAAGCATTCTAGGATTTGTAAATGGGTATAATTAAACGATTATCATTAGTGATTTAAGTGGTTCAATAGTGTACATACAGAAATGAATGCATAAATAATTACTTAATGGTCTGTGTCAACAGGTTGGTCAATTTAGTCTCATGAATGATACATACTTTAAAACAATAAAATTTTAACCTTAAAATAATTCTTTGCTGATTTGTTTTTAAAAGCCCATGGTCAAATGGCATTTGCATGTTTTTGGGTTAAAAACTAAAGTATTTGATTAAAGCACATGACAAAATTTTTAAAAACATGTTAAGTTCACAACACAAAGAAAACAAGTCACAACACAATGACATTTACAAAGCAAGCATCAGTTCAGAACACAATGGAATCTAGCCGCAACACAGCGGAAACAAGCCACAAAAAGAAATCGTAGTAAAAGAAGAATTAATGATAATATAAAGTATAATGCCTATATTTTGCAGTGTGTGTGAAGCCAAAGCCTAACTGAAAAACAGACTTCACGCCTCCTTCATCATCTTTACCATGTTTACAAGAAACTGTAAACTGAAAACATATAAAAGTCACTTAATATACAGGAGGTAAATATAGTATGATCATCTATCTGAATGAATCTGAACAGCAATAAATATTTGGTGTCAAAAGAAAATAAACATTACTATTTATTGCACTCTGGCTAAATGTCTCTTTGATCTGTGCTAAAGACATAATGGGTATTAAGTATTTTTTTAAATAAAATATCCCACATACCTGTCAAGAATATTTAGTTTTGATGGCTAAATGACAGCAGGAAATTAAAATGTATTCACAGTAAACAACAGAGAAGCAGCTAAGCAAATGCACAAATCAAGCATCAAATCAAGCAAAAACACCAAACTGATTACAAGAATCTCGTTTTAAAAATAAAATCCATTGATGCAAAGTTACTGAGATACTCATGCACAAATAATTCAAAATCTGTATGTAAAGGATTCATTAGAGCCCTTCTTGTTCTCAGGCATGGAATAATCAGTAAAAACTGATCAAACAAAATCCCTCTTTAAAAAAAAGAGAGTGTTTTTATAGAGAAAGTAGAATTACAATGCTATGTAAATGGATAAATTCAGCAAAATTTCACAGTTTTACATCATTCAGCTGAACATCTCCTAAACCTTGTCTTTCTTTTGTCTGTTAAGTAAGAGGAGACTGAATAGGCAAGATTTTCTTATCATCATTTCATCATTACTGCTAAAATAGACTGAAATTCACACTGTAATACTGTAGGCAAAAAACAGAACCACCTTCATAAATCCTGTCAAGACTTCCTATCCTCATGAACACTATAAATTACTTTAAAACTCTTTATTATTATGAGAATTACTAGGGAAAATTATTGGTGTATTAGGGTTGTGACAGTGAGGAAATCTTTACATTGATTACTAAACTTGACCAAACCGGTAATATTGGTATTTTACTGCTCTTGTGCATTTTACTTTTACTTTCAAATTACCAGCAGTTAGCAATGCATAGTCTCGGGAGTCAAACTTAATTTATCGTGAAATATTTTTTATTTTTATAAAAAAATGTAATTTAAATTAATATTCAATAACAAAATAATACTTAATACTTAAATAATACTATAATGCTGATAATGGGAGATCTTTCGCTCCACTAAGGCCAGGGCGGCAGACAGCTTTTGGACTCTCTGATCACTTCCTCCGGCCTCTTCAGCAATGCAATCAGCGCAGCCATCGGCAGTTTTTAGTAAACAGGTGGCTCAAGTAAACAGGTGGCCACCGCAGGTCTCCAGGGCTGCTGGGTGGGGACAGCCCCAAGACAGCTCTGCTTAACGAACTGCCGAGAATCAGGATCTGATGGAAACGGAATCACTGTTTACAGGCTTAGACTTGCATGGCAAATGAGGTTTTCATTTTAGGAAGTGCCTGTGGTTATGAAGGGGCTGGGGGGTCCCTGAGGGGTCATACCACTGGTATCCCTGTCTTCACACAGGTTGAAGCTGTAGAAGGATCCTCGCCTTTGTACCTTCTGGTCAATGTCGTCACTCCGCCTGTAACTTGCCATGCTTATGATATTTTGCCTTTTGAATGCTGTGATTTCACACATGCCTTAAGACTGCAGTCACACAGGAGAGTTCCCATGGGGTTTTGACACAGAATTCATTCACTCTGGAAAATTAAGTTATATTTATAACCTTAGAGATGAGTTCCAGAAATAAAGTTTTTACAACAAGTCTCAAAGGCAACAAGAACTACTGCAAATTAGTTGCAGAAAAATAATCACTATCATTATGCCTCATCATCCTTTTTTTTTGGTGTTTAGTGTCTCACAACGCACAAAGCAGCAAAAGAGCAAAGCAGAAGTTGACATCTTAAAATCCTGGTGAAACTTTTAGAAAGCAATTTCCACCCACCAGTGATCAGAGGCATATATTTCAGGATTCAGAGAGATGACATGACACAGCAGAGCATCTACTGTGTCCTCCACTTTTCTGAATTTAAAAAAAATCACATAAAAGAAACAAGAATTCAAGGAGTCAGATATAAAGGTCCACTGCTTCAGCTCAAGTCCTAACCTTTAGTTATGTTAGCAAAAAAACATTTTTGTTCTGCTGGTCAATAAGTTAAGGGGTATAAATGTACTATGAATTTAACAGTATTGGGCGTGTAATTAGTTACTAGTAACTTCTCACAAATAATAGTAACTAAGATACATCATTATAAAAGTAATTACTTACCAGGGAAATTAACTATTGCATTACTTTTTAGTCTTGCTTTTCACCTTAGCAAGTGTAGTAGTAGTGCTAATACTTTTAGTTTGCAAAAGCTCCCTTTGAACTCATTGGACTTGCCATCATTCTGACTCCTGAATTTTATTTATACTACCTGTAACCATACTATATTGAACATACATGCAGACAAAGTCATTGCCGGTGTGTGCGATTGCACATGTTTGTGTGTAAGTCTCCAACTTGATATAAATGATATAAATAAATGTACAGCCAATCATCATCAGCTATGTTTTTCTCTCCCACCCCCAGCACACACAAACACCAAATATCATTAGTTATGTGCCCCAACTTACCCCACACACACCAAAAAAAGGGAGGCTACTCGGATTAAAACCGCTTCAGTGAGTTTAATTATAGTAACATTTTATTCTCAGTAACAGTAGCGGTAATATAACGGGGGAAACAGTAATTTTTGTTTGAATTCATTTATTCATAATGCTATTATTTCCATCACTGGTATTTATATTTTCTGTGAAAGACGTAGGACGAATAAATGTTCCATCTGAATATTATAATAGATTTTTTTTATACCTTTCTGTCAAAATATGTATGTGCATAAAGTATAGCTAATCAAACTACAGTTAGCATTTTCCAAGATGTCCAAAAACTTTGTTAATAGTTGAAAAGTGAAGTTTTTATGGTACCACAGCAGGCACGTTTAACTTCTGCTGTGATCGTGTTTTTGTGAGTTACCTCCTGTTTCCTTAAATGTGTCAGTAGTTAAACTGAATATGCGTAATTTGTGTTAGCTGTTATAGAGTGTGTGCACTGAAACGGAATTTCAGGTTAAATGCTATCAATTCACTTCTGCAGTGTAAAAGGAAGGTAATATTAATATGAAATATAGTAATTTACTGCAAAAACCAGTGCTGGTAAAAAATAATAACAAATAAACAAGTAAATAAAAATGTCACCTAGAATGTATTGTGTTCACTTTGGTCATAATTCTTTTTTTTCCTTTTTTTTTTGGGTTGCTTTTATGACTCAGTTACAACTGTAAGTAAAGTTATTAAATTTGGCTGTATTATAACCATTTATTCAGAGATAAAACAAAATTCCTTCAGATAGATAATCTTAGGGTGCCTAAACTTTAGGCTACAAACAACTAACTGTTGATCAAGCAGATATACCTTAAAGTGCTAGCTTAAGATAAACATTAGTCTAAAAAAATGTTTGTGAGTATATAAACAGCATACATTTTTTACACAGATATATTATTTATACATATATTTATTAATTAGTCAAAGCTATTGTTTAAAAATTAATTTAAATAAAAACAGTTTCTATGTTTGTTTGTTTTTTGTTTGCAGCATATTCTGGTAAGAAAATAATCACAGCTCCCTCAACTGGTGTGGATGATCAAGCAACGTTAAAACTAAACAACAAAAACCCTTAACTGAGAGAACAGAGAGTAAAATACTTACTGCTATCTATAGAGAAGCATGGGTACTTTCATTCCTTCTCTCCTCTGTCAACAAGACCTCAAGATATGGCACAACAATCTTTAATACAAAGCAGAGTCGAAGCTGCTGACAGCAGGCAGACAGCTCTTTTCCCCTTGCTACACACACACCATCCTAAGGCTGATGAGGTGCTGATGGGATGTGAGCATGACTTTCTTTCCCTCTTTCTTTGACAGCCCCCCAATTACTGGCCTCCCGGCTTCTTCCTCTGTCATTCCGGGAGTCAGCTGGATGAGACAGGGACTCTTGAAACACAATACCTGACCAGTGTGGCCAAGAAATGACATTTTAATCCATTCTCCATGTATTTTAAAAGACCAGTCATGGATGAGCCTTAATTAGAAGGCTAATATAAATGACAATGATGGGGATAATAGATGTTATTTCTAGTGGCTTCCCTTTTGTGAGCAGTCCTTCTGTAATGGGCAAATAAGAGACAAGGGCTGTCAGTTAATAAGGCTACTGAATTTAAGTAATTATAAAGTCAGTTCCCTTGTGTATGCATGCTTTTGGAGATCTTTTCTCCACACACACACACACACACACCATAAAAATCCACGATTCATCCAAACATGCACTAAAGTGATTAACAAAAAAAAATACCAGTTTTACGTGAATGGTGTATAGAAGATCTTATATTTTGTGTACTAACAGTAACAATGTAGTAATATTTAATCTTTAATATACATTATGTATCAAATGTGCATAAGAACCCAACTCTGAGTGAAAGCAAGCCACACGCTAGTTCTACTGTATCTATTTCTACTGTAGCTATTCATGGCAGGTATAGTTTAACGATGAGACAATACAATTGATCAATACAAGAAACTGGCTATGGCAATAGAATAGATGATGGGGTAGAGGCTTGTAAATAAGGCAACAAACAAATAAAGCAAAACAAGCACTTATAAGCCAAGAAACAGACAGAAAGTAAAACAAAAGCTAGGTAAATATAGGAAACAAACACACAACAGGCTTTAAACAGATGTGCAATAACTGTGCAAAAATATATTGTACACTATACTGTATATTGATACAATTAAGAATGATTAAGTGCGATTAAGTGGGCATGTAAAACAACATTGGGATCTAAACAAAGACTAACTAAAAAAAATGCAGCATATGGCCCAGCTATGTCATGCCTACTATGTACTATGTCTGCCCCCTTAATATTGTTTAATATCAAATATGGATTTCATTCATAATGCATAAGGAATAACCACAAGCCAAATTTGTACATATATTTGTTCATATAGGCCTAAGGGTAATTTGCACCTTAGAGGCTATGGTTCGATCTTCTGTAGTTGTCTCGTAAAGGTGGGTTATTGTGGTGTATAACCTACAACGCAAATTATGCCCTGTGGCTGTGCCTCCATTTGCATATTTTATTCAGTGTTACGACTCCTAATGCCACTAGTATTGCTACAATTTACCAGTGGTGGGTGGTGCATTTGGTACCTGGGCCTTCAGTGGCGATTTACACGACTGATACACCTCTTAATACCACCAGATCACGTCATGATTATAGAAACCATCAATACTATACAATGCAATATTATTGCTATGCAATATAACACAGCGTGGCATTACAGAGACGGAGGTATTTTACGTATAGGGTGAACACCATTTTTACTAGAGCAAGAAACCCCGTTGACACAACTCCAACCTCTACAATACAACCGCAACTGTAACACGTACATCAACTGGAGCAGTTTAGTATCAATATTTATCTAATACAATGACAAAAACATTAAAGATATAAAAATATATAATAATACATTTAAAGGCTGTAAGCCAGCAATACCGTTAGTTAGAACTGGTCTGGAAACTTTTTTCTGCCCTGTCCGCCTTGAAAACAAATTTTTAATATTTCCCGTTCTCTGTCAGTAAAAACTCTAATTCAACTGTACATACATGTTTTGCTAACCGTACTTTTCTGTGCAAAAATACTTTATTTATTTTTCATATAAAAATTTGCAATAACCTTTTACTTTCTTTTTTATATTTCCTTTTTTATTTCTTTCTTACCTAAAAATGAGCAACTCTAAGCTTCTGTCACCAAACAAAAAAATGCAAACATACTTGGCGATCTTTCTGATTCTGATTCTTTCTGATTCTGAACGGAAAAATGCTGACGTCATTGTACGCCAGCTAGTGGGCCTCGGGAGGCAGACTTGAAATCTAATTGGTTAAAGAAACAGTCTTTAATAACATTAAACAATTAGCAATCTGCCGCTACTAATATAGTTTAGGTTAGATGGGCAGCACTACTGATTCTGAAGGCTTTGGTATATTACATTAACATGGCAGCACATAAAAACTGAAAACTGATTGGTCAAATTTAACATACACGTACTAGAAGCAGTGTAGCTGTGGAAACGCTAAAAAATGAAAAGAATAAACTGTTCAGAATAACGTAATACAATTTAACACAAATTTTAGAATTTGGGTTGTAAATGTAGGTGTCAGCTATCGATAGTGTTTAGGCCAGGAGAGAAGACCTTGCTGGCCCTGACTGCACACCACTGCAATTTACAGACCTCTGAAATAAAATAGAGAATTTCTGTCAGAGCTTGCTGATTTGCTGCGTTAAATGTTAGAAAATTCTGCTTCTTTGGAATTTTAACATTCATGTTACATAAGAAAGATTTTGATATGGCCAAGGAATTTTTATTTTTGTTGGACTGTTTCAATCTCATTTAATTTGTGAATGTTTCTACACATTATAAAGGTCATACACTGGATTTAAATGTGGCAAATTGTTTTTTTGTGACAATTTTTTTCTTCTGTGGATGTAAGACTATCTTTTATTTAACTTGGAGGTACCGTATTTGCCAAGGCCTTTTACCCATACTGTCTCTTTCTGTAAATGACAGTCAATTGACCCTGCTGCTTTTTTTATTTAATCGATGCTTGTGTAGCCATGACTAAAAGTCATCTTTTATAATTAGTTTAT
Source organism: Bagarius yarrelli (assembly GCA_005784505.1). Classification (NCBI taxonomy): domain Eukaryota; kingdom Metazoa; phylum Chordata; class Actinopteri; order Siluriformes; family Sisoridae; genus Bagarius; species Bagarius yarrelli. The sequence continues at coordinate 5,294,552 of VCAZ01000007.1, forward strand.
TTGCAGGTATGGTCTACAATCTAATAAATTCTATTTAATAGTGTCAATACAGTTTGATGCCACACTTTAGGTAAAAGGAAAATTAAAACATGTTGGCCAAAGTGAGACACCTACTGTATTGTACAGTTTAGTAGAGAAGTCACAGGTTAGCTAACATCTGTACACAGGCTGGATATAGTCCTGGGTCCCATTGTACACCGCTGCTTTGGAGTAAAAGGCCACAGCAAATCAATACAAGATAGGGGTGTACCGCAGCATCACTAACTGGGAGGAAAATGTAGCTCACTGATTAAGGTGTTGGACTGTCAGAAGTTTTTGTCATGCTGCCACTGCCAGACCTCAACTTTTAACTGCTTTGTTGAATAAATTAAACATTGTTAGAGCATCTACTAGATGCTGTAGATATAAATAGTGCACTCTGTATGCATTACTAGCAAACTGTTTAAGGCTTTTTAAATCTGTAGTCCATATTTACAAAACGTTTTATCTTAAAATTAAGAGTTTTCCTAAATAGCAGTTTCCTGGAAACCTGTCCACAAAGCTGCTCTCAAAGTAGAGAGAAGTGTTCAAGTTCACCTTGTTGCCATAGATAAAAAATGTTAACTGCGACACTCAAATAAAGATTTTAAAATGCAGACTAAGTGCCACCAATTAAACTGATAAGTTCTACAACAGTCATTATACCTTCACGATTAAGCCGATACCTTTTTAAAGGCTCATAATCGACAATTGTTTCTTAAATGTTTATGTTCTGAGCTAGACTGCAAGCAACAGCTATTTAAAAATAGTTTGTTTCTTGGTCTTAGTGACCTAGGAGTCCTTTTCACAAATCCTAATGTTTCACAGATTTAGGAGCTTATCTTAGTGCTAAACGCTTTGTAAAATAGTCTTAGAGCCAAAATCTTTTTATGATTGTTATGATTTTCTCCTAAATCAGAGTTACAAGCTACTTTAGCCTCAAGATGTTTTGTAAATACAGGCCCTGATTTCCTTTTTATTTTACTTTGTATTCTTTTATTTTTTTAATGTATCTTTTAATTTGTTGACAACTTAATTTGTGGATTGGTTAAACTCTACCATTTCCACCGATATCTCTTTATATTCATGATTTTGTTATGTTATCTTCTTGTTTGTCTTGAATTTTCTCTACCAACCCGATGGCAAGGGGAGCGCTGGTCTCTTCTTTCATCCACTGCTGAGCGGACATTTATTGCTAATCTACCTGAACTGATATAAATATGCTTCATTCCCAGTAGGTATACATGGAGGCCATAGCTGGTTTCCATGCCACTCTGGGTGGCAAATCGTTGAGCAGGGACCCATTAGTATCCTGGCTTCTTAAAGGACTAACACCCGCAGCTCGGATACAAACACAAAGTGCCAATAGCGATGTCAGTTCTTATTGAACTGCAGACCTTCTGTCCTCCCCCCCTTCTGTGACTTAGACCGCTTTAGGGCAAAGGTTATTAAAGTAGTTCCCAAAGAGATTTGATGCAGGAAGATATTTAGGTAATGGTTTGAGGAAGATGAAATTATGCAAATAATATGCTTTGATCTTTAAGGGCATCAGATCTCAGCCAGTTAGTACCTGTGGGAAACTGTGTCTTAGACAGTACTGTTCATAATCATTAACAAAATGTGGGATGTGTTGAAACAACAATATATAATATATATAAAAAACACCTGACTAATATTGTGTAGGATGCCCTTTTGCCTCCAAAGCAGCTTTGACCCAGCAAGGCATGGATTTCACATGACCAAGTCCTGAATGTTGCAATGTGAAGTCGTCATGGGCTTGTTTGTCCAGCACAGCCCACAGATGTTCGATCGGATTTAGATCTGGGGAATTTAAAGGCCAAATCAATACCCTGAACTTGTTGTCATGTTCCTTAAACCATTAGTGAACAATTTTTGCAGTGTGGCTGCCTTCAGACAAGACCGTTGCTCCGATGGGTGCACTTCGATTAGGTGTAATAAAAGGGGACAAACCAACACTAAAATAATTCCACATTTATGTGTATATTTTTCAAACTTTCTCGAATCAAGCAGTAACATTTTCACTAGTGGCCTTAGACTTTTGGACCTCACTGCACATGCACAAAGACTTATAGAAACACATTCACAAAATAGTAACCCCTAATGCCTTTTTATCACTTCTCTTCTCAGTGGCTGTTTTGCCACACCACAGTGGTTTATTAGAATATTTATTTTTCAGACCTGTGCTTCTAGCTGTGCAGTAACAACTATTCATTTATCACCCTCCACTCCATGTCCATGCCAGCACCCTGGGCTGCAGCCGAAGGACAGCAATTACAATTTATGGCCCTTTTGAGCTGGGATTAATTAAAAAGATCTGTCAAGGTGGTCCTCTTGTCTGCTGCAGTTAGTATGTTATGCCGTATTTGCACAGCAATCAGTCTCAAAATGGACAGCGGAACATTGCAAAAATGACCACTGTGATTCTCTCAATAAGAGAAGCCAAGAGAAACAACTTGGGAGTTTATCACTCATTTAAGTTAAGGTTCTTATTTTTGAAGCAACTTGTGACTAGGTATATGTAATTAATATAAAAGTATATAAACTTATTTTGCATATGCTTATTATTCACTGCCTGATATCATAGAAACAACTTTCTTGCTCTGGCTGGAGTACAGTAAAATATTTGCAAAATAGATAGTTTCAGTATCTGAAAAGGTTTCAATTTATAACGATGTCCTAAAACCTGACAAATCTAACAAAGATAAGACACTGACTATAGATTTTTATACATAATTAATAATGTTTTATATATAGGCCTAAATGTCTTATATAGGCTACTGTTTAGCATAAAATTGTTATATATAGAATTATTATTTTCTTATATTAAAATTAGAGTTATCTAACTAATGATAGCTAGCATGATATCAATCTCTGATAGTGATTTTGCCTAAAATTGCATTAGCTTGCTTGGACGCCTAAACAAATATATATTATGTTAGATAGCGAATGTAAATAACATTAAGGCTAGCTTAGGTAGTAGTTATTAGTGTAATGTAAGCAATATTTTTGATCTGTTTAATTTTTGGAAAACGCATCATACTGTCTGTAGGTACCCTGTTTTAATCATTGTAGTTCTATAATAGATGACTTCCATTTTAACAGAGAGTTCTTAGCAAAATTCCCAAGTATACCTGACATCACAGCAAAATAGCTTACTTTTTACTACATTTAGCTTACTGTATATAAAGCCTGACATTTTTTTGGATATCATTTTTTGGATAATAATGTAATATTACAGTTCTGATTCAGACTGACACTTTTGGTAGATACTTATATAATGGGAAGATAATTTTAGGAAAAAATGGTAAGGTACCATATTAGAGAGTTAGTGTTTTATTCAAACTTATTTAGATTTAAATACATTGTCAACACAGTACACATGTATTACTACATACATTTATATCACCATACAGTTTACAATAAAATATGCCATGAGGGTTTAAAAACTAACAAAAAATAACCCACCAACGAAATTGTTTAAATTTGTTGACAACATTCTGAACAGAAAGGGCTATAAAGCATATTTTTTACAGATATATAACTATTGCTGCCCATTAGTATTCCTTAATCAATGATCATCATCCAAAGACAGAACAGACTGGTTTTTTTTTTTCTCCTATTCACAGGCCTGTCAGTCTTCATAGTGAGGTTGAATGTGCGAGCTGGAATGTAGTGTTTCGGAAGGGAATCTGTCCTGTTATAGCCTAATTACGCTCATAATGACTAAACATGTCTCAGAAAAACACAGCCAATAGTGGTTATAGATTCAGCACTCACAGTGTTATGGTTTCCGGCTCTAGCCATTTGCTAGTTCGGCTTCTAATTGTTTTAAACAAATCACTATGGAAAAGGGGTATAATTATCTGCCTAGTTCACAACTCAGCAATCAATAGGATAAGACATCTTTGACATCCAACCAGGAGTAGTGGGTCGTGAAGTATACAAGCACAAAAGGACTGCATATATATATATTTACCTATACTGTGCAGTAAAAGTAAATATATATATATATATATATATATATATATATATATATATATATATATAAAGCTAATAAAGCTATCTATTTACTATCATTAACTGCACATGGCTTTATTATAAATAACATATATATTGAAACAGTATAGTTAATTATTTTTTAATGTATAATAAGGCAATGTCTATTTACCATTATTAACTGCTGTCAGTGCAGTGTGAATGCATCTAATTTTAAAATGCTGTCTTGTGTGCTTAGTTGAAAGGTTGCTTAGACTGACTTATGAGCTATACATTTAAGGCAGCCAGTGATTTAGAGCTGTGTGACATGCAATAATTTAAGTGTCATGTTCAGATGTGGAATGAGGGTGGGAATAATGTAATTAAAAATAATAGTAAACTACTAATAATAAAGTATAAAGTGTTGTTTTATTTTTTCTTATAGTCTATTTGAGTTATCCTTATTATCTCCCAGTTGTTAGTAAGCCGATACATTTATCGCAATCAACACAAATGTAAGTATTGTTGACTTCAATATATATATGCACAATTTTATCCGGGAATCCAGAAAAGTAGAAACACTGCACCAGAAAGAAAAAACCCTCAGGCTTTCATCAGCGTTTTGTGAGAACACAGATAAGTCTGATGTTGTAAAGGGTGTTGTCACGGTTTCCCCTGCGTAACATTGATATATCTGGTTTATTTCCCTGTTATCCCATGGTACCTGTTGTAAGGTAGCATCTTGTTTCTCACTTAGCTGGATAATGGATACAGGAAGTGATGTTGTCTCTACGAAATATCGGCATCAGGCAGAAATCTGCGGTTTGACAGGCTGGCTTTTTGTCAAGGGGAAAGTGCTACACAAATTACCCTTCACTTTGTGGACAAGACAGTAGATTTTAAATGGGGGCTTTGAATAAGATATGCTGCTTTCTGATTGTCTCTACTATAATCCCACAGTGTCTCTGAGCTGTCCAGATGTGCAGATCTTCTTTACCCGGCTGTGTGCAGCAAGCATCTGCTTCGTTAGAGAGGGTCTTATTGATCTGCAGATGACAGTGCTCTGTTTGCACACACTCATGCAAATGTGCACATGTACACACACGCATAGGTTACATCAGAAGAACACGGCTCTCCAGCAAAGCGTGGATTTGTGCAGGCTGAATTTTAATAAGAGACAGACACAGATATCTTTTTGATCCTAAAGGAAACTGAAAAATTACAGTAAAAAAAAAAAGTGATGTGTGTGAGCTGCTTCAGAATACCAACACTAACAGACTGAAAGCGAAAAAACTGCAAACATCTGCCTGGATTGTGTAAATTGCAGATATTAAAAGCTAACTAAAGTGTTACAAGCAAGTAATGCCTAGACCCTGCAGTCATTTTTAAAAAATTAAGATTACAATGAAATGCATGATTACTTATAGCTTGAAATCCACAACATAATTTGCATTTCAAAAGGCAAGTAGTCTCATTAGAAGACTTATTAAAAAGCAGACTGGAAAAAAAAAAACAGAAGCATTTTTTATAAAAGTAGACTTGGGGGGGCCACAGTAAACACGTTGATTCTGTAATAAGGAAGCTTGTTGTAAGTTCATGGTCCTTTTAATTATGTTTAGTATGAATATTGCCAGAAAACTGTTGTCGTCCTAAACCTTTATTTACATACGTCTGCTGTAGTGTTTGGTGTTTATATGAAATCATTTAATAACATCAATAACGTTGTCTAAGCATGGGTGAATAACAATAAAATAAAAATATAAATAATATAAAATAAATTATAAGAATAAAATAAAAAAAAAATTACAGTAAGGTCAGCTGGAATGCAAATGCATGCCTGTGTCTCTAATTTACTATTCACTGGGGAAAGGTTCCTACAAGTACAATTGTGATTTTAAATGTTATATTTAATATATTTTTATTACCTGTACTACTCTTAATATTCAAGAGGTTCTATGCCTTTTTTTTACCTTCTAGACCTGCTTGATAATTCTGATGCACTGCTTGGAGATTTTTTAGTTGAAGGCTGCTTGCTGTTGCTAAAGTTGGCCTTGCATGAACATTCTGGAGATACCTGGAATTGCTGAGCTACTTCTGAACTTCTTCTGATCCTGACCAATTTCTCTTGAAGGACTTGCAGCTTTATTTTTGAAGTGCTTAATGATACCAAAGATGATGCCTCCTGTGATACATGAAACCTTGTTTCAGAAACCATGATTATGTGCATATTTTTAAATAGCTGAGATGTTTATGATTACAAAATAAAGAAATAAAGAAAACGACTAGATTTACACTATATGATGTCTCCTACAGAAGAATGGGCTCTTTCTAATTTTCACTAAAGAAGTATTTTCTTGCCTTTGTTGCCTCTTTCCTTGCTATCGTTGCCTTCTTGCTAATAATACAAATTGCTAAAATTTAAAATTTTGATAATATTTGAACTATGAAGCTTTTTAGAACAATTTCCATAAATACAACAAATAGCAACAAAAATTTCCATAAATACAACAAATAGCAGTTCAGTAGCAGACTGTTACACCCTCCGTGTAGGAAGGAGCGGTTCCGCCGGTCTTTCATACCCACCGCTGTTAGACTGTACAACTCAACAGTCTAACTACAGATGCACATAACTGTAAATACTTTTAGATTTTTAAAAATGTTTATCGAAAATTGTTTTTATTTCTCACAATTTGCACTTTTCTATTGCACATTTTTTCTACCGTAACAATTTAATTTCCCCACTGTGGGATCAATAAAGATTATCTCATCTCATCTTATCTTATCTTAAATAGCTTGTATGCAATCATGCAATTCAATTGATCAGGGTCAACGATCTCAGTACCAAGAAGCTCAACAATAACAATCATTATTGGTTTGGTTTTTGCCCTAAGTGAACAGCATTTCTATTTTGTCTGTCAATTAACCTAGCAACAAGCATTGGATGCTGCTGTGCCTTTCGATTTATTAGGGTAACCTGTTAGTAAGCATAATTGCATGTTTAAGAATATCCAACTATTATTTTGTTTTCAATCTCTGCTTTCTTGTGACTCTAAAGCCAGGCATACACTGTGTGTTTTGGCCATAATTAAAAATGGCAGTGTCAGTAGATTTGTTACACTAACCTGCAGTGTGATTTCTCCTACTGCAACAGGAGCGCTGAACCTGATGATTCAGGTACAAATTACGGGGGGGAAATTTTTGGAATGAATCCGGTGGACAGTACAGCAAGAAAAGAAGCTAGATTAATGCTACAGATTCTGCTAGCTACTATTTAGATAGATAATGCGGGTTACTGAACGTGTCAAGTTCAGTGTGATTTGTGGTTTGTACAGCAACAGTTGCAAAATACTAATAAAAATTACACAGTGTAGGCCTGGTTTAACACACATTTCTTCATCAAAGCTTTGAGCCGTTAAAAATTAACCCCTTTTTATGGCCAAATGTTTCTTTACCCACATGTACATGCAAAAACTGCTGAAATATGTTATGAAACATAACCAGTAATCAATGTGCACACAGTCAGTTAAATGGCAAAATTAGGTTTATCTATTAAATTTTATATTTTTGTTAATTACACATTAAAACTAGAACACCCTACCGGCTGCGGGGCACTGGGTCATAAGCTCCAGTGACATCAACTCACATGCGGGTGAGGAGAGCCTACCGGTGGCTTGTCGGCCAGTCTAGGCACCCTTCCCCAATCAATGGATGCACAGGGATTGTGGAGAAGGTGTTTGGCGGAGGCCGACTAGGAGTTATTGTAGTTATTGGATTATTATTGGGTTATATTTTTATCATGTTATTACTTTCCTTTATTATGTGTATCTATCATTTTAGAACAAAAGTGTATATTGCAAATCTGTCTGTCTGTCTGTCTGTCTATCTATATCCAGCTACATACATATATATATATATATATCATTTAATGAAGAAATTCCTGCCTTTCTTGGTTTGTCATTATATGTTAGAGTGTATGTGTGTCTGTGTGTTAAAAAAGGCGGCTTCGCTCTGCTGAAAGCACCTTGTCCTCAGAATGCCTTGTATTTTTAGTCATTTTTACATTGTCAGCAACGCAAAAGATTAAGCACCATGGAGATCACATGCTGCCTCGATCTTTAACCTCAATCATACAATCATTCTACCAAAATTACATGGTATTTTTTTTTACTTACAAAAATCCATCCTATCATATAGTATACAGTATAATAACTGATGCTTACAACATATTTTCTAGCATTAACTCATTATCAAAAGGTGCCATTTTCTAAGAACAAAATATGGCTTTAAACTGCCAGGAATCCAGATTAACATGTTCAGTGCATTCAGTTTTTAACTGCTAACTTCAAGTACTTGATAAGCGCTTTAAATTCTTTAACTGTTTGATAATTGAGATCAGGAAGATGCTGCTAAATAATTGTTTATTATAGACAAAATACACCAAATACGATTCTATAGTTGACAATAGTGCTAGTGCTTTGCAGCTTTGTGATATGTACGTAACGAGATGTAACGGGGGTAATAAGACAGACATAATAACTATATGATGATGCATGACCTCTGCTTTGTACTATGCAGCAATTATATAATGTAGCTTGTAAAAGCTGGCTAAAAATACAGCGTGTCTGTGTGTGTGCTAAAAATAAGTTTCTGAAATTGCAATCATTTATAATATACTAGAATATATATTAGAATATACCAGCCATTATGCAATGTCTTTTTGGAGGTTATACACTTACTAGCTCGACATTGCTTTTTCATCAGTAAAATGGTTGTATTTTCTATGCTATTATCAGCTTTATTTATCATAAACTTAATATTCTGACCTGGACGAAGTACACAAACATTACTTTAGTAAGGTTATAAAAAAGATTATAACCAAACATACAACAGAGTTGCACAATACACAAAGCAAAGATAAAGACACCTTTCACATGTATTTGATTAAAGGTGGGATAAGAGAAGCAAAAACAATCATGCAGAGCTCATCAACACAGAGAAGGCAACTTTCATCAATAATCATTCAATTCTTAAAAGCAGTCATTGACTGGCTGTGAAATCAAATGTGATTACAACTGTGTAAAAGATAAAGGAGGTGATAGAGACATAAGGTCTGTTGGTTTGGTTTCACAGCACTAGAAGAATACTAAAATTTACCTCCGCAGGCATATGACAACGCTCAATATCTTTTTGTCTGTCTCTCTCTCTCTCTTTCTCTCCTGATCTGATTTTCTAGTCACAGGGACAGCCCTGGTCAAGCCAATGCAAAAGGTTCAGTAAGCTGTCTGTTCAATTTAGCGCTGGACACCTCCTTCCACCCTCCCTCCCTCCCTCCCTCCCTCTCCTCTTGTTTCCTCCATCCTCCCTTTCCTCTTGTTTTCTCGCTTGTAAGACTGTTCTGGTTGGTACATCTGTAAAAGTATAATCAAATATGCTCTTTTAGTTTGAAGAGCCATTATAAATAGATGACTTTAATTATTTTCCTTTTTGGCAGTAAAGGGCTTTTATGGGTTGCCGCTGCATGTGTGTGTGACAGAAACTTGTGACACACTCATTATTGTCCACCGGCAGCCACAGCCTGGCTGTCATCTGGCAGCTAATGAACTCAGGGTCTGAAAATAGGGCACTTGTTAAGGTGGCCCAAGGAACCTGAGATAAGTTAAAGGGTGCAGACTCCTTTGGACTTTCAAATTAAAAGTGCCATCTGCCATATTGAGAAACAAGTTTAAAAAGGTGCTATTAACATACAAGTACTCAAAGTTTGCATTCATTAATTTTTTATTCCTTTATTACAGTAACTGGGTCATCCTGTTTAGAGCTGTGGTCAATCCAGTGTTTTGCACATTTTTGGTCTGAAAACAACCAAAAACTTTATAGTACTGTATATTACCATATCATGTAAAGACTGCAGTGCAAATTTTATAAGGGAGGGAAGGTATTCAGGTGTCATCTTAATATCACAACAAAACACTTAATAATCCATATCTTTCTTTTTTACCCTTTCTATCTCTCTTTCTTGCTCTCTTAGAGGGTTAACTTGCCCCTGAGGTACCAGTGACCAGTTTCGTGCCCCTTTCCTCAAGGCTACAGTTGATATTACATTTGATCATTACAATATGCTTTAATTAACAAAACAGTTGGAGTCAATGAGGATGGGTTCCCTATTTAGTCTGGTTCCATTCAAGGTTTCTTTCTACTTCATCGCCTCCGGCTTGTTGACTAGGGTCAAACTTACACTTTTCATTGTTACTGCATTCTGTGTAAAGCTGCTTTGAGAATAACAACGTCTATTGTTAAACATGCTATACAAATAAAAATTGAATTGAATTGAATAGTCAGAGTGCCTGAATAGCTTGGACAAAGACAGAGAGGCTACACCGACTAGATCTGGGATAAACACAGAGAGAGAGATGTCAATCTTACTGGGGATTTTACAGGCCCAATACCTTTTATTAAAGCAATGCCCCATTTACCGGGATACAGAAACCTCACCACCTTCACTGAGATACATATTGTATATAAATATTCCTTTATTTAAACAGATACAGAAAATACACCACAAACAGACAAGAAAAGACATATTTCACCGGGACAAAAACTGTGCCTTCTTTAGTAGGACAGACACAGAGGCGATATTTACTTGATATTTACAGGCCATTCTTCTTTTTCTGTAAAAGAAACAGAGAGAAGACACCCACTTTACTGTGGGTAAAATCTACTTCAATAAGACAGATTTAGAGAGGAGACAGAGGGAAGATAACTTCCTCACTGGGACTAATATAGAGAACAGACAAAGAAGAGTCACCTGTTACCTGAAATGTGACAGAGAGGCGATGCCTGCTTTTCAGAGATATATACAGGCAGGGACAATGCTAGCAATTTGGGGCCCCATGAATGACTATGAAGTTAGGCCCTCTACAACACTTATTCCACACTCCCACTTTCTACGCCAAAGTGTAGAATTTAAATTAAATAAATAAATATATTTTAAAATGTATATTAGACAAACGTTTTTGGAATGTACATGTAAGAATCATCTGGGGAAAAAGAATGTGATGCTTTTTTAAATGCAGCACATTAGCAGAAACAGTGGAGTAGTGCATATCTGAATTTTTAATAGCTCTGCTCATAGCATATTCTTCGCATTACTTTGTCTGAGGAGTAATTGTTGGAGGCATGAATAATTGACAGTGCAGGGGCGACGCGTCGATGCGCGGTGGTGAGAAATGGATGGAAAAGGCTGAGTGAGCAGGCTAAACAGAATGTAGTATGTGACTCATAAAATGGGTTTTACATTTGAGCCATAATGCTATGAAGTATTCCCCTGTCTATGTGAGCAAACAAACTTGAAATAAGTTAATTGATCCAAACTTCAATTTGTAACTATGGCCCCTTATATTTACATTTACAGCATTTTGGCAGATGCCCTTATCCAGAGCGACTTACATTTATCTCTTATACATACAACTGTATACAACTGAGCAATTAGGGGTTAAGGGCCCAAGAGCCCAGCAGTGAGAACTTGGTGGTGCTGGAAATCGAAGCCAGATTTTCCAATTAGCAGTCCAACACCTTAACCACTGAGCCACCACTTCTCCGAATATATTTATAATGCTCCAATCACAAAGTGGTCCATGGTGTTTACCTAAATCCTTCTCAATATCATTTGTGCCCTAGGTTACCCCGAAGATTGCATTTTTTTGAGAGGGCTCAGATTTAGTAGGGTTAATAGTAAGATTAATTCAATTCAATTTTATGTGTATAGCATTTTTTACAATGGCTATTGTCACAAAGCAACAGTACACAATCAAAGAAATTATACGATGCAAATGAATCAGAAATCAATTTGTCCCTGATAAGCAAGCCGAGGGAAACAGTGGCAAGAAAAAACTCTCTGAGACGCAATAGGAAGAACCAGAGAGGAACCAGACCAAACAGAGAACCCATCCTCATTTGGATGAAAAACAGGTAGCGGGAATTATGTAGTTACACTGAGTGTGTAAGCAACTTAAATCATGAGTCCTCGAAGATTATGATGTTGTTTTACCAAACTGTACAGGAGAATGCAATCAGATACAGAATATACCTTCGGTCGGGCAATTTGTGAGTACAGTTAAAACCTGGGCTTGGAGAGGACAGAACTTCTTTATCTACAGACTTTATATGAAAAGTCTAAAGTCTATGCTGAGGGAGGCAGATAAGATTTTGCATGACATAAAACACCTTTAACTGCAAGTCTGTAAAGCTAACATCAGGCAGGAGATTAACAATCCCAAGGTGTAAATTAAATTGGTTTAAGAACTCGTTTATACCCTCTGCAATTAAGATACTAAATAAATGAGGGTTGGGAAAAACAGAGCTACATAGGGTAAAGATGAAATTACCAGAGCAACTTTAAATGGCATAAGTTGTTATAAAGCTGGTAGCATTTAAACTGGGCCCATGTAAAAGAATAAAATCATCCCTGTCCCAGTGGTGTGCAGTCAGGGCCAGCAAGGCCTTCTCTGCTGCCTAAACAACATCAAAAGCTGACCTACATTTACAACCTAAATTCTAATATTTGTTCCATTCAATTGTATTAATTTATTTCCAACAGTTTATTATCTTCATTTCGTAGCGTTTCTCTTGGCTGCACTGCTTCAAGTACAAGTATGTGGATGTTAGATTTTTTTTGTGCAACATCAATAAATATTAATCATTAAAAAATTGGCTGACAGAAGAGGGGAAATTGACTCTGTCTCGGACATACTTAAAAAAATAAGTTTTAAGGCGGACTTTTCTGGAAAAGTTTGACATAAGAAGGAGAGTTCGGTTAACACCGAAGCTAACTAGCTTGTCTTAGCCTGGGAAAGGGTTCGCCACTTCCAGACCAGTGCGACGGATGGTAACACTGGCTTACAGCCTTTAAATGTTTTATATATTTGATTTCATTTTTAATGTTTTTGTTCAGAATAACATAAATATTGATTCTGAACTGCTCCAGATGATATACGTGGCAAAGTTGCAGTTGTAGTGTTGAGGTTTCGAGTTGTCTTAACAGGGTTTTGTCACCCTCAACATGTGAAATGTCTCTCTGTCTGTAATTTCACGCTGTGTTATATTGCGTTTTTGTAAAGATGATATTTACGACATAGTAGTGGTGGTATTAAGAGGTGTATCACTCGGGTAAGGCCCCACTGAGGGCCCAGGTACCAAATACACTGCCCTCCATTGCCTTAGTCACTTTTCTCTCGCAATGAGATTCGGCTCTCTGTCCTCCTGAAAATTACATAGATTTGCATTCATAGAAATAAATATGCATAAGAATAGATCTAGCAGTGACAAATATGCAAAACAGTCTTGACCTAAGTTGCTTATATGATAAACGGGGAATATTTTGTCGACACCTTACAATCCAGATCCATATGTAGTTTTTCTCCAACCTGTTTCCACAAATTTACAATCTCTTAATCTCTAATAATCTCTAAAGAGGATCCGTTGCGTTTGTAAATTCAATGTTTAAAGGTTGTTGGCTCTACACCAGTGGTGAAAAGACTACTAAAATTGTCTACTTAATTAAAAGTATTGCTCCTTAAAAAACAATTCACTTGAGTACAAGTAAAAGTGCAAATTAGAGTAAAAAATGTATTTTTTAAAAAACTACTCAAGTCACTGTGTTACACAGTACATCGGTTTGTAAAATGTGATTTTAAACTATTCACGTGCAAGAAGTTAATCTCACTTCAGAATTTATGGGGTTTTTTTGTGCTGCACACGCAGAGAGCTACAGTAATCTTATGCTTGAACAGGTCATAAATATATACAAAATTGTCAAAATATCCTCATAAACAGTCAAAAGTATTTTTTGTCAAAAGTAAATGTGGACAGTCGTAACAGAAAATGCACTAATTTGTTTTTATATTATTATTGACTTTATTTATTATCTTATTGTTTTATATTTTATTTATAACATTTACTGTTTTTAATAATGTTCAAAGTATATAATATATAGTTTTGTTGTGGTATTTTTGGTAAAACCATAGGCTTAAGATCCTCATATCCTGTGCTCTGTAGGCGGCTCATTTAGTGGCCACAGAATAAAAATGATCAATATCAAAAGTTTTTTTTCCATATTTAAATCAAATCTTCAATAAGAATCATAATTTTTAACAAAGCAGAATCGCTATAATTCAACCAATGCTAACAACTAAACACACTAGAAAAGAACTGAACTACTAAATGTTATAAACAACAAAACCTACAAAAAGTACAATATATAATCCCCCTAACACCTTAAAAGCTTAAAACCTTATAATCTGTTTAGAATTTTCCAAAAAGAGAATAAATTTAATAAAGTAAACTGATGCTTTTATCCTTACTGCGTCTGAAACTGGAATAGCAGAGAAAGATGAGGCCAGTGATGCTTCTCAGCTTCATCAGCGTCACAGGGTCTGATGGTATCCTCTGCAGATATCGCCGTTTCTATGGATGAATCATCAGATCATTTTTTTCTAATTATGTGCAAAGCCACAACTTATTGTTGGCCAACACCTTGAATAGCTCATGAATCTTATAAATGAATTTACGTTTATTTTTTTACTTTGTACTTTCTGTGAAAAACAAATGTATGGAAATAGAATTTTAATCAACTAAAGTAAAAGTAAAAGTTCTACGATTATACTCAAAAAATTTGAAAAATTTACTCTGTATTGTAACAAAAGTATATGTAATTACTTACGTTGCAGGCTGTTAGCTGTTGCACCTACTATCTGTCATTCTTGCTGATGAGACCCATCACAGTGACATCTGCAAACTTAACGATGTGGTTTGAGCTGTGCATTGCTACACACTTATGAGTCAGTATCAGTGGAGCTCTCAATCCAGACTGACTGTGGTCTCCCAGTCAGAATGTCCAGGATTCAGTTGCAGATGAAGGTGTTTAGGCCCAGCAGGCTCAGCTTCTCAGTGCTGAGGAATGAGTTGAATTCTAAACTGAAGTCTAGGCACTGAACTCATAGTACAAATGTGCGTATAAGTATGGCTGCTATAATGTTAATAATCCTTGTGCAGGTTAAATATTTCATTTTATTTACAAAAAACCCACAAATCCACACTAGCTAGATACCTGGCTTATTTGTGCATTTGTCACTAAAGTCAATATACACGAGCATCATTGGTTATGCTATTACTGTAGTATGGAAATGAATGTTATATTTTTTTACTTCTTACTGTTCATGCCAGCCATATATTTGTGGCTGTAGCTGCACCGTTCTTTCTTCAATATACCCTTAAACAAATATTTTTTCATATGCTGTGACTTGTGTTAAATGAAGTGCCATATTTTTGTACCAAGGCTCGAGGAATAACATAAGAGGAATAACAAAGTGCTATAATAATCAGATGTTTGAGGTCATGCATTGTCTAATAAAGTAACGTAGAGGCCAGAAGTCTTACAGCCTTTACACTTTCCCTATATCCAATAAGCAAATCATATTATTACTTTGTACCTTCTGGTGACATGTACTGTGTATCAAATATGGCCTCGGATCCACTGCCTTCCCTGCAGAGCAAATCCATTTCCTTCCATGATTAATTTCATTGTTGCTGTGGATATTATTATTCCCCTATTCTGCTCAGCATGTTGCTCTGGTCCTGTTTGTAATTCTGGTGAGGTTGAGCTGTTAGAAAGCATTCAGCAAGCCAGCGCTGTAATAAGACTCAGGGAATTTGGGTTTCTAGTCTGCAAACAGAGCGCATTTTTAGAGTTGGCTTGTTCAGTCCCATTGCACAATGCATGACAGTAAATCATTTTATAATAATTGCTATGGAATATATCAAAATCAGGGACAATACTGCATAATGCCCAGGTGTAACAATTATTCACACTAATGATAACACCTGGTTATGCTCAATAACTCTTTCATAAAAAAAAAAAAGGTGTTACGGTAATTACCTACCACTCATTTTTAAAATCAGGTACCATAAATGACATTCAAAATTAGCGAAAGAGTGGTGTAAGGTTGAATTAAAGACAATATGGGATTGAGAAAGAATGATTACATCAAGTAAGGGGTAAAAATGAATATAAGTCAAAGTGAGGACACTGTGTGTGTGCTACATTTACACATGCAGCAATTTTATTGCATCAAGTCACCAGCCGCTGTATTGTAAAGTCGCCAGGAGGCGTTCTTACCACTGGTTGCTATAGCAATAACATTTAGCAGGGAGTGATGCAACTAGCAAAGCATTTTTTTAGCACAGTGGCTAAGGTGTTGGTCTGCCAATTGGGTCAGGGTTTAATTTTATCACCGCCAAATTACTGCTAATGGGCCCCCGAGCAAGACTCTCAATTCCAAAATGCTCAGCTGTAAAAAAGAGGTAATTGTAAGTCGCTTTGGATAAGAACATCTGCCGAATGCTGTACATGTAAATTTATATTTACATGTACAGCATATATACTTGTTTACTTGTATACATCGATCATGTGCTTTCCTCTTTTTTTTCCTCTTATTGGTAGTCACTGAAGCTAGTTCCATCATCTTCACACAAACTGTTTTAAGCTTTGTTGTGTTGCTTGACATGGCCACAGCCAATCAGCAAACGACTGCCGTAACTCATCACTGAAACTCTAGTTACTTAGTTGCTGCAGGCCTTAGTCACCTTAGTATTAGGAAGAAAACTGAATGATGGGAGACTGGTGATTAAAAGAGGTGAGTAAGAGAGGAATAAGTGAACGAGAGTAAGTGAAAAGCAGCAAGAGCGAGAATGAGGGAGAACGGAGAGACACAGTAGGTGAGACAATGAGAGTGAGCATCATATAGTAGACAGAGACAGCGATAAAGTGATAGGACAGTAAATAAGATAGACAGTGTATGTGAGTAGGACAGTGATTGATGTATAGAACAGTGAGTGAAAGAGACAGTGGGTAAACTGGCAGAGACAAAGCAAGCGAGTCAATAAGAGTGAGAGTAGAGGAAAAGACTGAAAAATAGCAAAGGTGTGAGTAAAAAATAGGCTGTAAACAGGAGTCTGTAAGACAGAACAGTAAGGAAGAGAAACACTGTTTAAGAGAGAAGACATTGAGACAGCATGTAGGAAAGGCTATTAATGAGAACAAGATTAGTGGCTAATATTTCAGCATTTTGACCGTGTTTCTGCTGAGTTAAGGGAATTTTTTTTCATCCACTGTTTGAGGTGCTAATGCTTGCCAGTAAAAGAGAAAAAGGTAACCATCACCACCAATCCTGAGGACTAAATCAATAAACGCAAAGGTTTCTTTCGGTCATGTGTAAACCAGGCTTGTTAGTGCTAAGATCGAAGAAGCCTGAAGAGATCCTGTTTTCAATTTCCTGCTCCAGTAACCCTCCTGCCTTCCCCAGTAGCCCCAGCTTATACCTCTAAGGGTTTCGCTTTAACCAAGTGCATTACCATTTAGCACGGCATACATTTATGCCAGACTGAATCCTATTTAAAAAAAATTAAAGGTTTTATTAAATATCAGGGGTAGCATTGAATTATGATTTTGGATCCTAATACTAACTACATGTATAAACGAACCTTTAAAGTCATTATGTATAAATGTGTTACCATCCATCATCTGGAATCTTAACAGAAATGTTTCTATATTACACGAAGAAAGCTGAGGATATGTTTCAGTTTGGTGTCTGTGTCTGTTTTGCAGCAGAGTCACCAGACAGAGGCTGTTACCCTTATAGCGGAATTTTGTTAAACCCTACAGAACTGTTCCAGCTGTTTCCATCACTGTCTGCTTGTTGCAATTCACACCACCAAAAACCGAATTGAAAAGTGTGATTTAGTATGTGTGGGATGCTCATAAAGGCATTACAATGGAAGCAACAGCAAATTAAAACACCACAAAATTTTTGCACCACAAAATAGATAGAAAAATGCTTGTAACAGATAATAAAGAGAATCTACATGGGTCACGATAATGAATTCAGAGTCGCCTATGGTATTGTTTCTATGTATTTTACAAAAACTGCTAATTGTTATGAACTGACAATTAAAAAACGGACATAGACTAGCTGAAAGTGGGATTTAACTAGCTACTTCAAAAAAGGCGCAGATTGCATTATGCCATGACTGTTTGCAATAGATATATTTGAACCATAGTTTCTTTTACATTCTTTGAAATTTAAGCTTTACTTCTGCCTCCAAAAAGCATTAAAAATATCTTTATTTAAAGCCAGTTAAAGTAAAGTTGGTAAGACTATGAATTTGTTGAGCAATAATTAGTTTTGTCCAAGTTAAAGTGTGAGATAAATTAAATAAGTGTAATTACATTCAAGTGTATGTACATTCAATTGATTTTTCTCTTATTATAACAAAAAGTTCAGTCCTGTTCATTACACAATTGTGAAACATTTGGAAGTCGAATTAAAGCTTAAAATTTATACCCAGTGTCAAGACACTTCAGAATATATCCATGTAATCAGCAGTGTGTACGGTACACTTAATGCTGATTATGTACTCCAGAGCTCTAATGTAATATAGCAGTAATGGAATAGAAGACCATGCATGCTTCATGTCATAAATCAGCCTTACTGTAACACAGTACTTAGCAAAGTGTGTGCTTTTCTCAGCTGCCAGTTTTACAGTCTTGCCTGCACTCTATATGCTAACAAAGCTAAACCACCTGAGACCTGACAATCTGATTCAAATTATTTACATACCCCTATATATGCCTATCAGCTATAAAATATTTGAGAAAATAACCATCTCCATTGTGACAGTCACGTGACGTCACATCTTGTGAAAGTCAGATGAGATTCACACCCGGACATGTTTACTATGATATATTGCTTTAATCTGATCCCCAAGTTGCCACCTCAAACAGATGCTGCCTGAAATCCATAAAAACATCATGCTAGTCAACTAACACATCCATATATGTCTAAAGGAAAAGAAAAATGAACAGTCAACAATATTATCTGTCAACTGACTCCTATATAATTTACTTTCTCAATAAAAGGTTTGATATTATTGCCTTTACCTGTGAGTGGTGCAGGGCCTTGAGAGAGATAAGAACTAAAGATAACAATTCCTGTTTCAAATGGGTTTGAGCTCACTTTATCAATGAATCTTTTCCTCTAAGGAAACAAAAATGGTTTGCTGGTGTTCCCTTATTGAAAATGCCAAGTTATCATGTCGGAATGATATATAAACCTTGATATAGTTGAGGGTAAGGCCTTGCTGTTTGGACAATCCAAGCGAAAGTTGAGCTTCCAGATCCAAACTCTGCTAAACAGGGAAGCCCAGCTGGTGGCTTACATGGCACCATATAACTCTCCACAGACCTGCAACCCTGCTGCTTTGGAGGGGATTCACCCAGCAAGCACAAACAGGCTGGTAGACAAAGATGAATTCTGCCATGCCGTAATTATCCACTCAGAGTGACTCCCAGGCAAAATCCACCCACATACTGTACTTGCTATTTCTATCACTCACTCTTTTCCCTAGGGTGCCACTGTTGCTCCTCCGATACCATGAATCAGGCTGTGGCAGGTCTGCCGGGGCTGTGAAGAGCTAGGACACTTCACCCCAAAATGGAAGTGGTTTACAGCTCTGTGACGTGGTTAGGTGGTCCCTCTGACTTCTTCCCACTCTTCCAATATTGGTCAATACGAATGAAATTACATTTGAAGTAGATCCTTATCCACCAAAGCCTAATTTAAGATGAAGGTATTTCAAAGATATGAGGGTATGCGCTAAACAGTGTTGGGAGTGTTCATTTAAAAAAGTAGACACAAATAGTAAAAGTGTTATTAACTAAGTTACATCATTAAAAAACTAAATAAATCCCATGGAATGTAATTATTGCTTTGCTAAACGTTAAATAACTCGGATGCCCAAATATTAAGGTTAAATTAAATAAAATGGACACGAGATGAAAAAAATGAGAAAATATATTTCCAGTTTGCGAAAACGACCTTCGAACTTGTTGGACTTGCCATCTCAGAATGTCCAAATTTCAATAATTCCTGTAACCATTGGCCCTATGGAGATCACATCCTGCCAGCTGGGGGTAGTATGTGAAGAATCACCTAAGGACTGACAAGAGGCGGTGCGACATAGGGTAGGCCCTGGGCTGGGGCCCTATCCAGCCTCGAAAGGTCACCTCCACAACCTTATGGCCTTGGCTGCCCGGGTCAGTATGGCTGCCATCTCAGTGTCGAGCTCTGACTGATGCCCGGCCCCCAAAGAGGCCTGCTCAGCAGAGTTGTCCATCTCAAAAGGCTCAATCTCACTCTCAGATGCTGCTATTGACATCAGGTT
Organism: Bagarius yarrelli; assembly: GCA_005784505.1. Lineage (NCBI taxonomy): Eukaryota > Metazoa > Chordata > Actinopteri > Siluriformes > Sisoridae > Bagarius > Bagarius yarrelli. Next base: position 5,314,838 of record VCAZ01000007.1, read on the forward strand.
CATGGCTCCGACTGGGGAACCCCTTTCGTTCCTCCAGTGGCCTGACCGGTGTGCATGATGCTAGAAAAGATTGCGAAGCCTGCAAGGATTGACCGTGCATGGCCGCTGCTCCTCCCCGCTGATCCCCAGCAACCACCGCTGCGGCCTCATACCCAGAGGTAGAAGAACCTGAGCAGAGAGATAGCCGAGGCTTTTTTTTACTGAGCGAAAACCCCTAGCTGTGCTCCCAATGTCTTTGCACCTTCGAATCCCTAGCATTTTTACTTTATACTGTTCATATTTTAAACTTGTATTGTTTAAAATATGTATGGTTTGGTTCATAGACACGTGGATGCTAATATATTTGTTGTTCTTGCACAATGACAATAACTTTTTTTATTTTTAAACTTCAGTTAACTACCTAGGAATTTGCAGAAAAATTCACAATTCGTCTAGTAGATATAAAGACCACTCCCACACGAAACAGCATGTTTCACTCACCCACTCTGCTGTTTCAGTCGGGCAGTCAACAGACTTTTTCCTGAGAAGATTGCTTTCTGGGATTTGCAAACTGTTGCTAAGCAGTGTGGGTGGAGAAACTCTTTTCAAATTAGAGTTCAGTTGTCACATCCATACTGTAGGAATAGCCCTATTGTACTGACTTAATGCAAGGCTCAGCTTCAAAAAGTGAGACTGTCTTGCAGTGTTGCAGTGTTTCAGTTTTTGATCCATTCACCAATGTCTGATAAACAGCAAAGCGAGGTTTTAAGGGTTAAATTTTTTTTACACTTCAGTAGATTTAGTAGTATTAAAGAGATTTTCATTCATATTTACACCACAGTGCTTTAGAATTATTTTTAAAGATAAAAAATGCAATCATTAACATAAAGCAGGTTTTGGTAGAGAAAACACTTTAAACATTTATTAATGGCGTCTAAGTGTCAAGGGGTTTTTCTATTGATGAGCTACACTGAAGGGCTAGTGAGGAAATGCAATTAACACTTCTTCACAATTAACTGTACTTGTGATTGTATCTGAGCAAACATGCCTATGTCGGGCCACTATTAACAAATTTGAGTTTACTGTGGGTAGTGGGGACACACTTGCAAATCACCATTAATCCTACATGTGCCCATTGTGGGATTGCCTATGTTTTGCCTTTTTTGAGACCCTATGTGGATTTGCTGGAGCTTTTCCACGGTTATGCCGCTGCAAATAATACCTAGTGTTTCCAAAGGGCAAAAACTATGTGGACAAGACCATTTGGAGCCTACAGTGGTTTCGCACTTTGGAGACACTTTTTAACCAACCCTTGAGATTTGCTTTAACCAACCCTTACTAAATCAGGGCTGCCCACACCCAACCAGAAATATGGGCTACTCACAGTAAGCAGGGTAAGCTTGCCCACAGTTAGCCTGAATGGCGGGCTAAATTCGGGCTGCCCACAATAAGCAGATTGAGGTTGGCAACATTTAGACCAATGTCAGAGCTGTAAAGGACAACATAGATGCCGCACATGCAACAAAAAATAGTTTTCACTATAAATATGTTTACCCCTCTACCATGCGCGCTATACAATTTAGCTTGTTTATAACACAGCTCTGTGATAGTGTGATTTCTTTTTGTGTGTCGGTGTGTTTGAGAGATTGATAGCGCACTGCTGTCAAACATGATAGTTGTAGTTTATTGTATAATTAAAACTTGTGTCCCGGCTGCAACAAACCATTTTGTTGCACCTTATTCCCCACAATTCCTCACACTAGCTATAAGTGTTAATAAAGTTATAATATACAGTATTATACATTATAAAGTTATATCATATATATTTTTTTACAAAACATTGATTCCTTTCAGGAGGCCTTTGTTTATTCCCCAGAGCCATTTGGGACACTTATGATGGATGGATGCGCTTTATTTAACACCAGCTCACTGTCATTATAAACCGTGGACGATCCAGAGATCCAGAACATTTTTTAATATAACTCCAATTGCATTCGTCTGAAAGAAGAAAGTCATCATTTAAGTAGTGCCATTCATGTCATATACTATATTATTATATCTTATATTATATATTATGTTATATATATATATATATATATATATAATATATATATATATATATAATATAATATATATGTACATTTGCCATAATGAAAAGAAACAGTAACTTTGTCTTAACCTAAAGTAATATTAACAAACTATATAATATTGTTTGAAAGCTTACAGTCTATAGTTACGATATCTGGTGACAGAATTACAGCGCAACTGCCATGGGAACAGTAGATAATTTATTTGCAACAAGAATATTTTCATATTAGGGAATAGCACAATGGATTTAAATGTAAAAAGGTACATACAGTATATGTACCACAGTTGTTGGGTGCTGGAAAAGGTGTAAAAACCCTGCAAATAATAGTAAAGAGTAACAAAAAAGAAATGTAGATGTAAGAACCCCAAGTTTAACTTAGTGTCTGCCTACAAATCTATTTTACTTAGATGTGAAATATTGAGCTGTAAAAGAAGGGAAAAGTTTCTTCTCTTTTCCATTTTTAGCAAATAAATATTTTGTGCTCTGTCTGGAGCATTAGTGCCTGATTTTAGTAATAAACTCCATTACTTGTGTTTGTTTTCAGACATCATAATGGTTTATAATTGTGCTACAACTACTTGGCCTGTGATAAAAAATATGTCTATATTGCAAAAAAGTTAACGTACAGCCCAGAAAGTGTAAGCTAAGTGTGAGCTAAGTGTGGGCTGCCTACAGTAAAAAGACCCGGGTTGCCCACAGTCAGGCTCAGTGTGAGCAATCCCGTACTTCTCACTGCGTCAGCCTATGTTTACCCCACACTTTGGGCTAAGTGTAGGTTGCTCATAGTAGGGGGCCCACATGTTCCCCATATTTTATGCTGGTAGTGGGGCCCAGACTGGGGCCCAAAGAGCATGTTTGCTGAGATGTAAAAACATATACAATCTCTGACTGAAAGCTGTGATTTTTTTACATATTAGTTGCACAATTATGGGAAAATAACCCATAAATTATATTTTTATTTTAACCACTGTAGGGATTATTTCCCAGCTCAGAAGGGTTAATTTTATATACTATTATGGCTGTAATAGTTATTTTGGCTGTTTATTATATAAATTAATATAATAGAACTTCAGAAGAGAAAAGACTGCTTTCTGGTCTCAATCAAATGAAAAGCTTTGTTTTGTTTCAATAGTCACAACAAAAATGGAGGCTGATGATCAATGATTATAACTGCTATCATTTTAGTAAAAACACTAACAGCTTTTACTGTGGACTACAACACTAAATGTAACTATAAACTTAAAAAATGTGTGATTTTAATTATTGGTAAGCTTCAGTTAAAATAATTATTGTTTTAGCAATAAAATACGATAAAATACGATCTGTTGCCTAGTGTCTTGTAATAATCAATCTGCAAGGATTATTTTCTTTGCACACTGGTGTGTTTCTGTGTGATAACAGCATCCATTTTTATGTGATTACATAAGGCAAAAATGCTAAAGCTAAAAAAAAAATCCCATGACCATATAAGGAAACAACATACATCAAATAAACACTTCAAACCAATACTTGAGAAAGTCAATATCACATCACTTTAAGCTTTACTGACACACACATCATTTTGTACCTAAATACAAGCTTAATGTAAAAAAAAACCAAAAAAACTTTTTCCTAATTTATAAATTAATCCGATAATTATTTTTTTTATTATTTTCATTCCGCACTGAGCCGCGCTATGATTGGCCACCTCACAATCTTACGTTTGCTGATTGGACAAGCAAAACTCAGTCAACAGCCGGAATCAGCCATAGTACCTGAATGAGGTAAACAAAACTAAAACACGAAACCCAGTGGGGGAAAAAAGCCTTTCGTTTCACTCGAGTGTAAAGTTATTTATTTACTCTTTATGCAAACATAAATAAGTCACACCAAGAAATACATATATATCAAGCCTAACATGCTAACGGCTACTGTGAAGAGTAGCGTGCTAATTGGCTACGCGTTCGGTTAATGATTTATATTTTTGAGGGGTCGGTTAGATAACAGTTTTATAGCGCAAACAGACAAGCAGACTAAGAAAACATGACATCTCTGAAGTTTTGCGCTAACATATCGTGGTTGTTCGCTGAGTTGCCCGAGTTCGGGGAGAGATTGCGAGCAGCAGCGTGTGCAGGCTTCCAGGCTGTGGAGGCGGCTTGGCTGTACGGCTGTGACCTGAGAGAGCTGCAGAAAGTCCGGGAGGAAACAGGACTGCACGTGGCTCTGATTAACACTCCTCCGGGTAAGAAACACACTCGAACATATCAGAGAGCAGTACAACTCAACTCAACTGACTAAACTCCAGAGCCCACAGTCTTATTCCATAGTGCCCTAGAAAAAGTTACTTATATTTCAGGCATTTCAGAATTTCCTCATGGAAGTTAATGGAAATGGATGTTTCCAGATGTTTTAGCGCTAACCTGTGCTATGAACATCCATCCACCCATCCATCCAAATCCATCCACCAACCCAATTCATCCATCCAAATCCATCCATTCATCCAAACTCATCTAAATTCATCCATCTATCCATCCATTCATTTACTGCATTTGGCCAAATCTAATTTTCCCTTATTCTCTTATCATTACACAACTAATCAGTTGAGAAATAAAGGTCTTGCACAAGAGTCCAGCAGTGATGTTTATAGAGTGCTCGGGTTTGAACTCGTAACCTGCTAATCAATTGTTTGTTATAATCAGTAAGTAATAAATACTTGATGTGGTGTTTATGTTGAGTCTGCATTATATTTGTTGTTATTCATTAGCTTGTGTACACATGACGTCATTGATGCCTCTGGATGGCCGGAAATAATTTTCCGCATATGCGCAAACCTAGCAAAAATTAAAAGCTTTACTATGAGCTATTATAGTTGCTCATAAGTGAACAATTTTATAAAATTGACTGAAAACTTGCATCTGCAGTTAGGGGGTTTGCAGTGACCATTTTTTTACAGTTAAGTTAATGTAATTCACATATGACATCTTTATGTTTTTATATAATCACAGCGCAGTGACCGCGTCACACTGAACACACAGCTATACAAAATACAGCCCAGCATAAATAAGTTACTCTGCCATGCGATTACACTGAGCTGTAATAACTTCTCCTTCTTTTGGTGATAACATGTGCCTCTAGTGGTGTTTCAACGGATCTTTCAGAGTGGTTTACCATTAAAGAAGTAAAGGTTGTTAAGTTAATCGACCGGACAAATTAAAAATGTCACTGACAGACAAAACAACAAATGGTTGTTATTGTTGAGCTTCTTGGTGCTGAGCTTGTTAACCCAGTAACTGATGAAATAATTATAAGCATCCATGCTTTTGTACACTTTCATCTGCCCTTTAGTGTGAAAGAATGTATGGAGAACAAGGTGGTTACTTATATCTACTGCCTCGAAGGCAGACAAACATTTTAGATCAGCAAAGAATGTGGCTCCTCTTCCTGATTTAAGGATAATGTCTCACATGTACGGTGATTTTCTGTTTATAGCCGTCCTCTGAATACAAACTGTACTCTTTGCATTCACTTGTGATTTTTAAATTCCGGCCCTCCATCAGGATTTCTTCATCATCCAAATAACATAATCACTTAAGTCATTGATATGGAGATAATTGAGAGCAGTGGTGTGCAGTCCGGGGCAGCAAACACTATCAGAAGCTGACCTACATTTCTAACCCTAAAGTCTAATATTTGTTCCGTTAAATTGTATTGATTTATTCCCAACAGTTTATTCTCATAATTTCGTAGCATTTTTTTTGATGCACTGCTTCCAGTACGTGTATGTGGTTGTTCGATTTTTTTTTTTGTCTAATCAGACTTCAGTTTCTATGTGCTGCCATGTTAATCTAATCTGCCAAAGCCTTTAGAAGCAGTAGTGCTGCCCATATAACTTAAACTATATAAGTAGTGGCAGATTGCTAATTGGTTAATATTATTAAACAGTCTTTAATATTATTAATACTGTTTCTTTAACTAATCAGATTTTTAAACCCGCCTCCCGAGGCACACAATGACATCAGCATTTTTCCGTCCTCTGATTGGTTGATCATAGTAAATTCTTACAACCTAGCACAGACTAGCAAAACACGTCTGTCCAGTTGAATTAGAATTTTTACGCCCACAATGGCGTAACAGGAAAGGGGAAATTGACTCTGTCTCAGGAATACTTAAATATACATTTATGCATTCATTTATTATTTTTTTGCATGGAGCAGGATTTCAGACAGGGTTTGGCTCAGGCTGTACAGTATGCTAAAGCACTTGACTGCAAAAGTTATTGTTTATTTTGTTCCAGATGAGGTATGTGGCACAGTTGCAGTTGTATTGTAGAGGCTTGAAGTCTTAACAGGGTTTCTTGCAGTTATATAAGACAGAAAACGTATAAACGAGTCAACATTTGGTTTTTTTATTTATTTATTTAAATAGGTATTCATTTATTTTGAATGCTAATCTGTTAGTATCAATATTTATGCATTCATTCATTTTTTTTTTTGCATTTATCATCATTTATCACAATTAAAAGCCCTTGGAATGAGAAAATGTATTTATTTATTTATCCTTTTTGTTATTCTAGTAAAGTGATATATCTGTAACATCTTTAGCTTTAAATGCACACTTTAGAGCAGCCTGTCAACCAATCAGACTTTAGTATTTAATAGCCCCTGGGTATCAGGGCTTCTTACTGAATCACTGTGAGAACTCTAGACAGGACTACACTGTGAAACACAGAGTACCATGCAAACTTTTCCTGATCACAATGATATAACATTTGGAACTAAATATGCAAATTGCAGCTGCTCTTAATGAACAATACTGGACTACTAATAAATTAGAATACTACTTGAAAACTCAGTTAAAGCTTGTTGGTAAAACCTGCAGTCAAACTATGTTTTGTGGAATCATTTCCTGACTCATCTGGATCCTGTTTCTGTCACCCTGAAAAACACAAACTTCTGCTCTAATCCTACACTTCACTGATTTCATAATTAATACATTTTATTTATTACAATTTAATATCAAGCCCTAAGTATTATTAATATAGAGGTTATTGTAGGTTATTGGGAATATAGCTCTAATCTTTACTGATCATTTTTAGAATCTGTTGTATTGTAAAATCACACATTTTTGTAGTTATGATTGAAGTGACAGAAAATGCTAACTGTACCGTGGAGGCAGCTTAATTACACACATTTTCACTCACAATTTCACACATTATAACATTATATTATAATTGTAACTTAAAAATATGTGTGCATGTATACGTGTGATTTTATTTTAGGTGATGTGAAGAATGGGGAGCTGGGCTTGGGCGCTGTGCCGGGCAGGGAGCAGGATTTCAGACAGGGTTTGGCTCAGGCTGTACAGTATGCTAAAGCACTCGACTGCAAGAGGTATTGTTTATTTGTTGGAATAAATGTTCTATTACCATATTTTTCTGGACTGCAGTATGGGTACTACTGCACATTAGTAGGCACTGTGGAATACATATTATTTATTTTCACTGAATAATTTCTGTTTTAATCTTGTAGCGTCAAATTGTTGATAAATGCATATTCTGTGTATATGGTAAAAGTGTCAGTGGGTCCCAACAAAGTCGCTTTCAGAGGGATTTTTTTTAAACATTGAGATTTGTTAATGGTAATCAACACCAATTCAGTGTGTGACCACTTGCTAAAAAAAAGAAACAAGTCACTTTTAAAGTAGAAGACTGAAGTCTGCAGCTTCTACATTGTTTCACTACAATGACAGTATTTATGGTTTTTAACAGATTTTCTCAAACTTGCCTTTGCACAAAAGTAAAACATTTGAACTGCAGGAATAAGACATATTCTTACGAGTCCCAGATGATTTAAGGACTTGCACAAGTAAATCGTTCGTATAAGCCATAAGCAGCTCAACAGAACGCACAATCACAGAGCATCACACCGCACAGTAATGACGACTAGAGGAAGAACAGCGCAACGAACGCTGCCAGGCGGTGCCTCGAGGCGTGCTCATATTTCAACCTTTTCTCTCTTTTGAAATTGTGCATCCCTATAAAAATCTGTTGATCTCTTATTAGCCTTTCTGTGTCTTTCTTTGGGGCCACGCCCCCCCAGTTGGGAAACCACTGGTTTAAAGGATGTTTAAGCAGGAGTTAAGCCTTTTATACACCTGCATGCCAGTGTGAATGCAAATGCTTCTCAAAATGCTTCTTTGATTGTTTTGTAAAATATTAGAACAGTGAAATAACAGACGGAAATATGCTTAAAATTTGGTGACGAAGATTAACAATATTTTAGTTAAAAATGTTTAATAAATTTGTTAAATTTGCTATATAATTTTCATTCAAATGTAAATGAAGATGTTTTTAGCAATGCACACCTTTATTGGTACTTAATGTGTATACTTTTTTAAAATGAGTATATCTGTAAGATATATATTTCTTACTTGAAATTAGTTTCACAAAACACGTGCAAATGGTGCAAATGATGTAGTAGTTGCGATAACGTTACACTCTTCTTTTTCACTGCATAATTCCATATGTGCTACATAGTGATAATTTACCCTACAGACGAATTCACACCACACATTTATTTACCTTTTCTAGAAAGGTTTTCTTACCCATGTGGAGCAGTCACGGCCATTTTAATCCACACCTGAGTACACCCCACATTGCTCTTATTTTATTCATATTATTCTGAATTGTTAACGAGCTCATTTTACTACAAACAAGTTTTATACTGAGTAAAGTTTACGTAAAATTATAATGAACAGAGTTGCATAAATGCATAAATAAACCAAAAAAAAACATGAAAATGATTCTTATACAGTACCCCATTGTCTTATTTAATTAAGCCATGTTGTTTGTACTCCAATACTCTATTTACATGTTTGTACATTTGGACAAATGTCTCATTAATAAAAATGGAGCTTGTGGGTGCTTATTAGAAATATGGGGTTCGTAATGTTCCTATTTGTCCCCAGGATCCATGTGATGGCAGGGCGGGTACCTGCAGGCGCAAAGCTATCTGAGGTTGGGCTGGAAATGGAAAGAATCTTTGTGCAGAACCTGAAACATGCTGCTAATGTTCTATCAAAGGTAAATGAACCCATCAGGTTTTCTTCCTCTGCAATAACAGAGAAAATGATATTGGCAAGAGAAGTACTGGCCTTGTTTGTGCTGAAAAGGACACATTGTTTTTTTATGACAGTTGGTGAATGTTTGTTTGTTTAATGTAGGGAGTCCAACATGTAGTGAAGCAAGCCGTGTTGGAAAATTAGATGCAATTCATATACGATCCACATCATAAAGGATAGTTTTAGTTGCGGTCCGTATGCGATCTATGTCACTGATGATAGTCAGTCAATAAACCGTAATCCTCTTTATTGCAGTTCAACAACTTTCACAAGCTTCCTGAAGGCTATCTTCTCACCATAAACGTCACCTAAAATGTGAAGGCTAGCTTATCTGAGCCTATTTAGCTGTCGGGGTGCAAGTAGCATTTTAGCTTGAATAACCCAGCCTTCAAGTTTTAGGTAATGTTTGTTGTGGAAAGTTAGTCTTCAGGAAGCTTGTGTAAGTTGCTACACTGCAATAAAGAGAATTACTAGACTCTTTTCCAGCATGTCTAAAAACCCTACATTTCAACAGTAATAATTCGGAGCACAGCTAATGATGTCCGACAGGCGTCCTAAATATGTTCAAATCAACTAAAGTTAAGCAGTTAAAATAAGTTTATAGCAGTGGTTTAACATGAAGGCATGAGTGTGAAATAAAAAATACAGGGGAACATGACTGAGACAGCTTGTATAAAGAAATCAAAAATATAAATAAGAAGGAATACTGAAAAAACTGCGTTTTTTTATGTATTCCTTCTTTAATGTATTCCTTATATGAGGGCACATCACACCTTATAATCACTGACTGCACACACTGCAAAGCACACAATCAAGTATATACCGAGTACTGTTGATCAAATATTAACCTAGCTTTAATATAGATTAAGAACAAAGACATTATTTATGGCTATTTACATATACTTATGTGTACAATACAGGAACATGTTATCTTTGCATGTCCATGTCTAGAGTAAAGTTGGGTTTAGAGCACAGAGACAGACTCAGTCACTGTAATAGTTAAAGGTTATAGACTTTGCTTAAGCAGCATATCAGCAGTATGGACTTTAAAGTTCATAATGACAACAACAAATGTGCAATATGCAGTGTCTGTAAAAGTTTGCACTTTCCTTGATGGTAGTACTGAAGCGTCTGTTAGGAAAAGAAGCAGGAACAGACCATAGTGTAAAATAGCTAAAAACACTACTGTTAGCTGTTAGCTCACCCTTTTAAACACTTTGACTCTAACTAAAATTACTTTAAGTTAGAGAAAAAGCAGCATGCTCAGGAAATGATACAGGCTGAGCTAGAGGTGAAAATAGCATCCGCTACCAGTAACGTACCAAACTATTGTTATCATTAAAATATTTGATTTCATGTTTAATAACTTCTCAATTCAATCAACAATAAGAACTAACTATATGATCCTCATTCAAAGGCTTGTACCCATTTCTTCATGTATAGTAAATACCAAAGCAACACGGTGAGCTAAAGCTTGGGTGTCACAGCAAGGGTTTCCCTTTCTGCATGTGAAGGACCTTAAATAGTGTCCTTTACATGCCTATACATTTTATGAAATAGTTTGTTTTAAATGAAACATTTCTTGAATTTTTATATAAATCAAATACAACAAAATAAAAGTTATCCATATAAAGTGGCTTAAAATCATAACTTGAGGTTTTTATTCCTGTTTTCACTCAATGTGTTCAGTCCCGTCCAACACTGATTGGAATAGACTATGTAAAATGCATTGGCTGTGAAAGCCAGAGGGCGGAGCTCATTACCCTATGAAAAAAATTGCTGCTTTTATGTCAAAACATTCCAAACGCATCAGAGCACCGTTTCAAAACACAGTAAAAAGTGCCTTTTTGGTAGATTTTATTCGTTTGACACTGATGCTTTTTCTTAAGTTTGGCCATAATTGTGCAGTTGGCTTGATAACTCATTTGCTTTCAGTTCAGTTTTGGGCCTGGACACGGTTCTGGAGCTGTCTTCGCCATCAAACTGATGAAGGGAGCGAGTATTACACAATCAGAGAAAGGATAGGACAAGTCTTCACAGAATCCGGGTGTGATACAAAACAACACCGATGCCGTCCAAATTCCAAACCGCTATTTAATTCTCAAATCAGCAACACAAGGACTCGCACAGTGCCACGCTCCAACATTTTTGCATGCTGCGGTATAATGAAAATTTGTATCATAACAATAATGAACAACAGTATTTGATTATGAACCGTTATACCGCCCGCACTACATTATAGTGCAGCATTCTACTGCTACACCGATTTAGTGACGGATTAATTCTAAAGTAAATCACCTGATCACAACATTACACAACCATTTTTTTTACATTGTTAAAATCAGGAATATTGAAAAAAAGTTTATTTATTTATTTGGAACAAAAATGTACTGTTATATATATTTGTTTTATTTGTATGAGCCATTGTGTATTGTATTTGGTATTTTTATTGTTTGCATGATTTAGTAATTTATATTTTAAAGCAGAGAAAGTGCACTTTCTCATTTTCAGGAGGGTATAATGGGATTGATTGAGCCTATCAACACAAGAATAACTGATCCTGAATACTTTCTGAACTCACCCCATCAAGGTAACTCTGGACCTCTGGAACTTAAATAACTTTACTTACTGTGAAATACTTACTGTGAAAATCTTAACGTCTGACAGATTTTTAAATTATTTTTGCCCCACTGAGGTTTAATTATATTTTACAGCAGCTGCAATCCTTCAGAAAGTTGACCATCCAAACATCAAACTGCAGATGGTGAGTGCTGGTTAGAAAAAGAATGTTAAAGGAAATGTGTAAAACACAGACATTAGTTCTCTGTACACCTCTATACTGTTGTGCATTCTTGAACATTGTGAAAATTCTATTAAAAATCTACTCAGGTAACTTATTGGAAATTAATGCCTGCAAAAGTACAGTATACAGTTTTACCAGACTAAAGCTATACTATACTGATGGCCACAAAAACAAAATCATTATTTGCAGTTGAAGAAAATCCCTTTTTTTTTGCAAAAGGAAAAACTGTATTTATTAAACTAATGAAGAGAACTAGGTTTCAAAAATATTCCACATGGGGAAAAGGTTCTGCCTCTACAATGCAGTGTTGTTATGCATTCCATACTATTGCACAATTATCAGTTACTATTCCAAATTTTCTATTTCAATGTTTGTCATTTAAACCTATCATTTGTAGCTGATGCAGTATGAAGCAAACCGCATTCCTCCAGGAGCATACACACACAACAAAGTTACACACAACAAAGAACTAAAACCAAGAGTAAAAAACTACACAAAGTGCAAACTTGTGCACACGGTGCAAAACATACAACAGCGCTGACAGGTGCATATGACTGCACTACAGATGGTCCCATAAGTACAATTACAGTGAAGTGTACAGAACTGCTTATCCATCAGGAGAATACACAGAATGATGCTTTATTGCATGTTCTGGATTGTAGGGCATTCTTTTATTCTTTAAGAAAACCTACGGCCTCTTGTGTAAGTTAGCTGTGCTAATCAATAAGTTAGCTATTGGTGTTAAAGACTGTGTAGACTCGCATTATGACACTTTAATAGATCCCAAATTTGCATATTGCAAGCTATTGGATGGTCACATATATCAATTTGATAACAGCATAAATGTAACAAAAATCAGGATTATTTACATCCTGTCTTGGCTGGTAGTAGTGGTCATAACAGTTTTCCGAAGGTAACCAATCCACATTTCAGTATTTTCTGTTTTCTAGATAAATAAATAAATATGAATAAATCAGATTGGATTTGTTGTATAGCCTGAGGGCACATGTTTAGGCAGTGGAAATGTAATGCTTCCCAGTTCAGTCATTATTGTCTGCTTTTTACTCAGAAAAGACATTAGAGCAAGATGTGATTAAGGGCAGTGGAGATAAACCACCAGCTTAGAAGTATGCGCTTTCCCCTAAATCATAGCACTCTCTCCAGGGTTCTGCATACTCTCGGCTATAACCATCATGTTTCTTTCCCCTTCCGCAGGACGTTTTCCACTGGCAGATAATGGACGGGAACCTAACGCGGAACATCCAGAGATACTTTCCCTTAATAGGCAAGGAATACACTCAACATTTAGGTTTGACATTTCTAGAGGAAGTTAGTTGTAAAGAAAGCAAAAAATGCATGGACAACAGGATGTGTTTTGTATGTGTTTACTACTCCGTGGCAAATGCCTGACTGGCTATTCAAAGCCTTTAAAAGAAAAACTTTTAAGTTTAATGTTTAATGAGTTTAATGTGTCAAAGACCTGTGCAGCGATTGGACAGGAGTGATGGATGATGTGAAGGGAAACTGGCAAGAGCTCTAATGAAAAAAGCAGGATCCTAAATTGTTAGCACTGTTCAGGTTGTATATCACAAAAATAGATGCCGTAATACTGTAGCAAACAACAAAAAATATTCAGTTTAATCAGACACCACTTCCTGTTTACTACTCTGTTCCCACTAAATATTATACTGGATAGTAGTGGTGGTCAGACTCATTATTGTGTCGGCTATGATTTGACAAAAATGATTAGTCGGTGATTACTTTAATGATAGCCTGCGGTTATATTCACAAATTGTACGCTGCCAGTGACAGCATTAAAAGAAGAATGTTAAATTTTTCTTTAAAAGTGGAAATGATCCCTCCTGTACTTTTAATGACAAAACGATATAGAGTTGATTTACATACAACATCAGAAATTAGTATGTAGTGCAGATTATCCTATTCATTTTACAGTGTATAATTAATAAGTCATACGTCATTAATACATGTATTAGTCATAACCCTGCCCATTATTACATCACAGGTCCCAGACTCAATCGCTTGAATGTGTTGGTTTAGAATCAGCAGTGAAATGCACGTTTTTAACAGAGTATTTTTGAAAAAACACAGAACTTGTTTACATTAAGTATATAATCCCAATATTAGGTGTTATCATCAGAAGAGAAGAGAGTGGGTAAAATGATAAAAATCACTTTTGCTTTAGTACATGGATATAAAGGTCAAACATTTAATCTAAATCAATTCCTGCCCTTTTCATGCTGTCAGAATAATTCTCTCTTGCTTCTTGTTTGTCTTCAGCATCAGATCCGGTTGAGTTGTGTGTGTGTGTGTGTGTGTGTTTGTGTGTTTCAACTGTTTTACCATTGTTTGATTTAGTCCTACTTGATCATTGTATTAATTTATTACTGCTTGACATTTTTTCCTTGATTGTAAAGCACCTAAGCACCTGGACATTTATTGTGCCATGTCTTTGTTATAAATCCTTCACAATAATGAGTCTCATTAAATAGTGAGTCAAATTTATTACTACAATAGCTGATGGATTTGTCATGCAGGTCATATCCAGGTTGCTCAAGTTCCCGATCGACATGAACCTGATAGTCCCGGAGAGATTAACTTCCCTTACATCTTTAAGCTGCTGGAGGAATTGGGCTACCAGGGATATGTGGGCTGTGAATACAAACCTCTGGGTGAGTGCTTGACTGGTCTAAAGCAATTGGATTGTTTGTATTTGGCAACCTGTTTTGTTTTTAAATAATAATGATTTTAGATCATTTTTTTTTTCTAAAATTGTTAATGTAATTAGTCTCAAATAATTTTAACTATATTCTACCACTTATCATTGGTACACCAAATGCTAGACAGTGAACTGTATAAACATGATAACTGGAGGATATACAGGTGACTTGTTGCCTGTTTAAGAAACAACAACCAAGAATCGAGGAGAAATGTAAGGCAATTGTGAGGGCATATAGTCACAAAGACCAATATGTAATAAATAAATAAATGTTTTTTTATTGCAGGATCCACTGAAGAAGGTCTGGCTTGGGTGAAGAAATATTGGAAGAATAAAAACTGACAAGTCACCTGTTTAAAAGCACACCTTATTTACTGCACTAAGGTTGGAAGCTGTGGCACATTCACTGTACCAGTCTGAAGACGATGACATTAGAGCTCTGGACAGAATTATAGATGACTGTGATTTGATTGACCTGTTTTAAATAAACTCCTTGCCATTCTGTCCTGTTGGGGAGTTATCGCAACAAAACACATCAACTTGCTGAAATGCTGACAAGACAGAAAGCAATGTGCTAAATTAGAACTTCAGTTTTGTAGTCCACCATGTGGCCATTACAGTTTATAGTGAGTGTGATCTGGGACCAGTCCCAGCTTTCAGCATTATTAGAATATAATTGAATTGTTTCTTGTCTGCTACCTGCTGTCAGCAACATTTAATCTAAGAGGAAATCTCGTACACAGGGAAACTTGGCATGTCTCGCATACTTGGCAGAAATTAAGGATAGAAAAGAGAGGCATGATTTCTAAAATCAGGGCAGTGATTATGCGTAAAATTACCCATAGGACTGTTTTTGTCTGAAATCACATAAATGTACATGCTTTGTTACGGACAGTATGTCAATCTATGATCAAAAATTGTTATCATGTACTTTAATGTAACTTTAAGCTGTGCTTTACGATGTAATGGTTTTGTTAGGGAAAGTTACTGGTTATTTGGTGTAGCCTGGCAGTGTTAATCATCTACATGAGGGCACACTAGTTTAAACAAATCTACCATGGATCAATTACAGGTTGTACAGAATGCAGCTGCAAGGCTTCTGACTAGGACTTGCTTAAGATCCATTGTTTGCTTCCTATTGGTTACAGATTGCATTTTAAATCTTTGGTTATTACTTGGTTATTACATAGTGCTGCATGGTCAGGCACCAGCTTATAGCCAGGATTTATTACATGCACACTTTCTCCTCCATCGGCGGGTCATTGAGGTCTACTGGCTTATGGGCATTTTTAACTATATCTAGAAGACAACTGAAGACAAAAGGTGGCTGTGCTTTCTGTGTTGTGGCTCCATGCGTCTGGACCTCTCTTACATTGAGAATTATGGGTTCTGCAGAATCGTTTAAAAAACAATGAAACATCTTGTTGGACAAGCTTTGAATGAACAACATGGTTTGGCTGTTACTGAATGTTTGGTAAATCACTTTGTGACTCCTTGTCTGTGAAAGGTGCTATATAAAAAAGTTACTTTACTTTTACACGTTGCATCTTTATTAATGTCCAGTGTTTATACAGTAATTTTAGGATGCAGTTGAATTAAAATTCTGCTGCTTTTACAAACGGCCCACAAATTATAATATGATGTCAAAAGTGTTCACATTTTTACACATGAAATTTCAAGTAAGCATGATTTGGGGTTTTTATTTTAGGTTGGGGGCAGCATGGTGGCTTAGTGGTTAGCACTGTTGCCCACAGCAAGAAGGTCCCGGGTTTGATTCTCGGGCAGGGGCCTCTCTGAGTTTGCATGTTTTTCCAGTTTCCTTCCTACAGTCTAAAAACATGTATTTTAGGTTGATTGGTGATTCTAAATTGCCCATAGGAGTGAGTGCGAGTGTGTGTGGGCCCTGTGATGGACTGGTGTCCTGTCCTGGGTGTACCCCTCCTGCCTTTCGCCCTTCCAGTGACTGTTGGAATAGACTCCAGCAGATCCCTGTGACCCCGAATTAGAGAATAAGCGAGTATAGTAGATGAATGAATGAATGATTTTAGATTTTACACAGCCAAATTTTGTGTAACTTTTAATAAGGTCATATTTAAGATCACCTCCGTCTGCTTGTCTGATAGCAGGTCACACACGTCACTAGAATGCAAAGAGGCTGTATTCTTTATCCACGACTCAACAACTGAGGCATCACTTTCCCTTTTATTGTTACAATGCATACTTACAAATTATTGCGTATGTACAGTCTGTACAGTGTCATTCTTCTCATTATAATATTGCCTAAATGCACAAAATGAGTCAGTGTCCAGTGTCCAGTGTCCTTCCTTTAAAACTGTAAAATTAAAGAATGATAGAACATGGTGGCATTTAGTTTAATCCAGTCAGTGTCAATGGAGAAGCACTCGAAAAAGCTCTTTAATATTTGGCCTACACACACAAACCACACTGCTATCACTGAGCCTAAAACTACAGTAAAATGTGTTAGTAGACGTTTCCCTGCTGCCTTTTCTGTAAACTGAAACACAAACTTCATCATACAAAAACAACAGAAATAAGAAACCAAGAGCCAAAAGAAGAATCCACGTTTTCATCTAATTTTATCCAAAAAAAAAACAAAACTAGGCACTTTTAGGTTGATGTTAAGGGCAGTAACTAAAGTTTGCACATTTAGATGGAAGAAATGGAGATCACTAAGCACTGCCAACAGAACCATCAGGTGATCAGGTGGTCAAATGTAATACACTGCCATGTTTCAGTCATTAATTTACACTGGACCTTTGTGACCCAAATAAATGGCAACTTTAGGTTAAAGATGCTTTTCCCCCTTGTTTTATATGGGACAAGTTTAACGTAAAATAAAATCAACCATCTTTAGCAAATTTTAAAAAAGAAAACAAAGCAGCCCAATAACTAAATTTGAAGACTAAGATTATTCCGTCTTTGGCAAACCATCATGGCGTAACTGGAACCGTTCTACTCGCCAAGGACATTTGCCGAATAGAAAAGTCCTGAAGGCTAAAAGCTTTCATAAAGAAACGCTTCACATGTAGACATTAGTCTGAGTCGATCAGTGTGAGGTAGTTCTCCTCATTTCAGCAGCACTGTATCCTGTCAGACCCTCCAATCAAAACTCATTCCTCACTCAACAATTCTCAGCTAATTAGATTGATGTTTATGGCGAAACCTGCTGAGTTTCTACCCGACTATCTTACAAATACATCTGGGTTTTTTTTTCAGTAGTTGTTGAAAGCCAGCTGCTGATATTAAAATGTTTAATATGTCCTAGTGGGGTCTTTTATTACTAGCTTGCATTTTACTGCTCATCCTACAATTACAGCGTGTGTGTGTTTATTTTGATACACACTCAGACTAACAGCAGGATTGTGCTTCATTATTAGTCAATGTGCACTCCTCCATCAGTGGACTACAGCAGGCCTGTCCACAGGTTATAGCAAGCCGTGTTGATCACAGACTCCAGGTGGTGGTACATGGAGACGAGCTGCGGCGGAGGACTGCTGCTCGGCTGTGCCTGGGATGGCAGCGGCTCCCTAAAAACCACCTTCAAGCTCTGCGGTGAACAGTAAATATGTATTTATACTATTTCTTTATCTTTTCTGCTTACAAAATAAAATAAAAAAAAAAAAATTCTATAAGAGACCAGTTAGGTAGCTCACCGTTTTTCCTGCCTGGGAATCCAGAAAGACGAGCACAAAACAGTCAGTGAACTTCTGGTTAAGGACAGCCTTAAAAAAAAAAAAAAGACAATATTTAAAACGGCTTTATATTATTCAGTTTAATCCGCCTGCTTTTCGTAGTTAATTAGCACTCGAATGTAAATGACCTGTTTGAGGTCGGAGCGCATTGAGGTATTAAACATGCGTTCTATTTTAAAATAAAACTAACAGTGAGCTCAGTTTGGAACAAAAAGGAAAAATTCTCAGCAAAGTTCTTTTGTTTTCCATCAGCATTTTTCTTTCTGCTTTAACAAATTATGCAAAAACACACCGCCTGACAGTCCAGAGATGCTGCCAATTATTCCGCGGTAAATTCACTTAATCCCTACACAGACGTTCATTTAGCGTTTTTAAGGCACAAGAGTGTCAAAGCAAAGTACAAAGGTCTGAAAATGTAAAACACACGAGCCTCTAAGTGTAACAAGCTCAGTTTAATTTAGAAAACTTCAAGCTGACAAGACTTCCTGCTGATAAATGATTTCATGCTAATGTGTTGCATAAATTTGAAATAAAATAAAAAAATCGAACTAACAGAAAATCCCGGGATATAATTAAAGCACAAACAGTAATCAGGGAATATGAGGAGGATATGTAATTAAAGAGATTTGTATAATAAAAGTTTGGGTGACCTACATATGCATACACAGTTGCTACAGCTATTTGTATGTTAATTGAGTGGCACAGGAAGCTGAAGTTTATGGAAAAATATAGATTCAATTAGATTATTATATGATTATTTGTATATTATAAGAATTCTTCATTTTCTATTAAACTTTAATTTTATTTGTCACTGTAACTGTAACTGAGTCAATCTGCAAAAAAAAATTCGAATTATTTACTTTTAGATCACTAGAAGTTTATAACAACATAACGGGGAGGGGAAAAACGGAGTTAACTAACTAAACAGAAGTAAACAACAGAACAGTGGCCTAAACTCAGCAAGCTGCTTAAAACCGGTTCGGTTTCCAGTACAATAACAGGGTGAAGTATTTCAGCGTTGCTAATGATCTACTGCTTAGCGATAGTTTTGTTAAACTACTTAACGGACATGCATCTTATTTAAAGGCATAGAAATACCAGTTCCATTTTAAACTCGGTGTTAAACTGCTGAACTCTTACCAGGTACTGAATGCCACAGTCATCCACAAAGTGCCTGCAGCTCTGTGGGAAACGCAACAGCAGCACCTTGATCAGGCTCTGGTACCAGGCAGGATTCATCGTCAGAAAACATTCCTGTTAACACAAAGACAGGATCAGAAATGAAAGCAGGTACTGGGAAAAACAGAGGCAGATATAAACTATTAGAGGCATATGGTTTATTTTATATACATGTATAGATACAATATATAACTGAAAGTTTGTGTTCATCTCACCAGCACATCTATTAGTGTATATTACTTGCCACACAGTTGCTGCAGCATGAGAACCGGAACTAAAAGGTCCAAACACTGTTTTAGCAGGATATAAAGACATGCACTATATAAAGACATAGTGGGTTCTGGTTGAGGAGAACCCTGACCTGGAACCCTCAACCCAACTGTACACTTTTGGGATAAATTGAAACACTGACTGATGCCCAGACCTCCTCATCCAACATTAATGTATTACTGTAAGCTGAATAAAAAAATCCTCACAGTCATGTTTGACAATCCAGTGGAAAGCCGTTGCAGAGGTGTGGAGAAAGAGTGAGACCAAATCTGGAATAGTTGATGTTCAAAAAACACATATGGATGTGATGGTCAGGTGTCCCAATACTTTTGTCTGTATATCTCACACACTGGCAAGCCTATGTGTAAGCCTAACCTGGCGCTAATGAAAATATTCTCTTTCATACCTTTGAATTATGTATCAATTTTACATTTAATAAAGAATTATTTTCTAATTTAGATATCTGTTCTGTTTCGTTAAAAACACAAAATCTTTGTGATAATATATGATGTTTTTTTTAAAGCAAATCTCACCGCGGCAAGGTCAAAATAAACACTGCGGAAAAAAAAAACTTTAATTAAATAGACCACGGATACAAGGTGTATACTGACTTGACAGCAGACTGCTAAGAGGTTACTAGGCAACTGAATTAAAATTAGTTAAAGAAGCATTCTGTTGCTGCTTTTATCTCAACAGTTCCCATTTCTCTGGAAGTTAAATGTTGCAACATCATTAGATTAAATGATATTTACCTGAGCAGCATTTTCTAAAGATGAAGGTGAAATAGACAGACTGATAATAAATGTATCTACAAACCCAATCGTTTAGGCTGCAGGTCTTGATGCCCAATTCCGATTTTGTGACTACAGAAAAACTTCGATTTAACGGTCCCAGAACCAACAGAACCAATCGGAACGGATTTAATGGAGAGAATCCGCAGAGGGGTAGAGTCTGAATGGAATATTAATAAGTCTGTTAGTTCCAGAATTGACCGTTGTTGTACCGATGTTGTTTACTCAGGCACGTAGCAGACAGTGTATATATATTGCACATGTATGTATGCAGATAGTGTGTATGGTATACTATGGTATACAGTACTGTACTGGATGTACTGTGTTTTTAGGCCCCCGAAAAAACAATGATTCAAATGAACAGACAATCAGACTTAACGGACCCGCCCTGTTAACTTTTTTTAAAAAAACAATTGCTTACATCTCTTAAAACTGACCCGTATCTGATCTCTGATAGTTGCATTTACATGTCAAACCATGCAAAATAGCCCAATGTAGATGTACTGACAGGAAAGGAAGTAAAAACAGCGCAATGATCAATAAATCAGTGGACGTAATGGATGAAGACGAATTGATTATACAGTATCATTTCGTTATGCGCCACCGTCACTTATTCAGTGATGTTTGACTCACATTGACGGGTGAAAATCCGATCTGCTTACACTGAACACGCTAACGCATTTATCCGATTCATATCCGATTTATTTCAACGCACGAATGAGGCCTAAAACCGACCTGAAAATATCGGAATACACGTGATTTTTTTCCTGCCTACGCAATCGTGAGTCATATCCCATCTGTGCCACATTAGAGGAAAAAAAATCAGCATTGGGTCACTTGATACATGCAGTGTAAATGCAGCCTTAGTGTGTTACATAGCAACATAAGCAAATAAGTTCACTGTTCTATCCTCAATACACACAGGAAAACTGTTCCATTTAGCAATGAACAGGACCATCAGGAAAGTTGCGCACACTTTACTTGCAACCCGAATTAGATTTTTGAAGGAAATCTAATTCTCAGCGTCATTCCTCTTGATGCCTTATCGCTGTGTGCAGAAACACATCCTCAGGCTCCATCCATCCTGCCATTGTGAGCCTGCTCACACCTGACAGCCACGTACATCATCTAAACCAACGTATTAGAGAAGGCGTATCTGAGCAACATCGACTTCAGGCTTAATTTTGTGAGAGAAAACAGAAGCGAAGACGGCGGTTGCTCGATAGCAGGGGGAATAATCAAAAGGGATGAAGAGAGACAGCAGTGAGGAGAAATCAGAGCTGGGCCCTAATAACCTGCTGAGTAACCTTACAATCAAAACACCTTTTTATAAGCTGCAATGAAAGGAAGTCTAGAAGATTGCTGTCCTAATGACACCCTTCAATAGAAACACAGCTAACAAAAGCCAAACATGCTGCTCACTGAGGCTGCCTTCTTCTAGAACATGCAACAGCATTTATTTACACACAATTTATTTATCTTTAATATTCCTATTATTGGATGTTCAGGGTATTACAGTAGATCCTGACAGCAAAGAGAAACCCGAGTCTATTCTTCGTGCATCGTCACGCATGTTGGCTGGAAAACCAAAAATCAATCACGTTTACACTCTCTCGGACATCTTCTTGCTCACACACTGACATTTGCACTCACAAACTCAAACAACAAGCCTTAAAAGAAACAAGACGCTCAGGCCAATAGGAAATAAATCAGCTGGCTGCGCTCTGGCACATCAATCTGAGCTTATGCACAGTTCGTCTGATGTGCCATTATAATGCGCTAGATTCGGCTAACACAGCTGGTGGATTTTTCAGTTTTATCCTAGCGCCAAGGTAAAGAACTCCTGGACTAACACACTCACTGTAAAACTGGAATTACATAAAAAACCAGCATGAAAACAGTTTAGGAACATTGGGAGTTTTTAACGTGTAAGCAGGAGTTGTAAAACTATAAACAAGGGACTTGCTGGGAGATTAAAGGAACATTAAGGTTCAAGCTGCTAACTATTGTTAGCAGTTTGCATGTTGACGTGTGCCTCCGCAGCTGTCAGCTACCCAACAAAACCCGCTGAGCCGCACATAACACATCACCATGTAAAGCGAGAAATGTGGAATGTTTTTCGTAAAGGCTGAATTTCTCGAAAACTCCTCGAATACATTGTGTGTGTGTGTGTGTGTGTGAGAGAGTGTATGTGAGAGAGTGTTAAAAGAAAAAAAAAACCCAAAGAGGAACAGCAAATGATGGAGATGGCAGAGCATTTTTATCTCTGTAGGGTTCCAGTCATTTGTGTCATTTTTAAAGATACCCTCACCCTCCATTTTAATCGAAACGTCTATACCTGCTCATTAATTCAGCTATTTATTCAGCCAATCATGTTATAGCAGCAGCATGCAAAACACCAGAAAGGGGAAAATATCAGGCATGATTTTTGCTACCAAATGTACTGGATTGAGTATTTCAGAAACTGCAAATTTTCTGAGATATTTATACACAACAATCTCTGGAGTTGCTGTAAAATGCTGCAAAAATACAAACATTTAGTGAGCTACAGTTCTGGAGTCTAGATATTATGCCTAGATATTAAGATTAAAGTAAAATGAGCAGATTAAATGATTTGGCTCAATTTGACTGCAGATTAGAAGGTCTGGGCTTTGATTCCGAGGAACACCAAGCTGCCACAGCTGGGCGTCTGAAACAGTGAGATAAAAATCAAAGCTTTAGGAAACCAGAACAATAGAAAACCACAGATTCCAATACTATTAGCTGGGAACAGGAATCTGAGAGCATCAAGGACACAGACTCTCGAACTGGACAGTTAAAACTGTTAATGTTTTTTTTTCTACATTATTCGTGTGTGAACATCGTAGGAAATCGCCAGCTCATATGGTACAGCAGATCACGCCTTGGTTAAAGGTACAGTTATCACACTTTTCCAGCATTCTAATGTTTGATTAAAAAAATTAAGCTTTTGATTTGTTATTTGCTTTTGATATCTGCATGATTTTCTGCATGGGGAAAGGGAAACTTCAATGCTGGACTAGAGATTTTGTTTTCAGATCCCACCACTACCAAGCTCCCTCACCTGGGCCTTGCAACTGTTCAGCTGTATGAAAAGAACGTAAAAAAGTTGCTGCTATACGTTTGGGTTTGTTGTTTTGATACCTATAATAATATCAAGCTTTTTGTTTTGACCTTAACATATACAGTTCTTAATCTGCTAAACACACTCAAATTATCGATCACATTGACTTTCTTATATTTATTCTAGTGGTTTTCACATCAGATTACTAGTAGGATACATGATACAAAGAACCTCATCATCTCGCTCTAGTTCTATAGCTTTTTGTGCATCACTGTTAGAAGGAGAGAAAGTGCAGAGCAGCAGGTTCTGACAGTAACATTATTTATGAAGTGACTCATTATGGTGATTGTCTTCAAATAATGGCCTTCAGACGGAATAACAAGCACGAGTTACCACAATTATAAATTCTGTCAATATTAAATAGGAAAGTGATTTAATGAATTAGAATGTTCTAAGAATTAAAAAAAAGAGACGAATACAAAGCATGTCTATGAATTATGACCAGCTTTTCAATAAGGACAAACAGGAGGAGTCAGCAGTAACAAACCCGCTGTAGTGGCTGAACTGCGTTACTGTATGGTTTGGCTCGTGCCATGCTTAGAAAACACACATGGCGTCATTGTGGCATCTTTTCAGCACTGATTTGTGATTAAAGCAGTGTAAATCAGCTGTGCCAGCAAAACACTAAGTGATTTCCAAGTAATAGGATTTTAGCATGTGTTTAAATGAGGAAAAAACTTTAATGCTTAAACATGGCAGTCAGGTTGACTAAAACATTAAAAAAGACAAAAAAAAAAGAAATAAACGAGACCCACTATGTGGGTGTGTGAGAGAGGCTAAATATTTGGTATATAAGTCAACTATTAAATATGAGGGAAGTGGTAGCTCAGTGGTTAAAGTTACTGCTGATCAGAAGATCATGGGATCAATTCTCAGCTGGGCCCCTGTGCAAGGCCCTCTCAAATGCTCAGTTGGATAAATAAACAGATACATGTAAGTTGCTCTGGATAACTGAGTAGGCCAAATGCCAGAAATGTAAAAAACCACATGCATTTCTGTTGTCCATGTACTGTACTGTCCTCACTAACTTAACATTTACAGCATAACCAGATTCTTACATTACTGTTAATAAGAGACAGTCCAAACAGAAATGTTTAACAGCTTTTTTTGCTGCACTTTCAATATAACTTTTCCAAACAACCTCCACATCTGAACGAGGACACGATTCAATAAGCTTCCCTAAAATATTCAGGTCAGCTAGCTCAGCATTCAGGGCAGTCTTGCAGACTTCAGCTGGTTTGTGAAGATGAGCAGCGGCCCCAGGGTTCCGCTTAACATTAATAACACTGTGTGTCCTTGTGTATTAAGTAATATTATGTAATTGGACTTGTCTGTTCACCAGGGAAAGATTTTCAAAATAATCTGTGGGGGTGTGTGGACAGGCATGTGTGTGTGTGTGTATATACCAGCTGAGGGTCAATGTCTCCGATAGATCGGCTCTGCACTGCATCCAGCAGCTCCTCCAGTTCAGCGAAGGCCAGCTTGCTGAGTTTCAGTTTGTCGTGGGCAGCATGCTCACCATGGAAGAGTCTTCTCCACAAGTTATCCCTCCGGCAGTGAGCCATGGCTTCGGTCACACTGCCCTGAATTTGCTTTCTTGCGGACATCACTTCGCTGTTTAGGAGTGGGAAGAGAGGGGATGACAGATCAGGGAAGTCTGAAGAATCCTCCTCACTCTCAGCTCCTGATGGGTGCTCTCCTGGTTGAGGAGCGAGCTCATGCTGAGAGGTTGCGACTGAGGCCGTTTCCTCCCAAAGGTCGTGCTCCGATTCCCTTTCTCCCATAACACCTGCATCTGTTCTCTCGATATTACCTCGTCCACTGGGGTCACTGGGGTCACGGTAAATCTGAGGGAGTTTTCTAAAGCGGCGCATGTCGGCGGTGAGCCGAGGGAACAGCTCTCTCTGACTAGTCATAATCACATAGTAGCGTAGCCTGTAACACACACACACACATGAAGAGAGTATAGCTATCTCTCAGCCAATCCATCAATAGCAAAGAAAGAAAGAGAGAGAGAGAAGAAAAGAAAGAAAGAAAGAAAGAACCTTTGCCTTAGTTTTACAATGACAGATTTACTGCAGATGCATATATAAAAAAATCAAAGATCTGCCTTGCTTTACTGAATGATACCGAGCCCACATGTCCCTCACTTCTGTTTAGTTTAGTCTTTGTCAGATCTTCTCTCCTCTGTGTTTACCTCAGCAGGTGTCTTTCCCCATCGGACTGCTCCTCGAATGGAGCCGCGTCGTGACACACGAGCAGGGAAACATCAAAATCGTCATGGTGTCGTAGCCCCTCCAGGTCCTTATAGGTACCAGAGCTGAAACAATAAACACAAACATACAGCTGTTTTTCAATTCTAAAAGAACAAAGAGCAAACCCAAAAAACAAGAGTAAAAAACAGCTTCTGCTCAGTTTTAACACTGGCAAACTGAGAATCCGGAGAACACTTGTTTTTGATGATGCAAACTTTGGCTGGATTTCAAATAACCAGTGGGTTAAAATGTAACTCTTAAAAATGTGGCATTGGGAACAAACAACCTTGTTTTTTTTTTTATTTCTTTGATGCCACAGGAGGCTTTTTCTTTTCTGTTCAGGAGAAAGCCCTAGACATGATGGCTAGAATAGAATTGCCAGTCCTGATGATTATTGTTTATATGTAGCAGTGTTGCACAGTTTACGATTTGTGATTAATCATATCTTTGATTAAATAAGTTAGCTGGATTTTAACAGCAGAGTAAGAACATAGCGAACATTTTCAATTAGAATAAACAAATTTATTTTATTACAATAAAATTTGTCTGATTTAAAATTAATCAGGACACTTTTAGTTTTCAATATGAGACAGTTTTAGACAAAAATTTACTGAAAATAACACAATCAAAATAAAAATGCCTATTGATATCCGGCATCATTGTGAAAAAAAAAGTTCTCTTTAGTTCCAAGTGTCTATCAGAGGTAGTAACGCCTTGAGTAGCTTTCTGGACACAATGTAATGATTAAAATGTAGGTTTGATAATTCGTTTCCACAATGATGCGTATAATGCGATCATAAGCTGTTGGAAGTACGTACGTGAGATCCAGTCATTTTTCAAAGTGGCTCATTTTGGTAAATAATAGCTGAAGAGGAAAATGCATATCAATAGAGACAAGCCAGCCATAGCCAAACATTTAATCAATTTACTGACTCCAGAGAGGCCACTGCCTTCTATGTGCAGCAAAACAAGTTAACATATCAGTAGATAGGAATTCCAGCTCCAACCTAAGAAAACGTTTCATTATAATGGCTATTTAAGGGCGATTCTGCAACTGTGGGTACACTAACCTTACTCTATTTTACTATAAAATCCTCCACATTCACTTTCTGTTTCGTCCTCTTTCAATTCATTAAA
Source organism: Bagarius yarrelli (assembly GCA_005784505.1). Classification (NCBI taxonomy): domain Eukaryota; kingdom Metazoa; phylum Chordata; class Actinopteri; order Siluriformes; family Sisoridae; genus Bagarius; species Bagarius yarrelli. The sequence goes on from VCAZ01000007.1 coordinate 5,342,031, forward strand.
TCAGTACTACTTGAGTAGTATAACCATTCCATACTTTATTACTCATAGTCAAGTAACTTTAATACTTTTACTGTTAGTTGGGTAATTCTTTTTACAAAATGTTGCACTGTGAACTTTTGGCTATTACTGCTGTTCAATATGGCGCACAACTAAAACAAATAATAAAAGGTAAAGACTTAACACTAATTAACTAATGGCATAAAAGACTTGTGAAAACTGCATTAAGACTTTCATATAATTAAATACCTGGTATTTAGAGGTCAAATTTACCGGCATCTTTAATAGCAGCCAATTAGTGTTAAGCCATGCAGCTTTGTCAACGCTCACATCTGCCTCTGGACCAGTTTAAACTTTGTCAGTTATCGGCCTGTTGCAGATGAAATTGCAGTTCCCTTTAGCCTGGTTTTGACCCTAGACTGAAGGCAACAATATTTTAATAGCTAAATTAACTAATCTTTAGAAATGTGTACTCGCTCGCTGCCTACAGGAAAACATACAATAGAAAACGGAATAAATGTGTACACTGTCACACAGTTTTTTTTAAACCTTAGCATTTAAAAAGTGAATGTTTGTCTGTGGACTCATACCTGTTCCACAGAGCTACTAGTGCGTACTCGTGTAAGTCCGCACTTGGTCCACCTTTTTTATTCTCAGTGTTTGCTGAAGTCTTAGACATGCGGAGGGGCTTCATGCCGTATGTCCCAGCGTGATCGGTGATGTAATTATACAACTGGTGAGCCGTTATCATTCCCGTAGACATGGAGAAATTCCCTGCGCACACAAGTACCAAAGCAGGCTGGAAATCATGACATAATGACAGGAATAACACAGCAAATTGTGCTAAGAAAAAAGGTATAATTAAAAAAAATAATTCTATTCCTTGTAATTGGTTAATAAAGTTTGATAAAGCTTTTTGGTGCATTCTATTAGTCTCAGAAATTGGCAAAACAAAGGTATAGTCACTAAAACCTTTCTCAGGGAGACATCTTACTACCCCTGCCACTAGAGGTGCTTCAGGGCGCAAGTTCCTCCACGAGGCTCCGACCCCGGGGCGCGTCCGAAAAAGGTACAACCTGTCGTCCCTACGACCGTGCCGCTCATATTTTTATAGCGTTACCTCCTGCTCTATGATGTCACCTGCCCGTAACGTAACACACTCTGATTCGTCAGATTACACACATGCTTCAGAGCAAAGGTTATAAAAGGGTATTTGCAAAGCGTTTCGACACAGCGTCTCGTTCCCTTAGTAGAACCATGATTACATTTGTAACCTACAGACGTTCTTACAGAAAACCTAATTTAATTTTTTTACTTTTTTGGCATTAGGCAAATACCCTTATCCAGAGTCCTAAAATAACCTAATTAATACAAATAAGCAATTCGCAAGCAATTGTCAGGGGCCCAGCAGTGGTAACTTGATGGTGCTGAGAATCCAATCCAATCTTCCAGAGAGCAGTCTAACAACTTGCCTTATTATCATTAAATTGGAAGCACAGTGGGTAATTAATATTTAAAAATGTTGAAATACTTTATGCACAAAACAGTATGCAATATTACACGCTCACCCTGAAAGACGTGGTTGCGGCCAAACTTTGGGATGTCGGGATAATGGGAAATAAACTCCTCCAGAAAGCTGTTCAGCTGATAGCCTTGTCTCAGGGTCATATGACAGCCTAGCAGGTACTGGTGCACCACACGCAGGTGGAAATCGTAGCTGAAGGAGTGTACATGCATCAAGTCCCGCACTTTATCACACTCCTCTGTGAACAGCATCGACAGCTATAAAGCAGCCACACACACACACACACACACACACAAACACACATATTCCATTTAGTGCTATATAAATATGTTGATACTCAGTCATGCTGTTGATGGTTGTTGGTGCTCTGATAATTCAATTAACCAGAGAATGAAAACAGAAGCAGTAAATCTCATCAGCAATGTTACCAACTAAAGCAAAGCCATATAAGAAAAACACATTCTAAATAAAAGCCTTGTTTAGCCTTTCGCCAATTTTACAATAGCAAGTTAAACCTGTCCGCGCTAGAGCCAAAAAAGATGTGTACCTTGGACAAACCACACAGTGCACACATGCACATGCATTATGATTGAGCAAGCATATACCACAGTCTTTAAATGACACATTTATGTGGAAGATGTCAAATTTATCACTGTAAAATTTCATAGTACAGTCATTGATTATTCAGGCTCGACTTAATGGAGCTTTGAACATCATCCTAGGTGGTTTTATAGTATTTTGGAGGAAGTCCCCATGTGCTTTAAATATCACATTTTTGTACTGAGAATTCATACACCTGACATTTTACTCTTTATTGTCAGTACAGAGAGCAGACTTTAGGGACTGCAGGATAAGTGACTGAATGATCAACTGACTGAATAAAGAAATGATTAAATAAGCAGATTATATGTCTGGGGTGAGATCAGAAAGCTGCTGTTATAGCAGTTATCAGAGTATTTTCCATCGGTTTAACCAGAGAAAAATACTACTTTCTATCATCTTTGTACAGCAAAACTAACTGAGTAAAGAAAAGGAAAAAAAATAAATAAAACCCAAGGACCTAAAAGCAAATGGCAGATCTGTATTAGTCCATAAAATAAAATCCATAGAATCAACAAAGCAATATTTCTACATTATCAAAAAGGGTAAATTGAAAAAAAAAATGGAATATCAGATTTACATCTACAGCATTTAGCAGACGCTTTTATCAAGAGCGACTTACATTTATCTCTTTTATACAATTGAGCAATTGGCGGTTAAGGGCCTTGCTCAGCGGCCCAGCAGTGGTGGCTTGGTGGTGCTGGAAATTAAACCCGGTCTTTCTGGTATCAGTCCAACACCTTAACCGCTAAGCCACCCCAAACTTGGCATTATGTAATAACAAGTTTGCCCAAGTCATTCAGTAAAAGTATGTAATGTCACCCGGTCGTGTGTAATTAATGTGTTATATGTTTTGTAGTTGCACTTTTTGTTTTATTTCCAAACAAAAATAAAGTTCTAAACTTTTAGCAACTATAACAGTGTTACACATTTTATATAAAAAAATGTCTTGAGGTAAACATAACAGCTTTACGTCATTGTTACATTTACAGCACATTACATTTCTGGAATTTGGCAGACACGCTTATCCAGAGTGACTTACATTTAGACAACTGAGCAGTTGAAGGTTCAGGGCCCTGCTCAGGAACACAGCGGTTGCAGCTTGGTGGTTATGGGATCTAAAGCCATTAACTTCTATCAGCAGACAAACACCTTAACCACTGAATTACCACTTCCCCTCTATCTTAGAAGCCTACAGTTTTTGCAGCGTTTCTGAAAGCCTCTTACTGACACTAAAATGCTCTTACCTCCCTCAAACACACAATTTTCCACCAACATCCAATAACCAGCACGCTCCATTTTGTATGCTAACAGCCTAGCAAGTGCTGCCAAAGCAGCCTGTGTGAAACGCTTTTGTAAGCCTTTGTGGTATCAGCTCAATAATCGAGCCTTATTTAATTAAACCCACAATCAAAGACTGGCTTACAAAGGCATTAATCGCAAATGCAAATGACTGCAGCAAGAAAACAACCGGTAGTATTTAGAGCACAGTGGAAAGGTGTAGGGGGGCTAAGCACAGTTTCTGACTCTGCTTTTATCCTGACCAATAGCTGGGAAAAATATGCAAATAGGCCTTATCAAATCAAAATGCCAGAGAAACAGCTATTATGTTAACACAGCTGAACCTTTCAACTCTTGTTTATGTGTGTGCGCGCGTGTGTGTGTGTGTGTTCGTGTGCATGCTTGAGAGCGGTTTTCATAATCCAGCTGGTGGTCCACTTTTTACCCACTTCAAATTGACTACTAATGGAGGATAACAACGTTTCTCATCTGCCTGTGTAGGTAAAGCATTTAAAGTTAATCAGAATGCCTGAATGGTTGGGACTGTTTAGCGTTCATTTACTGTTGGACTGAATTACCCAGTTACATGCGGTCATCGCATTTAAAGGAGCAGCAGCTTTATTTTTGTATTTTACTTTCTAAACCTGGTTCATCTGTGGTCAGAAAGAAGAGGTGATAACTGATTAAGTCCTGCTGTTAAACAAAGAATCACAAAATGAAATGAAATGGAAACAGACATCGCTATGTATCCCAGACGAATATTATCTTTCCTGTATCTACTCCCTATCTGTAACATAAAACCAGCCCGAAAACAGCTCACGACTACCAACTAAACCAATTCATATTTCACATATTTTCACTGCACTTTACTGATCCTTTTTTTTTGTCTTCTGCGTAAGTGTCTATAGTTACATTTCTGGCATTTGGCACACACCATAATCCAGAGTGACTCACATTTTACAAGGGTTAAGGGCCTTGCTCAGGGTCCCACTGTTGGCAGCTTAGTGGTCCTTGGAATCGAATCTACAATCTTCCAATTAGCAGTCTCAACCCCTAAAGTACCCCTCCCCCAGATAAATGTCCAAATTAGCTGCAATTGTGTCTTTAGCATTTGCCAAATACACAATATCCATCCAGCCATTTTCAAAAGCACTCTTATTTTCCAAATCCTACTCAGGGATGAAGCCTGGAGTCTATACCAGGGACAAAACACACTTACTAAATATATGAAAATTTAACATTTTTTGTTCACCTTTTTTTTGTAAACTTAAATCAGATGTTGAACTCTTTTCTTATTTTTTTCTTATTTTTCGGATTTTCTTATTTAGCACTGATGTTAGGTGAGGAAGGCTTGGATTTAATTTTTATGCCAAAAGTGTGAATTCCACCAGACCACCGTTGGCAAACCATATCTTTATGAACGTTGCCTTATGTACAAGCGCAAAGGAAATAGAAATTATAAGACAGCATAAAAAAAACATCTTTTACAACTGTGTGTTTCCAACAATTTGTACCACAGGTGTCCAATTGTCTTTGGCTAAATCCACTACTGTGCAAATGCTTTATGCAGGTGGGGAGAAATGTTGTGAAGAATGCTTTCAACAGTTGCTTTTTTTAATGTGTTTCAAATGTGCAATTTACAAACCTAATCAAATTAAACTTGATCAAATGAAAACTCTACATTAAATCAATATTTGTCTAACTACCCTTTGGCTTCAAACCAGCATCAGTTTTATTCTTGCATGCTTGCGTACACTTGCAAAAGTCAGCGATGTTGTAGAATCAGACTCACTTGTATGATAATTCAATAATATCAAGCTGGTGCCACTGGTTATACATTTTTATATGTGGGTTCATAAAGTCATTAGATGAAACAAAAGAAATAGCCAAAACACAGAGGGAGGAAAGACCAAACACTGCTACTAAGGTGAGGTTGTGGAAAAGGTTTATGTCACCAGTCATAAACAACATCAAGACTGAGCACAGCAATAAGACAAGGTACATGAAATTTCAATGCAGATTGGGTTTAAACTTGCTGTTCAAACCACTTTAAAGAACCTTGAAGGAACGGGCAATACTGAGGACCATAAATGCAGTGGTCAGACGAGGGAAAAGGAGCAGATAAAAGATGTCAAATGCTTCAACATCAGAAGATGTCCAGCAGCATTATTAGCAAAAAAACTGTTGGAAACCTGTGGCTAAAACCCATACTTCCTCCATGGAAACAAGGCAAAGCAACTCAACTATTAACCGAAAGAAAGATGGCAGCAGGTGCTCTGGACTGATGAGTCAACATTTGAAATATATTTCTGAGCAGGAAGAATTTTCCCTGAAAAGCTGAAGGGCAATACAATAATGGAATAAATGCATGCAACAGCTGAAGCTCTAATTCTGCAAATGGAGTTGAAAACTTGTGTGTGTGAGGATGGATAGTGTTTTCAATGCTGAAAAACACAGGTACATACTTATCTATTATGCATTAACATCAGGAAAAAGGTATGACTGGACCCAAATGTATTCTGTAGCAGGACAATAACCTCAAACATACAGCTAAAGTTATTGAAACTATATTCAGTCTAAAGATTCAGCCTTAACAAACAAGGTGTCCCTATAAAGCGATGATTTGGCCCTCAAAGAACCCTGATTTCGTCTGTCTGGGATTACATGAAGAGACAAGAGGATTTGAGGCAGCCTTCATCCACCGAACAGTACTGATTAATTATCCAATGTGTTTGGAACAAGTGTACCCAGAAGAATAGATGCTGATTTGCAGGCAAAGGGTGGTCATGTCCAATACTGATTCGATTTGGATTTCACTTCTACTTATTTACTTTACGATTTGGTAATTAAGAACTTAATTTTTTAAAAGCGTTCTTTTTTCACAGCAATTTTTCACCACTTTGGCACAGTACTATAACTTATATCCAATGCCATATACAGATATCATTCTTATTTATAAGAACTTTCTGTTTTGCTTTTGACTTGTGAAAAACTGCATCACTGCCAAACAGCATTACCTGTTGCAGGAGGCCATATTTAAACATTTTAGCAGAGAACAGAGATGTTGGTTGGAACATTTCATTAGTTTGTATGCAGAAAAAAAAGCCACACTGTGCCCCAAGAGAATCCCAAGTAATTTTTTTTTAGATGACATCGATGAAGAAAATTAGCAAAATGGAGTCGTGCAACAGACAGTCTAGGAAAAATAAACAGAAGTCATCCCAAATCTTTTCCAAATCTGCAAATAGGGGAAAAGGGCAGGCTGCAGGCGCAAGGAGAATGAGGGGGTAAAGAACCGAAGCCTGATTGGTGTAAGGGCGGAAGCCTAGGGATTCTGGGACATACCACAGAGTCTGTGTCTGAGGAGGCCTTGGGGAACAGCTTGCTACGAGGGGATGGCTCCTGATGGAGAAAGAGGATGAGATGGGACATACATACACACACATACTTGCATGGAAACACTCATTGTACAATAATAGATAGGAGAAAGAACATTACCAGAGTGTTAGCCAGCCCTTTGACTGACTATCCACTGCTTTAACTGTTTAATATTGTACTGGAGCAGTAAAAATGATGTGTACACTACAAGAAATACAGTTTTAAAAAAGAGAGAGTCTCTGAAAAACTTTTTGAACATTAATGTCAATAATGTAGGTTACAAGTTCATTTTATTTTCTAACTTTTCTATTACTTTCATTGTTTTCTAACCAAACAGGTAAATCATATGCCAAAATCGTTTAAGAGCAACAACAGTGATAACAGGAATTTTAAGACAAAAATGTATGTCTTTTCTCTCTTTTAAAGTAAAAATGTTTCAAAAATATGACCAATTTTTTTTTAAGAAACAAAGTAATCATCGATGCTCACTAGATTTTTCAGTGCATTTTGGAATTTGTATAGTGTTCCAACCTCCGTTAAAATAACCACTTCTTTGATTAGTGCCATGACTAATGAACTAAGGAAATGATTGATACAGACTTTAAATGTAAAAATCTAGGTAACTGTACATATCCTATGCAATAAAGATTCTGATGCCATTACAATAGTAACTTATTGGGAAAGTGAAAAGTTGTCTCCTTCTGTGGTTTATGAGACATGGAAGCAAAATCAATGACTTTTGCTGTATGAATTTTAAATGAATTTTAAAGAAATATTAGGTCTCTTAAAAACATGCTATGATAAATTAGCTGATTATAGCTTATAGTATAGTCTTTAAATAATGTATACAATAAATAAATATACCAAACTTCTGTCCCTTACAATATACATTCATTGAGCATTAGTGAAATATTTGTTCAGATCGCAACATACAAATGCTTAAGGGCAAAATCATGTTACAGACCAGACTATATTATGTTTGTGTTATGTAAAAACAACTCCACACTAAAAAAAACGTTTTTGTGGGATAAAATAACAGATGTCTTCTGTAATTACTGCGGTCATTGTCATTTGCTAAATGCCTTTTTCTTAGTACGTTGATATAAATGCCACAGTCTTTACAAAGCAAATATTCTAAATTACAGGTGATCTGGGTAATTATTACTAATACTGACGAGTATTGCCCCATTAACTCGGAAATAGCGTCTGGTTCGTTGCTTTACAAATCCATGGTGCCCATTAGACTCGAACATGCTGACCTCAAACTCACAAAGTCTCTCTTGCCTTTGGAGAAAAATGCAAAAGACTCACATTCTGTAACGACTTAATTGTTTGCTTTGAGCAGCTGCGATTATACGGCACCTCCCACCGAGTGACATCTGGAGACTATTGGTAAACATGACAGCTATTTACACACACTTACACTTAATTAGTCCTCATCTAGAGTTGAGCTGGACCTACTCCAAGCTAACACACCGTAAAAGGACAAGAAAAAGAGGTAGAGACAGAATAGAGGGTGGAAAAGAGAGCGAAAGAGAGCGAGAGAGAGAGAGAGAGAGATGACTACTGACCCTTGGCTTGCAGAGCTAATAGATAACTGATCCGAGAATCTAAACAAGGTAAGACAAGCAGACTGTACGTTCCCACCTTTTTCTTTGCTACAACAATGCACATTTACCTGAGAATTAACTGTCTGACCCATAGGAATCCGTGAGCACTCCAAAGCATACTGCTTCACGCAGAAGTAAAATCCCTAGAAGAGAGAGACAGATTCACCACACACTATGCCAACAGTGATCACCACCCTAACTCTAAAAAAACATTTTAAGTTACTAATCATCCAACATTGTTTTATGTCAACTAGGCTGAAGCGTGTAAAGAAGTGTACTTGAAAGGCCAGTTCCATTAACATGATGCCACCAGGAAGAGCTCTTTGCAGGTGGTATGCAATATTTCCCGATCCGCTGCTCTGCTGAAACACACAAGCCAAATAGTGAATATCGCTGCTGAATTCAAACACAAATTCACAACAATAGAAAATATATAACAAATATAAAGTAATAATTAATGTAAAAAATACACTAAACTATACAAGTAAACACAATAAAGTAAGTGTGGTCTATCAGGCAGCGGTTATGTGTTACAGTACACTCATAGTACAGGGGTTGACCGTTAGTAAATGCTGTACGAACATCTGCTACACGACAGCGTGTATGTAGAAGTATGAAGACAGATACGTGTAATGCCAGAGGCCTGTGTGCTTCTGCATGTGTGTTTGCACCTTTGGGCTTTCTTCACTCTTTTGCTTGTTGTAGGAAAAAGACGAAAAAGACGACCTGCCCTCTGTGGACAGAGAGCTCAGCATAGCCGCCCGTGCACGAGCAATACTGTAAGGAGGGTGAGACAGAAAGAAAGACCAAGACTAGGTCAACAGTCTTGACTGGGTTAAGACTGTTGACGCAGTGCAGTTGGTTGGAGTAAATCACACACAGCTACCACCTGCACTCTGATCACCTTCAACACACTTCAGAGACAGGCACATGTATGCATACATGCGCACACACTACCTGTCGGAAGATTTACTGAGCTCCGAGGCAGAACTGTTTACACTGTGTTAACTAGAGCGCCGCTTTTTAGAGTTAAACAAATTTATTAACAAAATAAATAGCTTTGTTTGGTGGAAGTCTGAGGAAAGGATGCATGGGCTTGATGCTGTTTATCTCAGGGAAGAAGGCTTGGTCTCTGTAGGGTCCGCCTCATGGAATGGAGGTGTGGTTCCTAAGATATCTGTCTTTAAACTACACAAGGCAAAATGGATCCAGCTCCAGGTCAGAACTGCAAACTGATATTTTTAGCCTTTTGGCACAATGTATCATTGTTTGCCAACATATTTAACTTACTTATAGCATATTATATGATTCTATGTTTATACATAATTTCATTATTTACACTTCAGTTATTTATTTATTCGTAGAAAATTCTAGATGAAGGAAATAAGAAAAATGAACAAAATGGAGTCATGCAAATGCTATATCCGTAAAAACAATTCCAGATTAGAGTGACTTTAGGTATCAAGCAGGTTTCACGCTTTTTACCACTTCAGTAACTGCAGTGCGTGAACACCAGAGTGTGTTTGGTAATGAGCAGAACTGAAGAGCTTAGCTTAGGTGCTGTTTGTTGTTAAAAAATAAATGAAGTGTAAATAATTTTAATCAGAGTTTAAATGTGTGGTGTTACATTATGGTGTGTGTGTGTAAACGTGTGTATAAACGTGTGTATCTGTGCAGGGGTGGGTGTATATACATATATACATACCTGCGTGCAGGTGATGGGGGTCGGACCTGCACTAGAATGAAGCCCAGACTCTGCAGGTACTGCACATATTGCTGCATAAAAGCACTGCAGATCTCCTGCTCCTCTTTAAAGCGTACAGGAAGCAGCTCGGCCGAGTCGGTGCTATGACTGCGGTCTCGACCTGAAGCTGCTGAGTCATTGGAGCGATGACGCTTCTGACAGACAGAAGAGCACACACGGCAAAGAGAGAGAGTAGGAAAGAGAAAAAAGTTTGTTACTAGCGATATTTATTACCACAATACTAGAGAAACACGCATGTCATTAAAGTTTACAGACAGACAAATGGAGTAGATTGTAGAAAAAATAAACACAAAATGAGAGAAATCGGGAGAGAAAATATGTTAAAAACAAGTGTAAAAGACTTACAAAGAGCACAAACCAAAGGGAAAGAAACGGTAGTGGGTAGTTACAGCATAAAGAGGGAGAGAGAAATATATGTGTAAAAAAGAAAACAAAAGAAAACAAAAGGAAAAGAAAAGAAACTACAATCATAAAGCTGTTAGAGGTCTACACAGGATCAGTATAACTTGACAGTCAGAGGAAATCAAAACTAAAAAAGAAAAGCTCAGCATGCAAAATGTGGAGAAAATAAACGAGTGATTGTGAGAAAGAAAGAAAGAAAGAAAGAAAGAGAGAGAGACCTTCATTTGTGGCTGTACTCTGAGCTCATCTTGAATCTGTTTTCTGAAATTCGGGTCAAAGAGCAGAGGAGTAGCACAGTAATGAACCAAACGAGACGACTGCTTCAGAGCGTCCAGATCTGTAGCCTACACACACACACACACACACACACACACGCACCAGGCACGCAAATATTGGTGGGAAAAGTGTTAAAAAATGAAAAAACATGCATAATGCACCTACAGTTACATGTGGAATAAGAAGCTCTTTGCTCCTTGACTGACATGAACACACGTCCTACAGAAACAAACAAACATGGCTAATTCTAAACATCACAATATAGGTACGCTCATAGCGTGCGCTCTAACTAAGCATAAAGAATCTCTGTTCTCCTCGCGACTAACGACAGCCAGCTCCTTAACAAGAGCTAACTCGTCAGAATTTATAACTACATTCTAAAAAGTTAAATTAAAAATAGTAATCTTATCCACTCATAGTCCCTACTGCTAATGCTAAGTGCCCGACTAATCAGAGCTAATCTGACAGAAGTTCTGAGGAAAATTTTAATCTTTAATGTGGAGACTGTGGTAGCTGACCAACCATTTTCAGAAATGGTAATGGTGTCCACTGCTAATACTAGGCACATGTCTCATAAGATTTGAAAGTCATTTTTGTTAACAGTCATTACTAATAGCAGTTTTTTGGCTAACAAAAGCTGAGCTCTTTAATTTAGCTAAAATAAAATGTACAGAAAGAATTTGGAAAAAAATGCTCTTTATAATATATATAAAACTTGAAGGGTCAATAAAAAACACATATCTCAGTCGAAGACAGATATAATAGCAACAAGATAAATTCCTGCATCTCCACTGGGCAGAAAGAAGTATAATGTCAGAGAATTAATAAACTAAGTTATGTGAAATATTGCGGCTCATTATTTCAAGCCACTTAAAGTTCCTGGTCAGACAAATATTCAGTATGTCGCTAACACACCAAGAGTCTTGGAGCTTCTGAGTATCTCTTGAAATTATACACCGTATTGACAAATACACAAGAAAACCTTGTTAAGAGGGTTCAAGAACATGTTAATTTAAAGGTGTTCACTCAAGTAATAGTAAATATGAGCTAGCAATTTTTTTATGTACCCACTAGGGGCAATCTAATTAGTCCTCAGCTAAGTATCAGCCAGCTGTTAGAAAAGAGTTAGTGTGGAGACTTTTGCGGGACAGATTTTTCTTTCCTGCTCCCACCTGTTTTCGTGAGATTCTGTTCCGCTTTCGCAAAAATATGTTATTTTCTCCTGTTCTGCAACATTCAACATTCAATGCTCAAAAAATCCCGCAGATTAACGTATAAGTTTTTATTTTCGTCTGGCTACTCTGTTATTTGTTTCACTTGCTTCTTATTATAACAGAATTTTGAAGTTTTTTTTAACATTATGATTTTGTTAATCATTCAGTTAATACTGAATGATGAAGGATGCAAATCTCCAGGCTTTAATATTTATCCCTATTTTAATAATTAATTAACAATTTCCAAAGAGTCTAAATTAATTCTTAATTATCACTAAAGTGCACAACTGTAATTTACAATAAAATCTACATACATAATAGATTCTATTTTTTCGGCAACTGTATTTTTACACCGCTAACGAGCCACCACTATCAGCTCACAACCCGGATAAACTGAAGAATGGTTATTGAAGAACGATTATTGTTTCCCTAAAGCCACACAGGCTTTACGCACCAGCATTATGTGATTGTTACTAAGAAAGTACAATTTGAAAAACGAAATCTGATTATGACTTTCCACAATTAAAGTCAAAACCCTTTAACACCACCTTTACCAATCTTAGATTTTAACATGCTCTGGCGATGTAGCGGCATCCAAATGCAATGAGCTCTGAATAAAATCAGAGAAAATCGTCTTATCATTACCCAGAGCTGCAAGATGATTTTGTAGCATTAGCTTTCAGTCCCAGTTTAGAAGACCCCCAGACACATTTCTGCATTGTATCTGCTTGAACACCCATGACTTAACTTAAAAATTGAAAGTTGATATGCTGATTCTGGTAGAAACAGAAAGTAAAGAGCATGTCCAAGGTGGACTGTAAAACTTCTTGTTTTGTTCAGATGAAGTAAAAAGACTGCTATACTCTATATTGGCCATTAAACAAAAGCAGAACAAATATCACGCCAAACTAAATTGACATGTTACATAAACAGGAAAGTCTGGAAAGGCAGTAGCTTTGGCAGTTCTGCTGAAACTACAACGTGCCAGTATGTGGTGTGCATGTTAATGCTTTCATTTGCAGCTTAGAATTCAGATTTGATTAAAACAATAAATCCAGGCAGAACGTGAAACAATTCCCATTTTTGAATGGTTTTCTTTTGTCTGAAAAAAATGTTCATGGACATCATTCAGTTTTTCTATATAGCACCACAGTCCAAGACAGGAACAGGTGCAACACTATTGTAAGTGTATTTTTGCTTTTAATAGAAATCCTGCAAGTTTAGGCCTCAGTCTGATGTGTACACCCAGCATCAACCCCGGATAAAGGTACAAGCTTGTCAGTGGTGTTAATGAAACATGGCAGAAGTGAGTGCCGGTAAGAGTCAGGTAGTGATGAATAGTGTTTCAGAGTCTGATTTCGTATGTCAGTGTCACAGCTCTGACAGAGCTATGTAATAATGCAAGCTCTGTCTCGGTAATACTACTGCTCATGACCTACGGGTACGGAAAACAGGGACCGATACTGACTGAATGACAGGAACCCTGAGGCCAACAAGCCTAAAGCGTAGTGTTGAAACCCAGCTGTCAACACTGTACTGATCCTAGAGGAAAGCACAACACACACATACGGCATAAGGAACTTTGTCCACGGTGCTGTAGCATGTTCTGACAGACTGCTGCCCCAGCAAACTGTCAAGTAGATGACTGTGGATATATCCTTGTTTTTGTGTAACGGAGGGCTAGATATGGCCGTTTCTCATTACAAGTAAAATGTATGCAGTGTCTCACTGTGCCCTGACACATACACCTGTCTCTGCTTTATTAAACACACACAGGTGTATGTGTCTGGGCACAGTGAGACACTGCATACGTTTTTTAACTGTAATGAGGAACAGCTTCACACATGCACACACAGGAACACTTTGCTCTTCCAGCTTTGCAGCTCTCAAGTAACAGGTTTTGTTCCTGACAACATGAAGTGTCTAAAGTGCATTTTGCTATATAAGGGATTGACAGAAAAGGGTTTGGAGACCTGAAGCCCAAAGGGGGCACTCAACCAAACAGAAAGTATGAGTGATCTTTGAGGTGCACTTACAGAAATGGGCATATTGGACTGAGCTGATCTCTGCTGCCATGTCACAAACAGGTTTTCAATTTTCATCTGCTTCTCCAGCTCTAGAAAAACATTTATAATAATAATAATAATAATAATAATAATAGGTAAAATAAATGTTAAAGGTGATTTTCTTAAAAACCAAAACAAGGCAGAATAGTAAAGAAACGCAATTATATAATTTTATGAAGGCAATTTGAAATGTTTTAATTTGTAAAATATGTACATACAATTATAAAACAAAAGTCTTTTTGACTTTTACAAAAATTGTTTTTATCATTCGCTGATGTAAACATAACCAAGGTCTGCATCAGTGTGCATCTTGAGGTGTCTCAAATAGTATGTTACATCAATGTCTTACCTCTGCGCTCTGCTGCTTTTACTTCGAGCAGCTGTGCGCCATGGCGTGCCACAATGTCAGCTCCCTCCTGATTCGGCAAGCGGCTGGCGCTTACGTCTCTGAGCGCTTCGTCGAAAGGTACAAGTTCAGCAGGAAAGGGGAGATGTGGCAGGCCACGTCCCGAATTTCCCAAACGGCCTCCATCCTTATTAGGCACTGGAGGTACAGGACTCCGCAGGAGGGCGTCTGCCTCGATCGTGGAGCTGAGAAACGGGTTCGGCTCCTGCTGAGAGTAAGGGAAGAAGGGGAGCAAGTTATGCTGTGTGTAAGATCACTATTTTATTGTCTGTACAAATAGTATGGCAGCTCTCCAACAATTTTAACATAAATTGAAGAACAGAATAAGAATACAAACCATAGACTAGCATGTAACATAAGGAATTAACACAAAGCCTGTCAACTGTTATGATTTTAAATCATTATATATTTAAGTGTACTTAAAATACTGTAATGTCTATGTGAATAAGTTGTTAAAAAGAAAAACGATCTGTAATTCAATAGAAAATTAATGACTGCATTCACACTTATCAGCGCTGTATAATTTCATGTTAACCAGTGTAGTAAAAATGTTAGATAATGCTAAATTAGTAATTACTGTAATTGATAGTTTTTCAGTCACATGACCATGCGGGTACCTGGCAGGCACAAGAATAAGCCAACATATCAACTTACACTGTGATCTTTGTAGAAACGCAGCACAAGCTGGCTAATTTTTTCCTTTTCTTTCAAGCTATGAATATTTAAATCACTTGTCAAAAAAAGAAAAAAAATAAGAAATGAACATAAACTACAAGTTTCGGGCCCTCTCCGCCATATTTCAGCCCTTAAAAAACCACCAGGTCTCCACTTTAGCAATCCGTCTTGTGGAAAATACCTCCCCTTGCACCAGGGTAAAAGTGCACAAAATTGCAAACAAATTATAAAACTGCAATTATAAAAATTAGATGCAATTCTTTCTTGGACAAGATTTTGATGAAGCATAACTTGTCTCCTAGTCAGTTACTGCATGCTATTGCATAACAACTATCCAGCATTTTGGCTAAATAAATGTAATCACTCACTTCATTACCCCTTGAGCAGCAAAAGAAGCAGGTTTTTCCTAAGAGTGTTACATCATGTGGAAACTATTAATTGTGGGTATGTCTTACAACAGAATCTAATCAAATTTGAATGGTTTTCTTCGAAAATAGCTAACACTTAGTCTCACATCTCTATTAACATCAAGTAAAAATTAAGGTTGTTTTTCAACCTACTGGCAGGGGCTCTAATATTTGGGCCCTATAAAAGTACATAGGGTTGGCCCCCCTTTCACACCTATTCAGCACTGTTACTACTAATAAAACAGATCTTTGGAGGCCCCTAATTTAGAATCGCCCTAACTTACCTCCTAGCGCAACCCATGCCTACTGGTCTAGTGCTTTAATTCATGCTAAATAATTGTTGTACAAGATAGGCAGATCTACTGATCAGCAGCAGCCCCTCCTCCTCTGTCGCACCTGGTTCAGCCACACAACTCCATACCACCGCAGCACCCTCTCCTGGATCCCCTACAGTTCACCTTCAGATGCTGTAAACATTTATTTCACAACCTGGAGCTTAACACTTTCAAGAATGTGTTAAGCTATCACGGTCACCCTCCACGACACTCCGGTGTCTTTTGTTTAGTCCTTTCCGCTTTCTAGGCTCCACCATCATCCATGAGCATAAATGGGAGCAGAACTTCAGCTCTCTTACCTAGAAGGTGATCTTCCTGTGAAGATGTTGGTAAACTTTTACAATGCTATTATTGAATTCATCCTCACATCCTCCATTACAGTCCGGTTTGCTGCAGCCACAGCCAGGGACAAGGCCAAGATGCAGTGTGTCATTCTCTCTGTGAAGAAGGTAATCGGATGCAGCCTTCCATGTCTCCAAAAACTGTACACCTGCAGGACCCGAAGACGTGCAATGAGGATCACAGCCGACCCCTCCCATCCCAGTCGCACATTCTTCCAACCCCTCCCCTCTGATAAGAGGCTTCCCAATCCCCAAATTTGTCATTCAATGTAACGGTGTAAATATCTGTAAACAGAAGGGAGTTTTTTTGCCTTTCTTATCTGGTATTTTTGTATTTTTTAATTCCGTGTCTTCACCCTACACCAAGCCGAACTCCTCGTGCTGTAAACTGCCCCTTACTGTACCTGGCAATAAAACTTTTCTGATTCTGAAGCACAGTCTGAAAAAAATGTTTTACTAAAACATTGTCAAACCAGCCAGCCAAGTACAGTAAGGAAAGAATAGGCACATTTGAATAAAGAAACCCGATCCTAAGAGTTACCCAACAGAATAAATTATATAAGTAATGCAAATTGAGGCAAGTGCAGCTGTTCTTTGGCTGGCAAGCCCGAGAAACCCGGAGGAATATTTGCTTCGGTCGTCCTATACCGCTTCTTCCTTTTATGTTTATGATTGAAGTCTCTCTTTCAAAGAGCATCAGTAAAGCCCATGGCTTTACTCTGTTTACCCTTTAGCAACCAAAGACTAAGGAAAGTTTTTGATCTCCTTTGAACATTTTGCAATTTAAAAGCAAGACAGAGAGAAAAAAAAAAAGACATGTTGGCTGTTGCATGTACACACATTCTACTATCATTTTTCAGCACACAGGTTTTAAAGTTAATTAATTAGAAAGGCATTTTCCTTATTCATTTACTGATTTACATACAGTACCAATAGGCATAAGGCAAAAAAGCATTCTGGACAGGTCACCAGTATGTATCATCCGGGTACCAAATACATACATATAAATCATCTTACATAAATATTTTCTTTTTTGCCCTTAGCCAGATTTGTTTTTTTATTGTCCAAATGAGCAGTTGATGGTTAAGAGGCTTGCTCGTGGGCCCAGCAGTGGCAGCTTGGTAGTTGAATGTTAACATGTGCACAGCTATTCAAACCTTGGTTGAAGGACACTGGAGAACATAAAGACCTCAAAGAAAATATTCATACTGACAAAAGCCCCTGCACTTATGGCTTATACTGCAAATTAAAAAGATTAGAACTCAATCTCAACCCTGAAATATTACAAACAATATGAATAATACAAAAACAACTAAGATGTTTAAATTAGCATGTTTACAATGATCGGGACTAGCTTAAATTAACTAGCATTTAATACAATTTTTTCCAGCACTGCGTACTTTAATCAGATGCAGGAAGAATATAAACTGTTCTCATTGCCAACTTTTCTGAAAACAAGACAGCTTAATGATTTACTAGATATGGAGATAACGTCTCAGCTAGTAAACCTTTACATCATAAATCATTTAAATACATACGCAAGATTGGTTCAACTGCTTTACAGGGTTCGCTAATTGTTTATGTTTTAAATGCCTCTTTGTCTGATCTTCAGTAATAAAGCCAATCTACTATATAACTATTACCACATTATTACTACATTACTACAATTTAGTAGGCCAAAAGTGCATCTATATTTATTTATTTATAAGAAATAAGAATATCATAAATAAGGATTTATTATTGCTATACTGGTTCATTTCATTATTATGGTCAGAAAGAAAAATCTGAAAAATCACTGGTGTCAAACTGGTGGGCAAAATTTAGACACAAAAGCTTTAAAAAGAAGATTTTACACTTCAGGCTGAAATAAGACATGAACACGGAGAGGGCTCCAGGCTCAGACTGCTAATAGGATCGCCTAGCCACTTTTTCAGAAACTTTTGGGCAATTTAGTGTTCGGGACAGTTGCTTAAGCACTGCAGGGTGACTTAAAGGCGTCTAAGGGG
This sequence comes from Bagarius yarrelli, assembly GCA_005784505.1. Classification (NCBI taxonomy): domain Eukaryota; kingdom Metazoa; phylum Chordata; class Actinopteri; order Siluriformes; family Sisoridae; genus Bagarius; species Bagarius yarrelli. The sequence continues at coordinate 5,360,315 of VCAZ01000007.1, forward strand.
GGTCGGACTTTGAAGCAGAGTCAGATGGGGGCACCACAGAAGCCCCAGAGTGCCCATGTGTCGATGTAATGGGCTAATTAGGGGCACTGGTGCCTAAATGCCTCCTCCTGGGATTTTGACAGATGATTGGCGATGAGGGTAAATTTTCCGCAGCTCTGGCTCTGCCTTCTGTCGCCACTCGTTAGAGGAAGAACGATTAAACAAGTGGAACTACTGGCACTGGAGAAAAAAAAATCTGAATTAAAAAAAGTTCTGTGCTTGCCTTATTTTGTTGGAAAGCGACTTACATTTATCTAGTTTTTTTTGTTTTGTTTTTTTTACTGAGCATTTTATAGGCTTCATTCAAATGATAAAACAGAGGTCAACTAAGGGAGAGAGGGCAGACTAATGGGAATCGTACCTGGGTTATGTACGTGCCAGCGGCTTTACCCACTACGCCACAGTGCCTTATCTTATTGTTTTTTCCAAACTGAGAAGTTGAGGTTGCTCAGGGCCATCACAATTCCCTAAATTCATAAAAACAGCCTGCAAGTAATTCTATGTTAAACTATAGACTTAAATAAGTATTTGCAAGATGACCTTCTCTATTGCCTTTATACCCCTTGAACTTTCCACATTTTGTCACCTTACAACCACAAACTTAAATGTATTTTAATAATTTATGTAATAAATTATGTAATCGTTTTTATGTAATAGACCAACACAAAGACACATATAATTGTGAAGGGTGTTTCTACCAGCTTTGCACATCTAGAGACTGAAATTTTTGCCAATCCTTCTTTGCAAAATAGCTCAAGCTCAGCCAGATTGAATAGGGAGCGTCTGTGAACAATTTTCAAGTCTTGCCACATATGCTGGAAGGGATTTGGGTCTGGACTTTGACTGGGCCATTCTAACATCTCCACAGCATGATGCTTCCACCACCATGTTTCACAGTGGGGATGGTGTGTTTAGGATGATGAGCAGTGTTACTTTACCCCCCACACATAGCTCTTTGCATTTAGGCCAAAAAGTCAACATTTGTATCGTCTGGCCAGAGCACCTTCTTTCACATGTTTGCTGTGTCCCCTACATGGCTTGTGCCAAACTGAAATGGGACTTCTTCTTTTGTCTTTTTTTAACAATGGCTTTCTTATTGCCACTCTTCCATAAAAGCCAGAATTGGAAAGTACACAACTTATAGTTGTCCTGTGGACAGATTCTTCCACCTGCGCTGTGGATTTCTGCAGCTTCTGTTTAGGTGAACGGCCATGTCTTAGGTAGGTTTGCAGTTGTGGCATACTTTTTTCATTTTTGGATGATGGATTGAACGGTGCTCCTTGAGATGTTTGAAGCTGCAGATATTTTTTATACCCTCGCTGTGAACTTTTTTACAACTTTATCCCTGACCTGTCTGTTTTTTTTTTGGTCTTCATGATGCTGTTTGTTCACTAGTGTTCTCTAACGAACCACTGAGGTCTTCGCAGGACAGGTGTATTTATACTGAGATTAAATTACACACAAATGCACTCTATTAACTAATTAGGTGACACTTTAAGACAATTTATTGCACTGAATTTTATTTAGAAGTAACTTTTCAGATTTTTATTTACTTATAATGTACAATTATGTGCTATTTTGTGTTGGTCTAGCACCTAAAATCTTAATAAAATATTTGATCCCAGCTGATTTTGTACACTTGCCCAAATTAGGGACTCCCTAAGAGGAGTGCTCCTAATCTCAACTCGTTACCTGTATAAAAGACACCTGTCTATAGAAGCAGTCAACCAATCAGATTCCAAACTCTCCCCAAAAAGTTGTCTAAGGATGCCAGAGACAAGATTGTAGACCTACACAAGACTGATATGGGCAACAAAATCATCGCCAAGCAGCTTGGTGAGAAGATGACAATAGTGTGATTATGCAAATGGAAGAAACACAAAATAACTCCTCTTATTAGCAGAACTACACGTGAGAATCAATGTATATCAATGATCAATGATATTAAGGCAGCTGGGACCATAGTCAGCAAAAAAAATATTAATAACACGCTACACCGTAAAGAACTGAAATCCTGCAGCACCCACAAGGCTCTCCTGCTCAAGAAAGCACATGTACAGGCCTGTCTGAAATTTGCCAATGAATGATTCAGAGGAGAACTTGGTAAAAGTGTTGGCCAGATGAGACCAAAAGCTCTTTGGTATCAATTCAAATCAGCATGTTTGAAGGAAAAATGCTACCTATAATATCAAGAACACCATCACCAACGTCAAACATGGAGGTGGAAATATTATGTTTCAGGATGTTTTGCTGCTGAGGACAATTGCAAGGACTTCACCCCAAATTTGGACAAGATTTGCATTCTAAAGTGCTTTCTTGCTTACCAAAATGTACTGTAGCCTTTTAGTCAAATTGTGCACTGTAAACATCACTGACAGCTTTAAATGGTCAATGCTAGCAAATAATTATGGCATAAGCGGGTACTGCAACTGTCAGTAAATAATACAAAATATAAATATCATATTATATTTAATATAACATTTAAAAGTGTCTAAGGCAAAACAAATAATAACTACACTTAACCATAATTAAGGACTAATGCCTGGACAATCGAGCTCAGATACTTAATTATTTTTAGTACTGCCATCACTTTAAGCATGTTCAGGTTAATGGATAAACAACCAAGAAGGTACACAGATAAAAGACATGAAGATAATGTGGCATATGAGGAGACGGACCAATCTGATCTGAAACACAAAGGCACACAAAGGCTTAGCAAACAAAGCAGGATCAACAGGAAGCTGACTGGGAAGGCATAAAAGAAGGAGTGTAGAACAGAAGATGCAGTACAAAAAGTGCAGTCAGGAATGACAAACAGATAGGAGCACTAAACTAGGTCAGTGTTTCCTATCAAAGGCCACAGAGTACAGTCTCTACACGGCATCCGGTTCACATACACTATAATACACACTGCACATCAAACACTTTCAAGATGGAAAAGCTTCTCCCTCTGATAGAACAGATCCAGAATCTTGTAAAACATAGTCTCCTGGCATCCAGGCTAAGTGTGTATCTTTCATCTGATGTGACGAAAGCCTAACAACTTCTCCCAATAAGATCTGATACAAGAGTTACAAGAATGCTAGCAGTCGCTGTGACTCACACACATCAGTTCACTCTTTACAGACAACTGAAAGATGCTAATCATTCTACAACACTTTTTCTTGGAGCAGAGGAAAAAAAACCAAAGTACCCAAAGAAAACCCCAGAAGCACTGGAAGAACAGGCAGGAATCAATCCCTTAACCTCGGAGGGGCAAGACAAAGGTGAGGGGACAGAAAATGCAAATTGAAATGAAAGGATTACTTTTCACTGAAAAATCAATAAAGTAGTGGATGTAATACCACTGGGGAAACAGTAGTATTTATTACTGACACAATAAGATATTAAAAGTAGATCAGAGCGTGAACCAGTGCAATTTTTTAAAATCTTTTTTGGAAAGAAAGACATTAAAGATCTCATGGACAGACTGCAGTATTGAGTGGCTCTATACATGTATATGGTAAATCGAGGCTATATGCACCATGGGATAAAGGTGTTTTATTTTCAGTATTTTCATTTTTTTTTCATGTTTCAAAACACTGGATGGAAAAAAAACGTGAATGCAGCCCTTGTCCATACATCTGATCTCGGTCGAGGACAGAAAGACTATTTTAAGACGAGTTGATTTAAATTTAACTGAGGATTTTTAAAAATCAACTAGTATTGTTAAAATGACCAAATATATTTTTAAAGTAACATCTCTTCTTTTGCTTTTGAGTTATGAGACAGATAAGTTCAAATTTCTATATTAAATGTATAATAATTGTAAATAATTAATAAAAGTATGGTATTTGGGGTAAAAAGGCCACCTATAATCGAAGCGTTTCGCTCTGTGTTTTAAAAGAATAGCCATTGAAGTGATTCTAAATCTGCTGACACAAGCTTCTGCTCGATTGGTGAATACTATTTTTTGAAGAAACGTATTACCTTTTCTATAAAATATAATCTAGCAGTCAGTGTAGGAGCCACGAGTTCGATCCTTTGCTCAGGGACGTTTCCCAATCTCGCCCTATTTGTCTATTTAATGTCCTTCAAATAAAGGCAAATATGCGAAAAATATATCTTTAAAAAAATAATCTATTAAGTACATAAAAAAATATTTTAGGTAAAATAAATCGGTTTGTCATTTCAATAGGTAAAATAAATGATTTACCTGTAAATTTTTAACTTGTAAAATATGACTAAATTAACCATTATAAACTAAAATGTCTTTCCTTTTGCTAAAATGAAAACATTAAAAAATCCTGCTAAAAGTCACATATATATTGTATTTAATGCCTTATTTATTTATTTATTTTATGTATTTCATGTATTAATGTTGCAACAATAACTAATAAAACTATTAAGTAACTGTATGTTACTTAATATTATATTATATTACATTAGCTGTCCTTTAGCACCATAGCTAAGGGGCAGGCAGGGTGAAAGGCTCAGGCCTACTCAGTGCATTCTAGTTAATGTTATTTTTTATAAAAACAAATTGCTTTAATGCTGTAATAAATATATTTTTCGTACTTATGCCTTATTAAAGTAGTAAAAAGGAAATATTCCCTATGGTTTGCTTTTAGTACCATACTACCCTATATTTTTATGAGATATTGAAGCATGGAGATCTCACATTATGTGTGATTTATATTTAAGCAATCAAAAGCCTATCCTTGGAATGCATTATTAATTTTTTCACCTAACATTTACTTCAGCTATCCTTAAAAAAAAGTCTGGCAATGCGGCAGATATAACTTAGACACTCTCAGACACACTGTCTTAAAGACATTTGGGGAGAAAAATGCAGTTGGCTGACTTTAGAAGTGTCTAAAAAGAAGCATGTTTTAGGCTCCAGTCTTCCTGGTTCTCTAATAAAAAAAAAAAGGTTACCAGAAATAATTAGGAGCAAATAAGGCAGACTGAATAAATTAGTTTGTGTGTTTTCAATTATCTAAAATAAAAATGTTATAATTAGGCACACATTTTGGATTACCTAATTGAATTGTACATTAGGCACATGAACAGAAATAGCTGTGATAAGTTCCGGATTTTGTAGCCAACTGTGTGGGTGACTTGTGGATAAAAATCCAGGCAAAACCCCACACCAACATACTGATTTTAAGCATAAAAATACACCATGCCACAATCAAGCACAATCTTCAAAAAGACCCGACATCTCAATCGATAAAAAACAAAATCTGAATAGAAAAAGGACATGATGACAGATGCCACAGGGTCTATTCCTGCACAGCCTTCCTGTAAACAAGTTCAGAGTATATTTAAAAAGAAGTAAACAACACGCCTTAGTGCACCACTCTAGTGTGTGAGGATGTGGTGTTAAAGGTAAGCTCCTGGTGTGTGGCTCTTTTTAGTCTCGAAACCCCTGCAGAGGTGACAGCTGTCCAATACGCTTATATCAGTCAGCCTCAGGCACTGCCGGGGTTCAGTATCAGGACACACTAATGTAGCCTTATATGCAATGTCACACAAACACACACTTCAACCAATATTTATGCTGGCTCTTTGTTTGATCATCACAGATAAAGAGCTACAATGGACAGGATACGAGGGCAGAGTTTTAATAAGCTCTAACAGAAATGTCATTAGGTCAAAAAAAAAAAAAATCATTTCATGACACCTAAACAGGTTGCCAGAAAAAAGACCAGCTCAATTTTCATTTAGAGTTTAATTGTGCAGGGATCTAACAGATAGTGAACTAGTTTTTAAAGAGGAGAAAGATTGCGAGTTAACATCACTTTTCAGTGTGTAAAACACCAACCTGTTTTATGTCCTCGTGTGCAGGTGTGTCAGCAAAGCAGTAATGGTGAAAGAGGCCCATTTTCTGGCTCAGGAGACAGTTGATGGTGTGGGCGCGAGCGTTCTGCCACTGCACCAGTCTCACCAGGTCACGACTCAGAGACGCACCGACATCCACCGACCAGTTATAGATATATAAACTCAACTATGCCCAGAAAGAGAGAGCGAGAGAGGGAAAGAGGAAGAGAGACAGAAAGGGGAAGAGTGAGATATATAGTATAGAGATAAAAGGAGAGAAAGAGAGAGAGAGAGAGAGCGAGAGGGAGAAAGAGAGAGGGAGATAAAAGGGAAAGAGAGAGAGAGCAGTGTAACGTATACAGAGCAACACAGCAAACTATCAGAACAAAGCATCAAAACAGTGATTTTAATGAGACACTTATTAAGACTTTGCTTATACATTATGTTTATAGATTTATGTTCGTTTTATGGGCTTATATATAGTCATATTCACATTTTAGAGGTTTGGCAGACATCCCTAGAGAGCGACGTACGGCACAAATGTGTTACAATAGTCTTGATCAATAAATTCTTCATTACTAGTTTGCTAAATCATAGATTAGATTGTAAAATAACTAATAACTGTTAGTTCATGTCTTATTTTACTAAAAATATGTTTGAGTACAGATTTTAGAGTGATAATACATACTTTTAACTTTTAATCTGTTTATATTCACATTAAATTCACATATCACTTATGTAATTATAGCTTATTTTGAGTAATTTATAACACGGGCTTTTTTTCCTTGGCATTACTATCAAAGCAGCTGTTATAAAAACACAATCTGAACAGTTCAGAGAAATCAATAGTGCTGAGCTCTAACCTTATTATTTTACATCTATAAACTAGTGTATATAAGTGAGGCCTATAAAACTCTTCAAACGGCTCCAGGCAACAGGTACTACACAAACTAAGCACTTTTTTATGCTGCTATAAATTGCTGCTAATTGTCTTACATTTTCTACGTGTACTGCTACAGAAGAGTAAACTGGTGGGCGTTGCTTGGTGTATTTTAGTGTATTGTACTGTTTTATTGTGTAGTTTTACTTTTTGCTTTGGTCTGTCTTACATCTTGGACTGTTTGCACAATTGTGTTGACGTACTTGGTCCCTAGTTATGTGTTGCTCTGCATTTTTAATACAGCAACATGGTGCTCTATAACATTTAGTTCTGCCCCAGGTACAGTATATATAGAACAATAACAATGACAATAAAAGCTCCTTGGCATGACCTTGTCTTAAAGACTGTCTTGACTGTCAAAGACTTTACCTTCCTCACCTTTTTATCCACTATGCACATGTGCAAAAACCTCTGACGAGGCGCCACACCTTTCCAGTCCTGACCAGGAGTCAGCCAATCACTGTGCTCCAATGCCTCAAACCTTTGTAGCCCTTTGTGAGCTAAACAGAGACAGAGAAACAGTGAGAGAAAGAGAGGAAAGAAGAAGATGATAAGGAAAAGACAATGCAAGTAAAAAAGAGAAGAAGAGAAGAGAGTAGAAGAGATTAGAAGAGAAGAGGAGAAGAGAAGAGAAGAGAAGAGAAGAGAAGAGAAGAGAAGAGAAGAGAAGAAAGAGAGAGGAAGAGAAGAAGAGAAGAGAAGAGAAGAGAAGAGAAGAGAAGAGAAGAGAAGAGAAGAGAATGATTATACCCCATTGTACCTAAATCCCACAATCATATGCCCTGAGCATGTGTGATTAAAAACGCAGTGCGCTGTGGAGATGGAGGATATGTAAAGCTTATTACTGCTGGGATTAATTCAGAAATAATCTTCACATTGTCCACATAAAAAAAGGATCTCAGCAGTTCTGTCCAGGTCCACACACTCTTGTTTAAAGAGTGTGTTTGAGGAAACACAGTCCTGATCTCTCTGGCACACTTCAACTCAAAAGCTTCACCTCCGAATACATTTTCACCATTATTTTTTTTATTATATCATAACACTAAAGGCACTTACCCGAAACACTAAAGGCCAGTGCTCCATGCTATGCTTATAATATTCTACTGTAATTACACCGACTTTAATTGTGCTATAGGGTCTACTACACACAGCTACACACAACTTAGCAGTTATCAAACCTAGTCAAAAGCCAATTATTTAAATAGGCATTTATGCAGCCTAAAACAGAAATGACTTTTAAAAAAGAAAAGAAATCCAATCATTTTTATATGCGTATGCGAACCCGATTGTTTTTGCCTGTGTGTGTATACTGGCTTGACATTATCTGCCCCCTAACAATCTAGCTTTTACACCCACATGTAACTTATATATCACTGTTGCACCACCTATATGTTCATGTTCATGGCCATTTGTATGAAATTTAACCTTAGATATGCATGTACAGTATTTTAATGAAATAGACAAGCACACAAGCACAGGCACTCGGAGGAATCAAGTATGTCGCGTTAGAACCCTTACCATACTGGTGAAAGAATAACCACTGCACTCAACGGTAAACTTTATGTGGAGATATGCAGTTATTCAGGAGCTATTTTTTTTGTATGTATTATTCTTATGCACGCTGGCGTGAGTGTGTGCGTGTGTGCGTGTGTGTGTGTGTGTGTGTGTGTGTGCGCGCCAGGCAGGGCATTGGTGTTAATGCCCGCACTGGCTTTACACATGTGCCAGACTTACGTGTGAACCTATTAATCACTGCAGGGTTTTCCTCATCTGTACTCTCTTCTGTGGGCAAACAGAAATAAGCACACACACTGCATGGCAACTCTACACGCACTGCTGATGTTATATTAGACAGAGACAAACACACACACACGCACATACGGAAACGCACATGCCCAAATTAACTTTTCCAGAGACTCAGTGCCAGTGCTGGTTCTGGAATTCTGCCCAATCTGTTATTTAACCCAAATATATTTCTAGTAAACACATTTCCGAATGTCCATAAGATCAATGAGATCATTAGAGTCCAGAGACTGTAAGTGACTACTGACAACAGAAACTAGGGGTTTTGTATTATCAGAACGTTTCAAGACACACCAACAGATGGCAGCACTAGGCTGCACGCAAGGCTCTGTGTGCGTCTTAAAACTTTCTGATACCCCCTTATGTTAAATATTTACCCTGTTCCTACAACTTCAAAGCTAATACTATAATATGAACAAGGTAATAACTGCTATTATTGTAAAAAGTTTGCTTACTGAGATTTGGCAGTTTAGTAAATAAAAAAACCCTTCGATTTGGCATTGTGTTTCTGGAAATAAATAAGTTTTCTATACACTCACACAGGACAAAATTACCAAGAAAACAACATGCCAAACCCACACAAGCAGATAGCATAAAGGAAAGGTATGATTAAATAAAGTACAAAGACAAGTCCGAATCTAAGCATCAAAGCAACTGCACACAGTAAAGCAAAAGCAGGTGTTTGAGGAGATCACTGTTGAACAAGGTGTCACATCATCCAGTGAAAGAGAGGGAGCATGATTACTTGATAACTGCAGCACACCCTGTCATCATACAGCCCGCTAAAGGGATACAAGAACCCGTATCCATGCCCACTTCGTTCATGTTTGAATTAAAGGCAAGAATTAAATATAATCATTCCTCAACCCAGATATTTGAGAAGTGCGTAGTTACACTGTAGGATAAGTAGGAGCTGGAGAAATCCCTCTAGTTTTAAGTGACAAGCTGGATGTTTATTTCTACCTTGCTCCATGCTGTAATGCCACTGCTGGAAGTTGCGGCCAACGATGATGAAGTTTCTGGTGGTGGATGGAGGATAACTGACAGGTTGAACATGGGACAGAGGAACATAGAGCGCTCCCTGAGAAGAACTGCAAAGGGACAGGAGGAAATAGGACTTCTTAGATTATAAAGAACACTTGCAGCAGATTCTATTCTGAGATGTCCTGATACACTATTTTACTACAGCTATGCCATTTTGGGACCAGGAAAAATGTATGAAATTGAAACCTGTCCTAAAACAAAAGACGAACAACACTGTATAGCCTGAATGGCCTACGGTTTTAGCTGTAACCATATTAGTTATAATGTGGCTGTGAGGGGAAAAATAGGCGTGGCCTAAATGATGTATTTTATTTATTTTTCTTTTTTCCTTAAGAGCTACACAAACTGCTCTGTAAAATACGGATCCAAAAACATTAACGAAAATCTATAAATACAATTCCTCAACTTCAACAAGCAGAACAGAAACAAGTTTTTTTTTAGTACCTCATCCTTTCAAAAACCTTCACAGCAGTATCTGGAGCTAGAGATGACACTAGATTGGCCACCTCCATTATAATGGAAGGAAGAAGAAATAGAGACGAGATCTCAGTCGTGCAGTGCTGGATGGAAGAACAACCTGAAAAAGATAAGGAGAGAGAGAAAGAAAGAGAGAGAGAGGGAAAAAGGGGGGATTATTATATAATAATTGCTATTTATAAGATCATATATATGTATATATATATATATATATATATATATATATATATATATATATATATATATATATATATATATATATATAAGCTGGTCTAACATACCATACTACTAAGAGACTAAACCTTACCTAGTTTGGCCATGTAGATGACCCAATGCTGGAAGGAGCACTGATAAACTGGGTGAAGAGTGCCAATGTCTCCTTCCTCTAATTTGGTCACATGACGCCTTGACATAAGGAGAGAAAAAGAAAGGAAGAGAGATCATTAAAGGAGAAGAATAAGTTCTTTTGTGACAAAGTTTGCAATATTTGTGTGTATTTTAATTGAATTTGTGACTATGTGTGCTTTTGTGTGTGTCTGTGTGTGTGTGTTTGTGGAGTACATAAGTGGAAGTGTTAGCACAGTGATTAAGGTGTTGCACTGCTAACTGGAAGATCAGGGTTCGATTCCCAGCACCACCAATTTGCCACTTGCCCTTAACCGCCGATTGCTCAGTTGTATAAATGAGATAAATGTAAGTTGCTCTGGATAAGAGCGTCTGCCAAAAGCTTTAAATATAAATGTTCAGTCTTACATAGTTTGGTCTTAGATTTAAATTTTTAGGGACACCTTGACAACTTTGATGAAATGACAGCTGAATGGTCAAATGCTAGTTTGTAAATGAATGTGAAACATTTCTGGGAATAAAAGAGTAGTGAGGACTTGACCTATACATCAGTGTTCTAACATGTGTTGTGTTTTGCGATGATCAGCATCTAATATACTGTGGGGATTAATTAAAGGAAGTTAAGCTGCACAATGATGTGTGTATAGGGTGTAATAAAACTGCTCAAGTTGTAATGGTTCTTGTGGAACTCTGTGAATTGCCCCAAGCCTGTCATAGTGGGATTACTGTTGACCGTGTCAGTTTCTCAACACAGCACTGTTGGCTGGACATTTTGGTAGTTGGTTGCTAAATCTTATGCACTTTTCAAAGCACCACACACACACACACACACTCGCACAACCATGCCATCATGATGATTCTGGATCATGATCATCAGCAGCTGAGCAAGGCTTCTACGTCTCAACTGCTGAGTTGTATAAATTACATAAACGTGAGTTGCTACCAAATGCCTTAAGCATAAATGTAAATAACAGTTCTATGGAGGTCATTTTCTAATGTAATTGGGGTAAACATTGCGGTGAGACACTAAACAAACAATAAGCAAAGTGTATAAAAATATGTTTATTACATAAATAAAAAGATACATCTATATATCTATACATCCAGCCATCCATCCACCTATCTTACACCCATCTATCTAGCTACTTATCAATCCACCTATCTGCCCATCCATCCACCTATCTACCCATCTATCTAGCTAACCATTCATCTACCTTCCTACCATCCATCTTGCTACACATCCATCTAGTTACCCATCCATCTACCTGTCTACCCATATTTTTAGCAAGCCATTCCATGTTTTACCTGTCTGTCTGTCTGTCTGTCTATCTATCTATCTATCTAGCTAGCTAGCCTTCTAACTCACGATTGTCGATTGTCTACAACGTGTCTTCAAAAAGCCTTGGTAAAGTGGATAGTGAGTGGATGTGGATACAACATGGGTGAACCCAACAAACAGATCATAAAGTGTTATACCTTTGCGCTTGTTCTCTTTCTACTGCCACAGCTTTCTCATGACTCCATTGTTGTTTGACACTTTCGGTTTTATGTCTCCTTCGTGACGCGCGGCTGTCCTCTGCCTTCTCCTGCACAATGTCGTCAGTTGTCTTTGGACTGCCCAGTTCTGATGAGTCCGGTTTACTCTAATTCACACAAACACAACGCGCGCACACACACACACACACACACACACACACACACACACACACACACACACACACACACACACACACACACACACTTTTGTCTCTCTTTGTATTATTTATATTCAAATAGTCCTGTGTGGCAGTCTGGCAAATTGATTTTTATTCTGCACTGTCTATGAATTGCTGGAAGATTTCGTTACCTTCCTTGTAGCGTTAATAAAATAATCAAGAATCTGTGTTTGCACAACAAATTTCATTATCAGGATCTGTCTGGCCATCTGTCTGTGGAGCCGTTTATTCACAAGTCTGTTCGGCTGCCTGTCTGTCTCCCTGTCTGTCTGCCTGTCTTTCTTCCACTGAAATGTATTAATTACATTGAAAGCATAAGCGTGTGTGTGTGTGTGTGTGTGTATGTGTTTTAATGACACTCCTCTGATGCTCATACATGGGTTGAGTGTGCTCCTGAGATACTCACTAAAATTTCCCAGAAGCTCCGCCGCATGTTTTTTCCAGTGGGCGTAGTCGACTCAGGGGTATTTGCCCCGGTTGTGGGGGTGGAGCTTGGGGCGGAGTTCAGCGTTATTGGGACAGGGCCACTCTTAACTGCGGAGGCTCGTCGAGGGCTTTCCTTTACATCTTTTCTCTCTGACTGAGGATTGAAGGCTGAAAAACAAAGCGTTTAACAATTAATTTAATAACCGACATAATTATTTTTACAACATTGTGGCACAGATACACTTGATTACATTTTTTTAAAAACATGATGTAAATAAAATGAAAGTTTAATGACTTTGTGCACTTCTAAAAATTTAAAAAATATGATTGAGGGTTCATAAATAAGGTCAGTGGCTGCTCACTGTTGTTACTGTCTTTTTGTCCTGCTTCAGTAATGCAGAATGTCTCCAGACACAGCGGGTTTGGAAGAACCTTCATCTCCATGATGAGATCGCACAGCGCGTGACGCAGCGCTGAGCGGAGTTTCTCTGTCAGCTGCAAGGGACTCACGTTTCCCTGCTCCCAGATATCGAACCGCACTCTCACTGGGCCACCTAAAAACACACAAACACCCAGACAGACAGAGGCACACAGACACACATGTATAGAGACACAGAAAACAGACACAAAAGCACAGAGACAAACACAACGGTGACCATACAGACAGACAAAGACACACACATAAAAATCCAGGTGGAATCCCAGAATATATCCATATATCATACATATATCATAAATATTACAGAAATAAAAAATGGCTATTTAGTGCAATTTTCGGTAAACATATTATGATTAAGATCTGTTTTTAAATGTAGGCATAAAATGAAAGGGCACAGACCGACTAGAATCACACACCAACAGAATATGGTTTAAGAGTAAATTTTGAATTAGAATTGTAATGTTAAAATAATAGTAAAAGCAAAAAAAAAAAAAGAATGAAATATATATTACAAGAAATGATGATTAGTGTATTAAATAGTGTTTCAAGTATTTTTATTATCTAAATGTTTAACTTCTGTAATCATTTATCAATCATTCTTGCGATTAACAATCTATCCATCAGCCAATAATCCATCAGCCAATAATCCATCAATTAGTCAATTAGTCAAGCTGTCATTCAATCATTTCATTAATCCATTTATCAAAAATCCATCCATCAAATCATTAATCAATCAATCCATTAATCCATCCAACATTCCATCAATCATTCATTCGATCAATCCATCAAATCCCTCAATCAATTAGTCAAGCCATCATTTAACTCATCAATCTATCATTTAATGTATCCATCGACATCCTAGATATTTTTAAGATGTCCTATATTATATATGAATTAGGTGGTCTTTTAAAGTTTGTAATTTTATTTATAAAACAATGCATTATATGGAACTGGCTTCACTGAAAAGGAGCTTGATCTTAATCCACTCTGATACTCTGATACTGTAGTTACCTGTGCTGGGTTCGTTTGAATGCAGTTTCAGCACAGTCGTGAGGCTGTCGAACTGCTCAGGCTGCAGCGAGATAGATGCAGCGTCTCCCCTCGTTCTGCCACTGTCATGAGCACTGACATACAGAGGCCGGTCCTGAGCATCCACGAAGGACAGCGCAATGCATGCAATACCTGCAAAAAACAACAATCACTCACTGGGCTGTAAAACTGAAAGAGGCTGGTGCAGATGTTTTAGAGATGTATATATTTGAAGTGCAATGAGGCAGCCAAGAGTTTCTGTGCACAAGACAAAGATTAATGCTTACATGCAGATGCAATGGCTTATAAAAAACATAGCGGGATCTATAAATGCCTTAAACACAACACACCCATCACTTCTAAAGACTGTGATTATTCAGTTCAGTAAAAAAATTCCTAAAAATCTGAACTAATGATTTACTTTATTGTGGATAAAATTCAATGTAAGGTATGAACATGATATTTCACCTAATGCTATTTCAGAATTATGAATATCTTTACTGTGAATCAGAGCAGAGATGATTTAATCAGACCAGAGCTAAGTGTAGGTCTCTGGTAGTGTAGAACCAGTGAATATAAAGCCTTTTTGCTTTTACTCTTGAGTATGACTGGAGTCCACCAGAGATTCTTCAGAACCTTTCTAATAATAGTGGCAGACAGCGAGGGATGCAATTGCTTAACTAATAAGTAACATACAATTACGGAGTAAGGAGAAATAAACGGACACAACAATGCAGCAGGATACAACTAACGCAAATAACACAGAATGTTAGAATATTAGAAAAATGGATACAGATGCAGAAAAACAAAATGGCATGAACGCAGTCAGTACTAAATAAAAATGAAAAATTGAAACGATAGAAAACTGTAACAGCTCAGTTTAAAAAAAAAACGTAAAACATTCCATGTCTCACCATCAGGCGGGTAAATTAATGATTGTATGGTCTAATGGCTAAAGGGAGACAGGATGTGAAAAGAGCTTCCTTTCTGCACAGCAGGCAAAACTAGCCAGCTGCTTGGTAAGTCCGCTTTTGCTGCACTTAGCTTATCACCTCGCCATCTTGGCAGGAGGGTGTTAAAAGCACTTCAGAAGTCAAACATGACTCTTACAGAGCAACAGCATGCTCCACACCCACTCACAGTCAATCTGCAATCTGTAAGTGGTCCAGTGCTACACTCTGCACCTAGAACAAGCCATTCCACGACCATAAACAGACAGGTAATCAGCATCACCGGCTTGTAGACGAAAGCTCATGCGGGGTGGTACTACTGGCGCTGCTGCTGGAACGCTGACATTTTAAGACGAAAATAAAATGCACACAAGTAATAAAAACTTTACCTGAAAAAAATAAAATAAATAATAATAATAATATAATAATAATAATAATAATAAATATAGATATATATATATATTACTATATATATATATATATATATATATATAATTATATATATATATATATATATATATTAAATATCATGATTCAAGTATATAATATAATAAATACAGCTGATATACAGTATTAATTACTACTGCACTGCCACTTCTATACTTTGCACTACCTTATCATTATGCATCTTTGCACAATCTATAACTATCTATTGTTACACCTCTATACTCTATCCATATACCTCTGTACATTATTTACCCCCACCTCTGTAACTATCAACCCCATACTCTATTTATTACACTGATATTTATTGTAAATAAGCCACTTATGCACTTCTGGTTAGATGCTAACTGCATTTCATTGGCTCTGTACACGTACCTTGCACAATGACAATAAAGTTGAATCTAATCTAATCAAATCTAATAAATGAGTGATTTTATACTTCAAATAATAATGCATAGTCAAAGTTTTAGGTCGATGCAGATAGCAAAATATCTGGCTAACTCGCGGATGTTAGTTGGGATATGCGTGAGCATGCTTTACCGTTAGACAATCGACAAGCCATGAAGCTTTTATAGTGAGCTAATCTCGATAAGCCCGAGGCACCCGCAGCTGCTGCTGATAATTTAGTGCCAAGACGAAGAAGCACCTCAAAGATATGGCAGTATTTCAATTTTAAAAGAGGTCACATGCAGACTGAATGTTCTATGTAGAACATGTAGAAATCTCGAGTGGCAATGCAAAGTGGACAGTACAAATATTTTGAAAGTTACCCTAAAACCAAGCACAATTTTTATATGTAATAGCCAAGAACCGGCATCATCAAACACTCCAAACTGCCTTAAAACACCTGCCTTTAGGTTTCAAGTTATCTAGCAAGACCTTAATTAGCTAGATCAGTTGTGTTTAATTAGGGTTGGAGCTAAACTCTACAGCAGCGGTACCCAACAGGAGGGGTCCCAACCCACATGGTGGCCTCAGTGAGCTCAGTGCATTAGCTTATTTCATCCATGATAAAAAAAGGTCTAAGAAAAAAAAAGGGGTCTCAGACAAAAAAAAAGGTTGGGAACCACTGCACTACAGGACCCCCGCCATCCTGAGTTTGGTGACTTCTGATCCCCAGACTGAATTTTTAACAAGATTTAACAAGATTTAGAGCAACTGATAGTCCAAAACAGACAAATGAACTATATTCTCTGTGATATTCTCTCTCTTTCCTGTCAATCACATTTACATGTACATTTGAGGCATTTGGCAGATGCACTTCCGCAGAGAAACTCATGTTCTATCCAACCAAGCAGTTGAGGGTTAATATCCCTGCAGTAACAACTTGGTGCTGCACAGGACCCAAAATCTTTCGATTAGCAGTCCAACACCTTAACCACTGAGCTGCATCTTCCCTTTCCAGTTACATTAGCCGATCGAAAGGTTTCTCTGAGTTCATGTAAGTAGATGAGGGAGTATTGCACTTTCCTCTTTAAGTGTTAAGATGCCCTGTGATGCAGCATCAGCAGCAGGTGTAGAAGGTGTAGAAGTGGCTGACTTTAAATGTTTCTGGAAAGGCATATGACAAGGGACATTTGGCAGGAGATTAGAAACTCCAGTTAAGACTAAGTAATATTTATTTTAAATAAATAAATGTCTCTTGTCTAAGGAATACTGTACATATAAACCCAGCCTATAGACAGAGTAAACGGAAAAAAAAAATACTCCGAAAATGCATTATAGTTAAATGTCAGTTTTTGTCTGTTCCTCTGATGTGAGTGTAACATCAGTGTTGATTCCTTCCATATTTTTAATATCGCCTGGACTGCAAACTGCATATTACCCCCGCTTGGGTAGCATGTGCTCTTTTTAAAAACATGTAGTGCATGATCAGCTTTTCCCACACCAGACCAGGAGGACGTGAGTGACATGCCTATAGAGCGGTTGAGGCTTCTCTCATTCTGCAACAAAAAGCTGCATTGCAACAGCAGTCATGTTCAGTTTCTCTTTTTGTGTGTGTGTGTGTGTGTGTGTGTTTGTGTTTATCTGGCTGCTGTTATTAGTGCACAGTATTAGCACTATGAGTCATGCTCCTCATATGATGGATGGGTAAGAGGGTCACGTACACCACCTGCAGTTCCCTCTCTCTCTTTCTTTCTTTCTTTCTCTCTCTCCTCTTCATCTCTCTCTCTCTCTCCTCTTACCCTTTCTGTCCTGTTCTCTGTGTCTGCCTCGCTCAATCATTGTCTTGCTCTTTTCCTTACTGTTTTTGCACGCATTCTTTTTTCCAGTTGGATATGCTCACGCCCCACACAACCAATAACTGGCCAATTCTTTTTCTTCAACCACAGCAGAGGGAAAGAAAAGAAAAGGAGTAAGGGGTATGTTGCGATGATGAAGTTTTCACCCAAGCTGTGTCTCTTCACCCTTTATTTGGTGAACGCTCTATCTACCAGACAACATTACTAGTGGCCTGATGAAGCCTGACTGGCTTTAGTGTCCTGTGTGGCCTCTAGACATAAGTGGGTGTTTCTCCAAGACCTGTATGGGCTATAAATCTACTCCAACCAGCATTTACTCCAATAAGATTACATTTATTAAAGTGCAGAAGTTATTGCATACTTTACGGAAAAAAAATCTTGAAAACATTTAACGAATATTAAATATTGTCAAGTTAACCTTCTATTTAAAGATCCAACTATGCAGCGTCCATCTCTTTGACCACTACAACTACAACATCTTATTCTGAAATCACTCTGCTCAGGTCACTGCAACCTGACTTCCTGTTATCAGAAAGACAAACAGCCATTCGTGCAAGATAGGGATGGGGTCAGCTAAAATAATACCACCTGTAATTCTATCACAGCTAAATAAAAATGTGGCAGAAGTACATAAAAAATTCTATTAGTCTTTTTTATGGTTATCCAGGGGTGTCACCATCACCATGCATCACCATGACACAAACACTTTTCCATAAAACTACGGTAGAACGGCAGAACTGTGGAAGTGGTAGCACAGTGGTTAAGGTGTTGGACTGCTGATTGGAAGCTGATGGGTTTACAGGGGCTATAAAAAGTATTCACACCCCTTGAACTTTTTCACATTTTATCGCCATACAACCACAAATTTAAATGTATTTTATTGGGATAATGTAATAGTAGTGGAACAAAAGATATGCATGGTTTAGTTAGCCAAATAAAAATCTGTGAAAAAGTGTGGTGTGCATTTGTATACCCCCCCCCCCCCGCATGAATTTTATCACATAAAATCTTAACAAAAACATTGAAATTTGTGGTTGTACGGTGACTAAATGTAAAACGTTTAAGGGGTATGAATACTTTTTAAGACACTGTAATACTCAGCACCAATAAGCAGCAAGTGCTGCTCCCTTAAGCAAAGCCCTTTAAGAGCCTCAACTGCTCAGTTAGATAAATGAAATAAATGTAAGTCGCTGTGGATAAGCTGCCAAATGCCAGAAATGTAAACCATTAATCTACTTAATACAGGTACACTAAAGTGAGCATCATTGTATTGAAAAGTAAATACTGTACAGTATATGATATAATTGTGCTAGCTGTTGTTGTCAATACTTCATAATTACCATGAGAAAACACACATACACACTTCTGACACAACCGTCATGGAACCGTATAGCACTGAAACGGAACATGCAACATACACTTAAGAATTTTTTGTTACATGAAAGAATTTTTATTTATTTGATCACGTATAAATATGCGCTAGGATTGTGTATTAGCAAGGGCCTCACGATACGATACCCATCGCTATACATGGGTCATGATATTAGATATAGTTTAATACTAAACATCTTTAAATAGCTGACTAATAGCGCACCTGTTTTTTCCACTATGCTGCTTCTGATACAATGGCTGTATGT
Organism: Bagarius yarrelli; assembly: GCA_005784505.1. Lineage (NCBI taxonomy): Eukaryota > Metazoa > Chordata > Actinopteri > Siluriformes > Sisoridae > Bagarius > Bagarius yarrelli. Next base: position 5,379,648 of record VCAZ01000007.1, read on the forward strand.
GTCAGCAACAACTACAGGAGTGGAAGAGAAATCGTTTGACACACACTTAGGGTTGTAACTAAATATTAAATGTAAATAATAAAATTAATTCAGTTTAAAACATAATTTAAATACGTATTGATACCACAGGTTAGAATACAGATACACTATCGTAAGAAATATAATTACAATAGGCAGCTGTATCGATATACACTGGTAGTATCATATAGCATCACAGGGCTAAAGGTCTGGATTTCATAGCTACTTTCATTGACCAAAAGGGATCAGAATGACATGTAGAGCAACCAAATCATGGTTTGTTTTGTTCAGCATCATGTTCAGGGGCATAAAAATGTAATGTCGATGTGCCTACAAGATACAGACAACTATAAACAATAGAACTAGGATGTACAACTAAATTAATCATTTAAGAAAGTGCAAATGAACATTCTTGAACTATAAAAAAAAAATGTCGATCAAGTCTTCCAGCAGAATCAGAATGACTTTTGAGGCATTTCTAGTTTTGTATGGCATACGACTCAGACCCTCAGCGGTTAACAGGCATGTCTGAGGCTGAGGATGATCACGTAGTTATCATCCGTCACTGTCAAAACATGAACGCAAACACAACTGGATCTATACAGAAAAAGGCTGAGAAAAGACAGCATTATCTGCTTAATCATCTGATCTGTATCATAGTAAATAGCCTTTGCATAAACTGCCACTAGTTCACAAAAAAATGTACAGACGCCAACAATGCGTCAAAGCTGGCGCATGCTGAGCTAGTAGAAAAATATAAGTTCCGAAGTCACAGATAGCACATAAGAAACATTCTCATATGAATTCAAATGTGGCATTAGATAGCACACACTGCTGGGTACTTGGGCAAAATCCTAAACTTTTGCTGTTCTGGGGGGCTCTAAAATGGCTGACCATGCACTTTGACCCCAACTTTCAACCTGGTAGATACGGAGACAAGAATTCTACTCTACTGTAATGCAATGTGTTGCATTAATAACCAAGCAAAATTGTGTCAAACTACAGAACAAAAAATACTACAATAAAACAGTAAGCAAATCAGGTTATGCAGGCTTAAGAAACAGGTTCGGGGGTTGTAGAACAAAAAAAAAAAAAGGCACCACAACACATCTACACCAGGAGGAGCACCAGCACAGGGACACATTGATGGAAAATAGAGCTGTGGTACCTTGAAACTGTGAGGGTGAGAAGAGGTGCTGAACGAGTTTCGACATGGTACCTGAGTCACAAGATAAAACAACCACGAGAAGAGTGAACACACACAAAGACGCTAAGACTCGAGCACAGACACAGGGACAGAGACAAGAAGTAAGGTAACAGTGAAAAAAGATCCTTTCAGGATAAAAAAAACAAAAAACAAAAAAACAGAAGTGAGACATTTCAGATCAAATGTTTGGAAATTTCTGCTTTGCAAGCACAATTAGCTGCAAATTTATTTGCACCTCTCCTATAAAATGAACACATGGATTTGGGACTGTGGTTTAATAAGAGCCCAAAAAAGGCCCAGGGTCCTGGAGAGCAGCTTGACTACAGAGATGATCAGACCCTTCAGCAGTCAGTCTGGATGTCCATATGTCTAATGTTGTAATCAAACACAGTTCCAGTTAGCTATCGTGTAGCTGCTGCGGTGACGGTCGTGTGATAGAACACAGTTAAATATCTTAATCTCAAACCACTAACTGTTCTGCTTAGAGACTTCACACACATTTTGACTCAAACTTTTAGCGCACACATAGGTTCTCTTATGCACACACTTTTATGCATTCTCACACACTGTCTCTTGCTTCCTCACACACTAACGCATGCACACATTCTCATGCGCACGATTTCTTGCAAGCAGACACACTCTCGTGCACTTTTTTAACTTTATTACTCAAGTCAGACATTTGCATGCAAACACACGGACATGTGTGCAAAAACACGGACACACACACACAATCACAATCACACAATTTTCTCTTACGTAAACAAACTCTCCTGTGCGCACACACAAACTCGCATAGATAGACAGATACACACACACACACACACCTCAGTACAATGTAACCGATTAACTTCAACGGAGCTGGAAGGAAACTAAAGACTCCAGAGGAAACCCAGAGAGACACAGGGAGAACATGCAATATTCTGTACGAGCAGGAAGGATCTCGCCTGGAGCTTCCAGTGTGCATCTTATAAATCAGTTCAGTTACATTAACAAGCTAAAGTGACAGGCTATGTGTCCTGACTCAATCACAGATCCTTCTATTACACGCTCTTCTACCACTAACAAAATCTTCTGCTTCTATTTCTATCCACTGACACTAACGAGCGTGATTTATTTCGACCTTTTACAAAAACTCACCATACTGCTATAATATTTCCCATCAGGCAACACACTTGTGTGTTGTGTGTTTTGAGACCTCTTAATCAGAATAAAATCAAAAAATTAAAGGCATTAAACAAAATTAATACTTGGACAAAAAACTTAGATTTCTGGCATTTTTGCAGACGCCCTTATCTGGAGCGACTTACAATTATTTCATTTATACAACTGAGAAATTAGAGGTTAAGGGCCTTGCTCAGGGGCCCAGCAGTGATCATCAGTGATACTGAAAATTAAACCAACAATCTTCCAGTTAGCAGTCCAACCTCTTCACACAAATCAGCAAAAACCACTGGAGAAGCATAGAACAGTGTCAGGAAGTAGAAAGAACAGGTTCCAAATATTTTGTGCATCTTAATTATTGTATATTTGCTGTTTTAATTCGATCTCACACATCACATCACATCACATCACATTTCTGCAGCAATGAGCTTTGATCCATGGCTTGATTATATGTAGTATCTTTGACTAAAAGAGGACATTTTTTTTTTGTAGCTCTAACACATCTTGTTTGGTTCATGACCGCTATTTGGGTTGAGAATCATTCTCAATAAGAATAAATTGGAACCTTCACCACCATCTGCCAGGTCGTTTAGGTATTCGACAGAGTGAGATCACAGCGGCCTCACCTTTAATCCGTTGGAATGAAACCCTGGCGAAGTTCCTCTATTTCTAGACACCGCATACGTAGAAGCACACTCAAAATCTACAGCTTAACTTTGACTATTTAAAGTAAATTGCATTTCGAGAAATTAAACCTGACTCTTGGCCAATGAAACCACCATTTCTCCAGTTATAATGAAAGTGAAAGGTCAGTAAATCAGGCAAACATTAAAGCACCTGTTAAATCAGAGTTAAATCTCCCACTAATTACTACTTGGAGTGACATTTCGGATGTTTAATAAATTCCACAGCACACGAAGGCCTTATAATCTCATGCTCTGCCAGGTAGCTAACAGACTTGACTAGTGATTGGGATGTACGGGGATCTAAATGAGCAACAGGTAAGAGAATGACAGTTAGACGGTGAGAATATGGCTTACTGATAAAAACAGCACAGAGCACAATATTAGCAAGGATTTCTGTCTAAAATGGCAATGGACCTAGACTTCAAAAGTCCTGTCATTGCACCTGTGCCGCACGTGAAGAGCATAAATGGCTGCCACCGCTGGTTAATCGGTGACCACTGCTGAACAAGATTAAACCAACACATCCTGAAAGTGAGCCTTAAAACCCCACGCTGTCCTTATTATCCGAACCCACAGTTCCGCTAAAATTATGCCTGCTTTAATTTAAAACCCGAAGCAAAAATAATATCAGCACCTGAACGACTCACGATTCGCTTGGCCGGTATTTTGAAGAGTCCTCATTTAATTAGTCGACAGCCGCTCTAGGCTGAATACACCATGCGTCTCTGTGTCTACTTGTCAATTATTCCCTGCCAGCCAGACATATTATTATTAGCCAGACATATTATCATATCAAAATACTGAGTCACTTCACAGTTATGAGCTCCAGCCTTCCCTTCAAAGCCATTATAGAGCACTTAGACATTTATACAAGGTATAAAAACATCTGTAACATAGGCATCAACAAAGAATAATGCAAAATATCAGAGTTAAAGGTATCCTTTATAAATATATATCAATGATTCAAAGAGTGTGTTTAACAAGATAAAAAAACAAAAACAAAAATACTCGTAAATTCTACTGCACAGCAATTATTTATACATCGTTAACTAGGGGTATGACCAAACTTCTATTACTGTAAAATCCTAATCTGCTAAACTCCTGGCTTTTCCTTAGGACTCGCGATTTATTTCAATTTGGAAAGACAGGAATTATTGCACACCTATACACAGTTTGCCCGATCACATTTTGAAAGTAAAAATAAAATTTAAGTGTGCTTTTAAACGTGATTTTAGTATACCCAAAGGGCAGGGCAGTGATATGTTTTGGTATAAAGAGATATAAATAACCGGGCGTTACTAACTTGTGCAAGACCAGGGCTCGCAAACTCACTAGCCCCATGTCCCAGGACTATTGTGTATTATAGTTGACAATTAATTTCGCTGTAACGATATATACAGTAATATCGCGCAGCCATATTGTTAACCATAGCATATAGTAATATAGGTCTCATTTTTTTTTATTCAATATGCTATAGCAAACCAAAATGTGGAGCAAATACCTGTCTTTAAAGTGTTTAGTAATTTTTCCTTTGCCACCACTTGCCTGACTTGCTTGCAAGTCATCCCTGTGCAAATATTTCTAAAAATGTAAACATTTTATAGCATAGAACCCATACGGCGTAACATAAAGCAAAAACTATTAATATTTAATGGCTTTTTAACCTTTTCCATGACGGTAAAAAGAGGGCAGTAAAGCCAACCGTTTTTTTGTTTGCGTAGGAGCAGGTGGATGTGAATGATGAGATCCACCCAATGGATATAGGGTAAAGGTCAGCAACAAAAACATGGGACAGTGACCCAAGTCTTGTAAATATCTTCTGAATAATTAAAACGGATAATAGAAAAAAAAAAAAAAATAGTGACCCTTTTTTTCAACTTGCTGTGACCCTTTTTTTCAACTTAAATTGCAACATATCCACCTGAACACCACTGACATTCGCCCAGTACCACAGACAATACAGGAATGTGTTGTTTTTTTATGTTTTCTCAGTGTTTATTCAACAGTACAGTACACAACAGACCTCCTGCTTGGTTTCCTGCATAAGGGCTTTAAAACGCTCTTCAATGATTTACATGTAATGTCAGTAGATCAGGGAAAGATTGAAGACCCTGGGCAGATGTAAAGTATTTTAAAATAATTTATAGTTATTTATTAAAAATGATAAATAAATAGAGTTAAAGATTCGAAAAATCCAGGTCAGGGGTGAAATATATATGATATGAAATGATTATCCTAGACCTCTGATTTAACCCTTTCATGCATAGTGGTCACTACAGTGGACAGCTGTTCAAAAGCTGTTCCCTAGCATATGCATATAAGCCAACACAGTAGATGTTTGTGCGTCATCCCATAAACTGCCATCTATATCTCAGTCATTGTAACTGCATTTTTTCTTTACTTAAATCCAGGATGGCTAACAGAAAGTCAGAAATGCTGAACATCCCAGGAGAATTGATGCAAAAAAAACAATTAGTTTGATCCTAGAAACTCCGCTTGGCCTGGATGTAACATTTTTGCATTGCTTTTAAAAGTATTAGATGTGTTAACAAAAACATAAAAACATAAGATAGCAGCATTAAAAATATTTCATCGTTTTCAGAAAGTATATAATTTTCTGCTATTGATTTGTTTAATACATATTTTCTTGGTTAAAACATCAAACGCATGTTGTCCACTTGAGTGGACAGGTTTGTAACTGCATGAAAAAAAGGTTTATAAAAGCAAATTTTAGTTGCATTGTTTTATAATGCCTAGAGAGGACTAAAAACACTCAGGAAAAAAATCTTGACTGAGGTTCTCATAATTAATGCCTGAAAGGGTTAATTAAGATTATAATTTTAATTTTAAATCTAACAGTAAGTAACAAAAACATCCAACAAACACATTCAAAATAGTTAAAAATTGATTTGCATTTTAATGATTGAAATAAGTATTTGTTCTCTTCGCAAAACAAGACCTAGCTGGTGGAAAAACTGTTGTTGGCAATCACAGAGGTCAGACGTTTCTTGTAGTTGGACACCAGGTTTGCACACTTAGGAAGGATTTTGTTTCACTCTTCTTTGCAGATCCTTCTCAGTTCATTAAATTTTCGAGGCTGATGTTTGGCAGCTCGAACCTTCAGCTGCCTTTACCGATTTTCTATGAGATTAAGGTCTGGAGACTGGATAGACCACTCTAGGACCACTCTAGGATGTGCTTTAACTCCTTTGTTGACTTGGCCATGTGTTTTCGGTCATTGTCATGCTGGAATACCCACCTACAACCCATTTTTAATGCCCTGGCTGAGGAAAGGAGTTTCTCACCCAAGATTTGATGATATATGGCCCTGTCCATCTATTCTTTGATGCGTGGGGGTGGTGTTCTTCGGGTCATAGGCAGATTTCTTCTGCTCGAAACACAGCGAGTTGAGTTGATGCCGAAGAGCTCGGTTTCGAACTCAACTGACCTAAACACTTTATCAGCTCTTTTTTTTCTTGGCCATGGTGAAGAGTTTGGGATCTGATTGATTGAATGCTTTTGTGGACAGGTGTCTTTTATACAAGTAACAAGCTGATATTAGGAGCACTTCCTGTAAAAGAGTCCCTTTAGGGGAGCACTCCTAATCTCTGCTCATTACCTGCATGAAAAAGCCAGAAACCTGACTGATAGGGGATGAAATAAATAACATCTCTGTGGGATGTGTCCTAAGCTGGTGGCCAGCTACATAAAACGTCTGACCTCTGTCATTGCCAAAGAGAGTTTTCTCGCCTAAGATTTAAATAGACTAATTATTGCTTTGTCAGTGGGCAAATGTACAAATTCAACAAGCGATCAAATCACCCAGGCTTCAATCAATCTATGTCATTAGTAAAAAATTGTATTCCATTTTTGTGTCAATAACACATTGTGTGTGGTGGATATGAGAGAATGTACCTTTGCCACCTGTTCCTTGGCCTCCAGGCTTGTTGTAAAGATAGATATCAGAATAAGGCAGATCGGTGCTCACATGGAAGTAGTGCTGAGAGAGAGAACGAGAGCGAGAGAGAGAGAGAGAGGAAGAAAGAGTGGTGGGTGGACAGCTTGCAAAACACACTGAAAAACTGAGTACTAGGGAAAATTGAGGAAAAAATCTCAAATTTTTCGGAATTCTGAATAGCTGGGATTTGCAAAGAACAGCTCTTCACTTATGCACACTAACCCAAACCTGTTAAACAATGCTGTTTACTTTTCAAGCGTGTTTATTCTTTAAAATTCATTGTGCAACAATGAATAGGGGGTGTATTTGCACAAACAATGAGCCAGGAGCACATAAAAACTAGTGTGTCCTTTGGATCCAAGCAGAAGCAGCAAAGGGCACACAGAGCGAAAAAAGTTACCTTGAAATGATGCTCCATGTCAGTGTACTTGGGGATGTGCAGGAAGATGAGCAGATTCTGGCCGAGATAATGGGCCAAGGCTCGGATCCATGGGATGCTGTACTGAGGCAAACTGAACTCCATCACCTCAGTAGGAGCAGAACCAGGAGGTTGAATAAACTGCAAGGAAGGAAAGAGACAGAAAAAGAGAGAAGTAAGAGAGAGATATGATTTTTTTTTTAATGTGCAAAGCAAGCATTATCGTGTTATCTCTCAATATGATATGATGTTATAGATACAAACTAACTTGTGAAAAATGTGAAGAATCAAAAATATCTAAACATTAAGATGTCAATATTCCAGACATAAATCTACTTGTGCAACTTATTAATTTGACTTAAGGCCAAACTAGAACGCTTATCATTCAATAAGTATGTGTTGTCTACATTGTGGAGCACCAATTGAAAATTCTCAGTTTGCGTCTGTGTACATAACAGCGATATAACTGCAAATTATACTGTAGGGGTAGCTCAGTGGTTAAGGTGTTAAGGACTGATGATCGGAAAATGGTGGGTTTAACTTCCAGCAACACCAAGTTGCCTCTGAGTAAGGCTCCTAAGTAATTACATTATTATAAATAAATGGTTCTGTTGCATTTATCAATTATCACTATTGAAGTCAAGTAAGGAAGAGTTTATTGTTATTTTGACCATATATAGTTGGTGTTGTACACAGTCAAATAAACCAGTGTTTCTCTGGAAGACTTTTGGCAGCAGGAAGAGTACCTCTACATCTGCAGGAGTCAGCTTGCAGTTTCTGACCAGCATCACAGTGATGATGTCAAGCGTCGCCTCATCCAGTCGCTTTCGAAGCACCTTTACCAACTCGTCTGTGATCTCCGGACCTGCCCATCAGAGCATAGACGGGCTGAGACTAAAGACCAAACTATGCAACATTTCCAAAGCCGTATTGCAGACTGACCATAGCAGATAATCACTGAAAGTCTAATACACACTGGCGTAAATAACACGATGTACGAATTTTGTGCCATAATCAGCAAAATTTATGAAACTACAAAATGTTTTTTTTGCCTTCATGATGTATGCACAAGCTAATTTGTAGTTGAGACAATATTTTTTTTTCCACGTCGGCTGTCTGGTCCAGCTAGAACACTTGTGAGCCAGCTGCAGGTGTACTCACATCTCAGACGCCTAACTGGCTCAACAGCACATAAATAAATCATCATCTTTCCTTTAAAACGCTTTACTACATAATTTTTAATTAGTTGCACAGCTTGATCGCTAATTCCTGCATCACATTTACACCTGTAGTGAAAATTTGGCAACCTGTTTCGTTCTTGTTCATATATTTATAGTTTTAAGTATAGTGAGGAAAAAAGTCAATACCTTTCGGCGGTTACGGATGTAAACAAATAAAATCCATGATAATAATTATTATTCTCCAAAAACGTTTTATGTTTAAGTCTCATTTGCTTTTTTTTTAATATAATATCACCTGTAAATCTCCTTAAATATCATATCATTTAATGCTACTACTAAACATCCCTTAAACATAATGTAATTTATTCATTTCTAATCACACTATAACGTTTAAAAGTGTAGTTCACATTGCCAAGCCTACTGCTCAATTCCATTTTTTTTCCAGTGTTCAATGATAATGGTCCTAAACTGTGAACTTCTAGTTCCCACACAGCGTCCTGTGGGTTTCCGCCCAACTGGCATTCTACAGATCACCTCAGACTGGAAATATACTCATTGGGCGGGTTGCTAAAATTTGGCATGCATTTTGATAGAAATTACGGCAGACTGAAAATATATATATACACTGCATTGCCTGTTATACGAAAAACCTGCATAAGACACTAAAGGCAGCAGTTACGCATTACGTGCTTACATTTCTACGGTGAATCAATAAGCAGTCAATGCGGTCGCATTGCAAAACTTATGAAACCAGCAAAAAATCAGAATCGAACTAATCAGATTTTATGCAGTTTGTGCTGTTCACACTGTTGTAATAAAAACAGATCGGAGTCACATGTGTGCCTGCAGTGTGAATGTAGCCAAAGAGCTTTCTTTACCACTGGTTTTTTAAGGGGATAAAGATGGCACTCAAATGAAGCTTAGTCTTTATATTTAAGTCCCCACTAGTTTCATGAAGTGAAAAGTGAAAAAAAAGTAACCAATGTATTTGTTTTAGCTTATTACACAACCATAAGTGGCAGGACAACTTAAATTAAAGCAAATATGGTAAGACATGCATTCTAATGAGTTGGGATAAACAAACATGTTCCTGGTTTAATAAAATTAACTAAGTCTAAAACCAGAGCAAAGCTGTGAGAAACAATTGCATTTAGATTTGGATAGAGCATATGTGCCCGTGTGTCAAAACTACTTTACTAGTTGTTTTGTTAACATGACTACTCTTAATAGTGCTATGCAAATAAAAGTACATTAAATAATTGGACATATACAGCATTTCTCTTAAGCATGTTAAGTCTTTTTGAGGCGAGTAATTAAACCCAAATCTATAACCTATTAATTATTATTTTTAAGCACATTCTTGAGTAACTGTTCGAGTTAAGTATAAGTATAAGTAAGTATATTCAATTCATTGTCATTGTGCAAGGTACATGTACAGAGCCAATGAAATGCATTTTTTTCGCATATCCCATCTTAGTAAGTTGGGGGTCAGGGCGCAGGGTCAGCTATGATACAGCGCCCCTGGAGCAGGAGGGGTTAAGGGTCTTGCTCAAGGACCCAACAGTGGTTGACTTGACTTGCCGGAGGTTGGGGCTTGAACCCAGGTGTTTCTGGTCTTCAGATTAACAACTCAGCACCTTAACCATTTGAGCCACCCTGCCCCCCTAAAGAGTTACTCTGAAACAAAAGCAAGAGCAATATAAGTCTGTACATTACAAGCAAGTCGCTTGAAATTCTAGACGTATATCATTGATGTGTAAATTCCATGGTAAAGAACTTAAAATTTCAATTGAAAAAAGAAACTGATGACCATTGGTGCCAATGGTGTAATTCCAGAAACATAAATTCCACAAAATCCAGTTGATCTATCCCAGATTTTGACAGTGAAAACACTAAGAAACAAGTTTGTCCTGCTTGTAAACCTGTCACTATTCCTGTCACCCCACTTGTCATTATCTGGGTTTGTACCATTCTAGTCATTCCTGTTATTGCATCATCACAGGTATTATGATTGAGTATTATACATAGTTTTGTTACTATTAATATTATTTGTGACATTGACATTTGACATTCACACTGTATACCTATCCTTTGATCAGTGCAGCACTAAATACAGTTATGTGTTTAAGCAAAAAATAATAATATTAGTACTACTACTACTACTAATAATAATAATAATATAAGAGATGGGGTATAAAAAAAGAAAAAAATGAGTAGACAAAGAGACAAAGTAGTGACATCATGGATATAACAGTTAAAAAGCTGCATAAAGTACAACAGCGTTCCCTAGTAGGATGTGAGTGGTACTGCATCCAGCCTACATGATGCAGCGTATGACACTTTCTTTACATCTCTGCCTTTTTTACATCATATTAAATAATAAAACACAATAATAAAAAAAATCTACATTACCTCCTATCTAATGTTGAATAAAATCTTTAAACATTGGCCTATTCGTGGCCTAAAATTACGAGAATGTTTTTCTTCCTTTCTCTCTCTCTCTCTCTCTCTCACCTGCACGTTCCACTCCATGCACTAACAGCAGAATGTGTTTGTCCACTTGTCCAACTGGCCTTGAGCCCTCCAGAGATGACCGTGAGCCCTAAAAACAATTTTTCAACAATTCAATTCCTTTTTGTTTTCACAAACACACATAACCTTGTAAGCTATTTTTTATTTTATGAAGTGCCACCCATTCATAGCTTGCTCTGTGGTTCATTCCTCTTTAAGGAAGAATTTCTGACTCTGACTGGCTCATCAAGCACTTAAACTAAAGGATGTGTTCCTGTTTTATACGCAGCAGTGTAAATAAATCACCCAGCACTGAAACATAATGACTTCTGCAGGCCTGCAGTTTCCTGATGCTTAATGTGTGTATTAAAGAAGCCTAAACACATCACATGGTAAAGCATGTTCTAAAATGACTAAAATCGCCAAAAATGTCCTGGTCTTTATGTCATACGAATGTACTAAGTAGGATGCAAAAGCTTTGAAATTAAAAATGTTCCTTTACCAGCAGAGCAGGATGTACTGTCTGATTCGTTGGCATCTTTTATACAGAGAAAAAGTATATAAAACATTGTAGTAAGAAACATTTTTTTATTTCTTTTTTATTATTTACATTTACGCATACAACTGATAACTTACAATACAGCAGCTCGGTAATTAATACTCTAGCTTAATGGCCAACTGATTTAAACTCACAATCAGCCCAGCATCTTAGACACTGCTCTATTACTTTATTACTGTATTAGCCATTGTTTTCATCTAGGTATTAGGTCACTATCCATGTATACTGTGGACAATTTTTAAAAGGAATTGCAAAGTTTATTGTCTATACGCGGGCACATACATTGTGACATAATCCAAAACCAACAGCAAACTGTTTGCATTTTCATGTTGTGATGGACAAAACTTTAAACAAATGGCAAACCGCTTTTGCATTTCCTGAACCTTACACTGTAGCCTGTCAGTTAGTGTCAGGGACGGGACTATACTATAGGGCATGTTTGTATTTGGGAGTGACGTCACTCAGTCGACTGCCAAGATGGGAAATGGCATTAAAATTTGCTGCCATTATTTTAAATCTGTCAATGTAGGTAATTGGTGGACAATGTAGGTAATTGGTGGTAATTTCTTATACTTAGAACCGAAGCAATGTTGTCTTCGGCAGTCTCAGTAAAGTGGCTAACAGGTTTTTGTGTATTCACATATGGGAAATGAAATTGCAAATACACTTTGCAATTCCTTTTGAAGATTGTGTTTCAGATTAAGGCTTAGAAAATCGGAAAAGGGGTTCGCCATTCCTTTTGAGTTTTGGCAGTGATGGTGCATTCACGGAAGAAATATACAAACGCTTTAGCTTATGTCACAATTTATGCGTCCATGTACAGAAAACGCAATTGTGAATACACTTTGCAATTCCGTTTGAAAGCTGTCCACAATATACTTCTGTAAGTCTCAGCTTTAACTATTTAAATATTATTATATTTTAAACTTCGCAAATTGGTTAGAATTGGTACTTTTCTAAGTGTATTTCAGAAAAAAATGCATGATTGATTTGTTGCATTTGCATAATAAGTTAATCCAAATCTTTTAGAATTTTAATTGAAATGGATCACTGCAGTGATTGGATTAGAAACCATTGGCCTGGAGTGCAAACGTACAGATGGTGAGCAACAAAGCTGCCTAATGACTTAAAGATTTATTTTACCTTACTTACCAAAGTTTCTTTGCACAAACTTGGTTAGAATTTATAAAACTGCCCACTAATATCAAAATAAAATAAAGTAATTAAGGAAAAAATGCATTGTTTTTATCTGTAATGGCTCCCAGTAGAAAATGAAAATGCATCACATTTAAAAAAAAAAAAAAAAAAAAAAAACCCACACACAAGTGTGTGAATGATACCGTAAGATCTTCAGATCCCAGAGGCTCCTGACTGCGGGCCAAAGCCAGGGAGCGAGAAACATGAAGATTCACATCCAGATCAGTGTACGGACCTGTCTGAGAGGTTTCTGAAAGTCTGACCAGAGAAGAATGAAATTAAACCCACTGAAAGTGAAATTAAACCAGCTGAAAGTAACACCATAAAAGCATTAAAAAAAGAAGCTGCATATCATAAACAGCAGGAGGCAGCATGAATAAGTGATGAGTGATGAGAGGGTTGAAGCCGGACTTAATGGGATTATCTGACCACCACACTGACCTGAGATAGAAGACAGATTTGGTGGTGCGCTCCTGATACACAAACATGTTCTTGCGGTTGACCACACAGAAGGCACTCAACACTGAGCGCAGAGCCTGGATTGCTGATACAGCACAAAACAGGAAGAATTTAAAAGCCTCAAAAAGCAAATGCCAACAATATTGAACAGTGATTTTATAATAACACAACAAACAGAATTTTTATTTTTATTTTAACAATTTAAAAGAGTAAAAAAAAAAATATTTGCTGATTATTAAACAAAAACTTTTACCTCTAAACATCACCACAGATTATTAAACGAAACCTTTTACCTCTAAACATCACCACAGATTATTAACCGAAAACTTTTACCTCTAAACATCACCACAGATTATTAAACAAAAATTACCTGCAAACATCACCACAGATTATTAAACAAAAACTTTACCTGCAACATCACCACAGATTATTAATAAGCGAAAACTTTTACCTATAAACATCACCACAGATTATTAACAACAAAACTTTTACCTCTAAACATCACCACAGATTATTAACCGAAAACTTTTACCTCTAAACATCACCGCAGATTATTAAACAAAAACTTTACCTGCAAACATCACCACAGATTATTAAACAAAAACTTTTACCTCCAAACATCACCACAGATTATTAAACGAAAACTTTTACCTCTAAACATCACCACAGATTATTAAACGAAAACTTTTACCTCTAAACATCACCACAGATTATTAAACAAAAAATTACCTGCAAACATCACCACAGATTATTAAACGAAAACTTTACCTGCAAACATCACCACAGATTATTAACCGAAAACTTTTACCTCTAAACATCACCACAGATTATTAAACGAAAACTTTTACCTCTAAACATCACCACAGATTATTAAACAAAAAATTACCTGCAAACATCACCACGCACCAAAAACACCTCAAACCACACAGATTATTAAACAAAAAAACTTTTACCTATAAACTCTAAACATCACCACAGATTATTAAACAAAAAATTACCTGCAAACATCACCACAGATTATTAAACAAAAACTTTTACCTATAAACATTACCACAGATTTTTAACTGAAAACTTTTACCTATAAACATCACCATAGATTATTAAACAACAACTTTTACTTAAAAAACATCACCACAGATTATTAAACCAAAACTTTTACCTATAAACATCACCACAGATTTTTAAACAAAAACTTACCTATAAACATCACCATAGATTATTAAACAACAACTTTTATCTACACATATGACCACAAATTAGTCAAGAACAGCTTTTACCTACAAACATCACCAGATTATTGAATAACTTTTACCTATAAACATCACCACAGATTATACCACAATTTTTACTTACAAACATCACCACAGATTATTTTTAAAAAATTATCTACAAAAATCACCACAGAACAGATACACATAAACATAAAATAATGAATGTGAATAAATGATCATTTCTACTACACAATCACACATACACACACACACACACACACACACAGTGTGTTGAATTACACACACTCAGTTGAATTAAAATAAATAAATGGTTATATGGCAGATTTCTGGGAGCTCTGAATGTCTTAGAGTGTGTGTGGTGTGTGTGTGTTGGCTCACCCCGTGCCACTCCCATGTTGGGCCCCATCTTTAGTCTGGGGTGGATTTGGATGATGGTGTTCCAGACTACGTCACACGCAAAGTGACCTGGCATGAAGTGCATAGTGGCGGCCAAGTAATCTCTCTGCTGGTAGCTTTCATCCGCATTATAGTCTGCGACAGAGGGAAAGAGAGGGTAGAGAGTTAAAAATAAATAAACAGAACACAGATATTCATTAAAACAGATAAAACAAAAAGGGAAAGGAGATAAATAAATAAATAAAAACTGAGAGAAGAAACAGAGTAAAGGAATAATGATACATAATAAATGAGTGGGAAAAATAGAAAAGACAGAAAGACTGCTATAGTGTCTTCAGTATAATAAGGCTATAATAGTGTGTCACGATGAGTACTCGTGCCTGACGCTGCCCTGGAGAACCAGTGAATTTTCACAGCACAATTACTCTCTGGATTCAATTCATTCGCGTACAGTGGAGCGGAACGATCTGCTTGCATAGGAAATAAGAGTGCTAATTCAGACCCGACAGCAGCCACAAACACACAAAGGGAAGAAGAAAGCCTATCTTCTGAACAATACTATTAAATAGGTGGATTAGTGTTAGTGAATCTAGCTTTTGTTTTATAGTCGAGCACCTATACTGTAAATAAAGATATCGGCATAAATACGTTTAAAAAAAAAAAAGCAATTGAGAATATCAAATGTTACACTGAATTATTATTTGTATAGATAAACACACAAAATAATAAAGCTCTGACCTCAACACTGCTTTATGTGAATTAACATTCACGTGAATTCCAGAATCTAAAGTTTCCCAGCGGATACCATTCCCAGAGCATTACACTGCCTTCCCACCCAGTCGCCTTCCTCTATGGGGCATCTGGGTGCAATCTGCTGTTTTGAACATGTTTTGACCTGATCGTCCTACCATCACAATTAAGTGGCTTAGATCTTTCCACTTTTTTCTGTTTCTGACACATCGACTTCAAAAACTGACTATTCACTCATGGATTATAGGTCTATATATTGTTAGCTGATGCCGTTGTACATAGATAATTAGTAAAACTTACTTAAGCTGTCAGCGGTTTAATATTACTGTGTGGCAGAAATGAGTGAACAACTGACTTTTAGCATCGGTGCCTAGTATTAAGTTATATTAATTTTATTACATTTACTTAAGAAGCATTTTGTAAAAAATGTTTAAACGGCCTTACCTTCACTCGCAATCAAGTTAATTTTTAAGTATAGTATATTAGTATATTCAATTCATTGTCATTGTGCAGGGTACGTGTACAGAGCCAATGAAATGCATTTTTCACATATCCCATCTTAGTAAGTTGGGGTCAGAGCGCAGTGTCAGCTATGATACAGCGCCCCTGGAGCAGGTTAAGGGTCTTGCTCAAGGACCCAACAGTGGTTGCTAGAGGTGGGGCTTGAACCCAGGTGTTTCTGGTCTTCAGATTAACAACTCAGCACCTTAACCATTTGAGCCACCACTGCCCCATTTAATTGTAGAAATGTACTTTTACTTTGTTACATTTAAACATTTACTTTTACTTTGTTACATTTTGTTACGTTCTTATATAACTTCTTAAGGTTGGTTATAAAAATGTAGTTTTAATAATTAGTTTCCATCATGTTGCATATAATAAGATCACGAGTCTCTGAAGTACGGACGTTAAACTCGCATGTTTCCAAACGTGCTCTGTTCTGAAAATAATGTCCGAGAAGGGGGGGGGGGCATATCAGTAGAGACAAGCCCCCCATGGACTCACATTCAATCAATTTTTACCCTCCTAAGGATGCAAAAAGAACAGTTACATAATGCGATGCCTTCTATGTGACCAAAACTAGTTTTCATATCAGCGTCCAGGAATTCCAGCTCCTGGACCCTGCTGTTGCCTTGAGTTTTATGATAATGGCTATTTGAGGGTGATTCTGCAACTATAGGCACTTTAACCTTACTGTAAGTTACTATAAAATCTCCCACATGACTTTCTCTTTTTTTTTTTTTTTACACATATTACATACAGTTGTTAAAAATTTTTTTTCTGTATTCAGGTTTTTCCTTTTCAGTTAATCAGATCGAAAGTAACTAGTAACTCACTACTTGATCTTATTATTTCATACTATATCACTCTTACTCAAGTAACTTTAAACATTAATATTTTAACTGTTATTTAAGTAATTCTTTTTAGAAGCAGTTAAGTAAAGTTTTAGCTACTCTACCCACCTCTGCAATTTGGTGTCATTTAGGCTAAGGAGACACATCAGGTAGCTACTAATTTTATACAGACCAACAAATAGGAAAATAGTTTTAGGCCTGGTTGCTGAGGAAATGAAGGCAGATGGGTAGTGCTGATCCAGAGTAATGCCTTATAAACAGATGATCGGCCCTAGCGAAATAATGTCTTTACCGTCTGATGTCGGTATTCTCTGCCTGTACAGAGGCTCATTTTTCCAGATGTCTTCCTCACTTTCAGCCACCAGGAGTGAATTACATACATGAGTGTCATGCAGGTCTTGCAGCAGGAGGCGCTGTTAAAACAAACGTTCGATTAATCAAATAATAATAGCATCTATTACTTATGTAGTTATAAGCAAAACCCGAGGTTGAGAAAATCAATCAAGAAAAAATCCATTAAAACAAATACACAAACAAACAGCTGAGGTCATTAGTATGGCTAATGCTGCCCACACAGTCACAGCTCTAGTATTAGAAGAATTAAATGGGCTGGACCAGGGCTGGGCGATATGGCAAAAATGTAAAAGTATAATATAGTGGTACCTTGACTTACGAATGTCCCAACTGACAAGTTTTCAAGATACGAGCTGTCTCTCGGCCGATTTTTTGCTTTGAGTTGCAAGGTAAAATTCGAGTTATGAGCCAGTTTCAGACACACAACCGCTAGATAACGCCACAATGAACGCAAGAACATCCGCCCAGCATCCCGTCTCTCACTAGATATCTAGTCAGACATGCGCATTAGCAAGTGTGTTAGCAGATGGAGTCGTTTGATCTCCAAGGTAAATTCTGTACATTATACTTGCAACAAACTAAACTGTTTATTGGGTTTGAAGGTGGTAATTTTGTGTCAGAACTCATTCTGTGTGTGTGTGTGTGCGAGTGAATGCATTTTTCTCCTCGGGGCTTGCTGTAGTTTTGGTAAAAGTGCATGCACACAAGAGTGTGAGACAGAAAGAAAGTTGCAAACACGTCTATAGCGAATAAACCAGTTCAGTACATTTCGGACTACTTTCGTTCTTTATTTTATTATACTAAAGTGTTTGGGTTACATACTTAATAAAACCAGTTTATTTCAGTACATTATACTGTTTTTTATACAATATTCTATATACAGTATTTTTTTTTCTTATTTAAAAACATGTAACAAAAAAAAATATTTCCAATATCCGGAGCTCATCATCGTTACCTAATGTCCAAAAAAAATGTCCAGAGCTCATTATCATTACCTAAAGAAAGTTTATCATGATTCGATATAAATATCGTTTATCGGTCCAGTACTAGGATCGACAAACATCACACCATGGAAAAAAAAAACTCTCAAGAAAAAACATCATTTTTTTTTTTTTTAAATTTAAACCGTTTTTAATATTCTTAACATTATAAATCACTATTATCATTTCCTTCTATTGTAAAAAACCAACATACCCCACCATACATGAAACGTTCAATGAGGACCATTAAACTTCAACCTACATCGACATTTACCAACACACTTTAAAACAACCCTAATTAATAAACTTCCATAAACTATCACACTGTACACCATCACACATCGTTAGACAGCACCACCATCGGTAACCTTAACATAGTAAATACAATACCGCTTTGGTATATGCTATATAAGTTATATCATATATTGGGCAATCCTACACATGTCCATGACTCCATAATGAAAGCTGGATTTACCTGATTGACTTTTCTGCAGATTTTCCCGATCTCCTCCACTATGAGCTGATGAAGACGCAGATACTCTGGAATCTCCTCCTCTTCCTCCTCCTCCTTCTCATCTTCAGGTGTTTTCTCTTTTCCAGTGTTAAAACTCCTAGAAATATAAAAACAAAATAGAGTAGACGACATTCACATCACACTAAAGCCTCGCATTATAGCACCAACAATACCACTACTATTACAGAAAAATAATACTAATAATAAAAATAATAATGCAAGACAATTATACACAAGCCCAAATCAAAACTAATATTATTTGGGGCTTTTCTAACAGCCTATCACAACTGACTACCGATTTATTTTATGCACTACATCATAAAAATTTATTCAAATGTTGACAAATTTTTATGTAGTAGTGCATAAAATAAAAACACAAAATGTCACGCAACAAATTAAGTTTTCGTGAGTGACAATTGCAAGTGGTTGCGTGACATTTTGTATTTTTATTTGTGGCTGCAGTGGTGATATCAATACAATTAATACAATTTTATTTTTTAATACAATTTTTTTATTTTATTACATTAAATATATGATTAAAATTATAATTAAACAAAGATTACTATTTTTTCTATTCTGCAAGTATTTAAACATAAATAACTGAACCCTAAGGGCATCTTTGAGGACCACATGGACTTTTTTAGGGTAAACATACACTCAAGGTTTATAACATGCTCCCTGTGATGGTACTACTACAGTCACACGAGTAAATGCAGACAGCAAACCTGGAGTGTGAGAAAACCTCCAGTCTGTCCGTTTGGATTTGAATAATGAGCCAGAAATCTGGCATAAGAGGACTCTGGAACTCGTGCTCGTCCATGTTGGGTCCATCACACTCGGAGTCACTGCTGCCGCCATCATAACCTTATGCACACGTTACAAACACAAAATACTGCATGACAATAATATTTCATGACAATATTACTGCACACAGCCTAAAATAAAGCTGTATTAAACCTTCTAGTTGAAGGCATTCATACAGTGAGTAGTGTGTAAAAAAAACAGTGTTACCAAGCATGTCAGAGTCCACACTGCCCTGGCTGGAAACGACACTCTGAACTCGGCTCGGTCTGATCTTTTCACTACCTATAAACACAAATCAACAGATATATAATAAGAGCCATTTATCTGACAAACACCCTCTCGGCATACAAAAATATTTAGCCAGAGTTAAACACAATGTCTTGACCAGTGAGAAAAAAAACTTACACAATCTGCCTTATAAATGAGGTAAATCGTGTTGCACTAGTCAGATGTTTTTAGGTATACTCACCATGTGGAATGCACTGCTCTGACTCCAGACCGTTTCCAGAATTTCGAGGATGGATGTACTCAGCACTGCTGACTGTCTGCTGATTGGTGCTCTGTGAATGACTGTTATCTGTACGCGCCACTCTGATTTGCTCGGTGAGAGAGTTGCTTGCTGAATCGGAAGCTCCTGGAATCACTTCCTCGTCCTCCTCCGTGGTCTCTTCTGGCTCTTTCTGCTGCTCTGTTTGGTGTTGCATCTGCGCTGCCTCGCCTCCTTTAACCTGCTGATACAAAACAACACTTAATAGCTTAGGTGTATGTAATAGACCATGTCAATATATTTACCTTTTAAATATATCGCAAAAATTTCTGTAAAGTAAACTAAAATGGGATCTGAAATACCTCTGAATTGACTTCCTTTTTCTGAGGCACTGCCTCATTCTCTAACTCCTTGGAAAATGGGAGGTCACTGGCTGCTGTTTTTAAACTGCTATCGACTTCAGGAATATGACTGGCTGGATGAATGACAGATTCCTCCTCTTGAGAAAAGACAGAGGTCTGATTTAACCCCCCGGCTGTCTGTAGTCTGTGTGAATGCAGCCGACTTTGAGAAATGTAGTAGAAATTCTGTTTTTCCGCATTTAGCAAGTAACCAGGAAAAGAGAAACGTCTGAACTCCTGTAAATCAAGAACAGCCGGATACAGATTATCAGTGTTTTAAAGAAAAGTATGAAAGGCTAGTAAGATTGGACTAATAATTACATATTTGAACAATATTACTAATCCGTGTTTATATTAAACGTGAAAATTCAGAACATTAAATATAAATATAACAAAAAACCTCTTTAAACTTCTCCAGCGACTGTTCCGGGCCAAAAACAAATTGCAGAGGGACGAGTTCATGATGGCAACCGGGCCTCCCGCTGGAGCGAAAGACATGATCGGCCACCTTCTGCAGAGTGGAGCAGTCTACCACAGACGAGTGGCGAAGCGCAGAGACGATCTCATCCTCCAGCAGCCAGCGGATCTACAGCAAAGTGAGAAAAGAAAAAAAGACAGAAAAAAAAAATCAGAAAAGGGGAAAAAGCAAGACAGGCAGAAAAAGACAAACAGGCACAGAACATCATAATTATTGATGATACTACTTACTAACCATAAAGAAAACAGTTGTTTAGTGATAGCTTAATCACGGCTCAGGACTTTAGAAATGCAAATGGCACAAACTATTTTCTTTCTTTAAATTAACCGATTAACAATTAACCGATGTTTAAAAAGGTGAAGGAAATTCCTGGTTACACAATTGTTATTTTTGCTTATTTAGTACAAAAGTTGCATCACATTCTGTGTGGATGGGTTCTGGTTTGGTCTGGTTCCTCTAAAGGTTTCTTTGCATTATCTCACCTCGTCCATGGTAGCTAGCACAGCCTGTTTGTGAGGCACCGGGAGTTTGGACAGAGGATCACCTGTCATACTGAAACAACAGACAAGCTTTAATATCACATGGTCTGAGATAGTGTGCTGTATAGACAACAATGTGATAAAAACAACACAACATCAGACACACACATTAATGTCTATTCCTTTTCTTAATTCCAGATCTGCACTAGCATAAGTTAGCTATGCTCCAGTAATCATGATCAGTTGATAAAAAACAAGGTATGTATTTTACTATTACAAAAGCTTAAGACCAAAAAGGGGTCGTAGTTCAGTGGGAAAGGTGTTGCACTGCTGGAGGACAGTGGATTAAATTCCCGGCAACACCATGTGGCAACTGCTGGGCCCCTGTGCGAATCACAACTGCACAGCTGGATACAAAAATGCAATAAAAAAGTTGCCCTAGTTAAAGACTTAGACAGCTTAGACAACTGTACAGCACTGCACAACAGGGACAACAAAAACAAAATGTTCTTAAACATTTTAAAAACATGGCTGATGGAATTGATTTATATGTCCACTTTAAGGCAAAGAATAAAATAGAAACAGGGTTGTCAATGAAACCATGCAATGCTCTTTTAAATCAGTCTAAAATATAATATGGTTAAAGGCCTACATTTAGAATGACAATACTGTAAAGTGTAACTATCAGGATACGTTGGTCCTTTAATTGTTCTATAAACAAGTGAACAAACCTACCCATCCATTCCAACCCCACGCAGACTGTCGAGATTCTCCATGAGCTCCTCATCAGAGCGGTAAGAGGACGGCTGGCCAGGTGAGCGGTTCATAGACACACTGCTTTCTGAAGTGTACCTGTGCCACATCCAGACACACGGCGACAAAAAGAAAAATAACAAACAGGAAGTAGTTGTAGTTCTAAATCCAAAATGAAAATGACATCATCAAACTAATCGTGTGTTCTACCTTATGTGATTGATGCCAGTGGACATGACCTCTATTTCCAGTGGTAACGTCAACACAAAAACGTCCAGAGTGACAGAGAGCTCGTTTAAATCTATAGACTGAAGAGACTCGGCATTATCCAAACAGCTGATCAGCTCACCTGCAACAAAAAAACCCAATGAATTACTTTTTTAATAACAATATAATAAACAAAAGAATGTTTATTCCGATATGCATAATTATATAAAAGTGTGTTAAACACTGTCACAACAATAATGCAGAGTCAAACAGCGGTTTACACACCCAGGCAGGTGGGCAGTGTCCTAATAGGCATAGAGCCATGGCAACTTTTTGTATTAACTGAACACACGAGGTGGACGAATAAAGGCGGCATCTCAGGCTCAGGAGCTTCTAACACAGAGTCACCATCCAGGATGCTGAAAGAGTCTTCATCTTGATTAACCGTGTTTGATTCGCTTCCGGAGTCGTCTCTTGCTCCCTCCTCCTCTTCATCCTCTGCTTTTTCATTTTCTTGGTCCTGATACTCCACCTCCAGATCCGTGTCACTATCTGACACTATGCAGCAGCCGGACATATTTTCTGAGAATTAAAGTTTATTGTATTTTAATAAAAGTACTTTTAAAATCAGCAGTAACAGTATTTACTTTAAGCCAGTGGTTGCTAAACTTTTTTCTGCTGCTCTTCTTTTGAAAGAATAATTTTTGTATTGACTGGCGTGGGCTTGCTTTGTGCTGCCAGGGCTCTAAAATAAGGGATGCAGCCATGAGACCACCACTGACTGACATCTCATTTTCAGTGCCTGGTTTATATTTAAGCCGTTTTTTCCTCTTTTAGATTTTTACACTAGCCTTTCCGCACCCCTTATTATAACTAGAGGTCATGGGGTCGCGCCCTTAGTTTGGGAACCACTGCTTTAAGCAAAAAAAAAAAACAAAACATAACATAGGAAATATATTATAGTGATTTTATAGTTATTGTTATTAATATTAGAAATATGTTTAAAGATGTTGCTTTTAATAATTATTTTATTGCATTGACTTGGAAAACAGGAAATGCAATAACGCTACAATTTCCAAACTTTTTTTATTATTTAATGCAGTTCTGTATTCAACAAATTATGTAAAAAAAATACTTTGTGTGCATGTGTGTTGTACTATTTTATCTTCATGACAGCCATTATTTTATACTGACCCCCTGACCTATTATACCAGTATCAGGATGTATTTATTGACTGGTTGGCTGTTTCGTTAAAGCACTTCTGTAAGTCACCCTGAATAAGATTGCGTGCTAAATACTATGAATCTTAAGAGCAGGTAATAACCAAAACAAATATCATATGAATAATTTGTTGGTTTTTTTTCTACCATCTTCCGTGGCCAGCTCAGCCTCTGAGACATCACAGTCCTCACTGGGCCTCCTGTCCCTCTCCTCATCGGAATCGTCCTGCAGCAAGGAATGATATCCAAAATGAAGAAAAATCAAATAAACTATTTTAAAAAGACTGTCAAATTGGTTAAACCAAAAAAATATAACACAAAAATCTATCTAACATCCCAACAATTCAAGCTCACATCTTTCTTGGAGGACTGAGGGCAGTAGAAGAAATAATGTGGATTCGAGGGAACAGTTTTAAAATGTTGAGCACCAATCTCCAAGAATTTATCCTAGATAAGACAGAAAGAAAGGAATTAAGATTTACACAGCAGACAGAGTGGCCAGCTGATACGTGTCTTTCTTAATTGACGTATAACCTGTATGATTTTGTGAAGGTCAGGGTACACCTCACACGTCTGCTGCAACTGGAGCAGAGACAGGGGGAATTCTGGGACTCTGAAGAAACAGGGTTCGCCTGGGGCATCTGGTGAGGTCGGGGTGGAGGCTTTCCCTTTAGACTCCACCTCAACTATATCCTCTAGCTCAATGCTAAAAAGAGGACATTCAACTAGTTAACCATAGTATTAAATTGCAGTAAAACAAACCAGTTCTGATATTACAAAAACATTTCAAAGTTTGTGTTACTGTCTGTGTGGAGATTCACATGTTATCGTCATGATTGTAGGGGACTCACACCTCTGGGTATAAATGTGTTTGTGCAGGGAGCCCGGTGATAGCCTGGTGACCCACATTGAATGTTTTTTAATTAAAATCGAACTTTATTGTTACATCTACATTTACAGCTTTTAATAAAAGCCTCCAGAGAAACTACCATTTATCTCTGTTATACATTGAGCAATTGGGGGTTAAGGGCCTTGCTTAAGTGGTCCAGCCTTTAAATCACTTAAAAATAAATGAATGTTAAAGTTAAACGATAGAAGAAAATGGTTTCATAAATGAACGATTGATGATTAAACATTCATTTACAAAAATGATTGATTATTTCTGTCATTTACAGATGTTTATATCACTGGCTTCTCCTGATATTACCACTAGAGTTACTGGTTAAATACCTCGCTTACATAGAAGCAACTCATTTCTTATTTAGTAAAGAATATACTTGTCATCCACATACTACAACAAGACAGAATGCAGGCAGATTCATTTTATGATTCGGTCACTTCATCTTTTACCTGGATGATGAAAGTAACATCGCTCTGCTCGTTTTCTTATCCTCTTCCTCTCCGATGGTGAAGGTGGCCCCTTTTCTTAGAGTTTTCCTCGTACTTTCGACTTTGTGCGGTTCGTGTTGCTCGCGGAATGTGCGTACGTGACCGCATAGCGTCTGCAGGAAGGCGGTGATGTCGATCTCTTGCAGAGATTCCTCACAGTAGTCCATCGCTGTCAGGACATCCTGAGAGGAGATACTATACGCCAGCTGGAGACTGCGGAACACACCTGTAAAATAGTGTGTGTCTCTTTATCACTTAAATTAAATAATGTAAAGCCCACACCAGCACCTAGATACACAATTTAAATATCTCATGTACTGTAACTATATATAACAATATATAACTTCCTGAAAATTTTTATTATAGTAACAGATAAAACACTACGAAATAAAAAGACAGATTGACACAAACAAATGGACCCAAACGGTTACACACATACAATACAAAACAGACAGATATAAACATCTATAAGCACTCTATTACACTATACTTAATTAAGTTACCACAGTAAAAGTATGCCAATAATTCTAATACATAATTTAAACACAGGGTGTGTGTGTGTGTGTGTGTGTGTGTGTGTGTGTGTGTACCCCGGACATAGCTCTGGTAGTAGTGCTCTTGCAGCAGACTACAGTAGTTGGACAGCTCCTTCTGTTTGTGGGGATGAGTGATGAGCTCTGACCAGGAGGAGGCACTGCTGCGCTCTTGAGAAAGAGACCTGAAGCGAGCAGACAATACACACAATCAGTAATGACACAACACGCACACTGACAGCACACACACATGCATGCATGCTGCTGACATGACACCCTTCACAGCCATTATACAGTCATGTTGGAAGACAAAAAACTTGCTCGCACACAGACACACACACACACACGCATACACACATGCAGTTAAATCTGTGTATACCACAGTACACATTAAAGTGGAAATTAAACGAGAGCCCTCAGGCTTACTGCTAAAAACAAACACCCGTAAATTTACACTGGATAACAATATTTTATCATTTAATGTTTCTATTTGTTTTGGGGCTCAGAAAAGTAATTTCATGGTGATAAGATTCTGTGGACGACAATAAACATTTAACCTTCAATTGACATTTGTTTTACTTCTGCAGCATTACAACTTGACTTAATTGGATTTTGCAGCAAGTGATTTATGTATATTTCTAAATAAAACAAAAATAATGTCTTGCCTGAATAAGCATTCACACCAGGGGCAAATTCTTAGTGGAATGCCCTTTGACTGCAATCAGTTCTTCACTGATATTTTTTTCCTAAAATTTGCTCAAGCTCTGATAGATTAAAAAAGATTGCTGGCAACATGTGGCTCACAGCATGAAAGGTGAACTGTTTCTTCTCGAGACTTTAATAGTTTTTGCAAGGATTTTAGACTCTATCCAGCTTCCTCATAACTCTATTTTTCTCGTCCCTTTATAGTGAAATGCATTTTATTACACATTTTACTGTGTGGATTCATTTCTCAGGCAGATGAGCAGTACTGGGACTCCAGCAAATGTAACAGCATGGGGCAAAAACAAACTGCTTATTCCGGGTCTCCATTATGTCTTTCTGTATCTATAAATAAACAGCTTTTTTCTAAAAATATAACTTTTTATCTAAAAATATAGACGTCTATAACCTATAAAGGCATACTGTCCATTTAATATAAGAATTTAACGATCAAATTAGTGAATCTATTTTTGATCATATAACTAATTTTGTTTCACAGGGTTTTTTGTGTTATATTAGCCATGCGCCATTTGCTCCCTCCAAATAACAACTGTATACAAGAAAGCACGGTTAATACGGCATCCAAAGCATGTGCTGCGGATTATTTTAAAAAAGCAAAACAACAAAATTCATGCACATTTTATGCAATAAAGTTGATTATTTTAGGTAACAGAAACTAACATGATAAAAAAAAAAAGTCAGCATTTCAGAAAAAAACAGTGTCTTTGTTTACCTTGTGACAAGATTGTAATAAACAGTATTTACAGTTAATAATTAACTCTTAATGATAACCCGAAAAAAAAGTAAAGAGTATCCAACAGGTTTCTTTCTTTCCTGGCAAACTTCACATACAGCATGATTAGCTAATGAGTGTGTTTATAGTACACCACAAATGTGATACTGAATCTGGCATGAATAGAAAGTAAAGCTCAAAAAAGAAAAAAAGAGAAAAAACACCCGTAAAGGACGACACATGTAAGCTATTATAAACTCCACCAAACCAGAAACCAAAAAATGATTTTCAAAACCAGTCATTTTTACTCGTTAGTTTAGCAATTTCATTCCCCAGAATATCTTCAGCACTAGCTGTACCCATTAGTATGACCCAATTTGCCTGATTTTAGCAGACGAAAAAGGACTGCAGCACAGTTGGTTCTTAAATTGTCCACCGACAAGCACAAGGCCCACTGAAAGTAAATATATTGTATGAGCATGATGGGGCTTATACAACCCCAAATAAAATGTAAACAGTCCTGCATCTAAGAGAGCTCAATAATCAGCAAATGCAAAAGGGGTAAACTATTAACAGATAATCCAATATTCAGATTAAGAAAATGTTATATGTAAATATTGAAATGTTTAAAATGGTATGCATGCTTTGCACAAATTCTAGAATAAACTATATGGACAAATGTTTAGGGCTACATTAACAGCACACCCACACAAGTGCATCTTCCCTAAACGATTGCCACAAAGCTAAAAGCAAACAGTTGTTTAGGATGTCTGGTTGCTGTAGCATTAAGATTTCCATCCACTAAAATAAAATAGTCCCAGCATGACGATGCCTCAGTGCCCTGAAGTCCAACTGAAGACCTTTGCGATAAAAGGCAACACAGACTGAACCCCAGACGTCTACAGACCCAACAACAATGCCAGGATCCACTAATGCTGTTGTGGTTAAACGGAAAGTAAATTCCAAAAGCTACACTCCAGAATTTAGTCCAAAAACTCCCCAGAATTGTGTTCTGTTCCTGAGGTAAGAGGGAAGACTAAACCAGGAAAGAAATATGGATGTGATGGTCACATGTTTCAAAACTTTTTTCCAATAAATATATCTAATTTATAAAAACAGTTTAATAAAAATCTGCTACTGACTTTATATGTTCCTCTATCAATTTCACATCAATGTCCCTGCTGCTTTTATCTGAAAATACTGTATTTTTACTATTTAATATGACTTTTAGACATGACTGCATATGCAAATTTGGGCTGGTTATTATTATAGTCAGTTTGGGGTTTCAGACCTTATGCACTGTAGGTTGCAGGAGCTACTGCGTCAGAGAAGAGAGAGAGAGAAAAAAGGGAGAGAGAGAGAGAGAAAGAGAGAGAGAGAGGGAGGGAGGAAGGAAAAAATCATTAGAGCCTTAAAAGCCTGATCTTTCCCATGGATCTACATAGCATATTTGACTAACAGGTCATGGAAACTTCCAACACTGTGTAATGCATTACTTGTTTAGCCATTGAAACAAATAAAAATATTTTGTGTGTTTTTACTTATTTAAATTATTTTGGAATATTTAGGCAATTTAAAGAACTATACTGCATTTTAATTTGTTCTAAGGTCATGCCAACCCAACCGGATGGGCAGTAATAGATGATATTATTGTCTTATGGAAGAGTAAAGGGTCAATTGAAGATATGAGACAATATAATACAATATAGACTAAATAGATACAAAAAGAAATACAACTATATATGACTTGGGTTGTATTATAAATCACTGCTGATTATAGGTTATATAAATATCCTTTATTTTTAATTGCTTGCTAGTTTTTTAAGAATACCTTAAAAGTCTAGTTAGTTAAAAGAAGACCAAGCTGATGGAAGTAAATAAAATAAAACAACTTCATGTAAGAAACTCAACAGCTGCCTCTTTAAATAAAATATAAAAAATTAATATCATTATTAAATACAGAGATCCAGTGTTTAATTGTGCGTGTGTGTACCTGAGGAAGACGTCTTTGGGCTGGCGGTTGGAGTGCTGTTGGAGCAGCTGGTCTTTGAGCAAATCCATGCAGCAGTTGTAGATGTAGACAGGACAGCGAGGACGAGCCCCATCTCCACCGCTGTGCTGGGAAAGCTGGCGATGGTAGTCCTGTGTTTGTGGCACTGAGAACTGTACACAGTCCTTCTCTTCCACGGAAGACACTAAACACACAGCAGTACCGGTGTTAAGAGGAAAATAGAGGGCTAGCTCAAAACAAATATATTTGTAAGGGGATTTAGGCAAAAACATGCTTGTTTTAATGTTAGACCTAAACAAAGATTAATTTACACACAGATGACTAAAGGCTGCCTACCTTGCGGGGTCGGTTCTGAGCGGTGGCTCTCACTGTCCTCCGGCTCTCTTGAAAGTGCTTCAGCTGGCAATTGACATCGTTCATCACTTGCTTCCATGACACACTCTGTCTCCACTAGAGGGCCATTAACTGAGCTGCTGTGGGACCCACTTAGTGACTGGTTGTTGTCCAGACTGAGTGTCTCCTCCTCGTCATCATTACAAGCACCATTGACTTGGGGTTCCAGTCCCAGACCAAAAGACATTAGGATCTGCACATCTGAAGCAACGAGATGAAATTCACACATTCACTACATTTTTCAAGTGGACAAAGAAAAAATGTGTTAATAATTTAAATAAAAGGTGCAAGTGCTTGTAAAATGTTGCATTGGTGTGTTTAAAATTGTTTACATTGTAAAACTGCTTCTTATAAATCCAATAAGCAGACAACTGATTAGGTGATGAGACGAACAATGTTCTATCTGTGTGTGTGTGGGGGGGGTGTGTGTGTGTGTGTGTGTTTGGTTGCATTACCTGTGTAGGTGGCTGGGAGGAAGATGAGAAGCACTTGCTGAGCACTGATATGTTTTGCATAACATTTCCACTGAGGAAACAATCTCTCTCTCCCGATCACCACTGGCTCCTCGTCCACCATATCCGTGTTACTGAAACTCTGCTCTCACACACATACACACACATACAGCTAGTGAAATTTGCCAATACTTTATTACACACCTAACTGGTGGCTCTGGCACTATTAAGCCACAAACACTACGGGATGATAAAAGTAAGGACGTGACCAGGTTCCATCATGCTGATGATGGAGTGATAATTAGAACAAGGTTTGATAGAAAAGTGGCTGTAATACCAGCAGAGTGCTTGTGGATCCAGTCACTTCCTTGCTGCTCCCGATTGTCTGAAAGGGCAACGTGGTGTCCTGCCTCTCTATGGGTTTTACACCCGCTTCTGTAAACACACATACACACAAAACCATTGTGTTATTTCTTTTCATTTGTTTTTCAGGAAACAATAAAAATTTTGTGCAATCGGGATTTATTTTTTGGTGTTTTTCTGTATTTCCTTCTTTTTTGTGGTTGGTATGGCTAAAATGATTGATTTTGCTATAGCAATTGTTTAGAAAAACACTGCACCTCTGTGGCAATGCTACACTATTGTACTATGTTCAGACACTACACAAAACAGCTTCGGCATGGGGGAAAAAACTGATGTGAGGTTTATACATGATGCATGATGACACTACACAAAATCAGAATCCTGTTTAATTACCTTTGATTACAGGTATTGAGAACGGGGCCACATGGCCGTCTCGCTCCCTCTCTAGAATGTGATTCATAAAAGTCATGTTATCTCCGTCAGCCAAAATTATCTCTCGGTCACTCAGCTCAGTCTGTAGAGAGCTGTGGAAAAGGCTGAGCAGCAGATCATTGGGGAGAGACGGAACATTCTGGAGACTGTCTTCATTCTCCGCTATAGATGAGAGAAATGTGTGTAAGCAAAAATAGTAACTTAGCAGAAAATTAACAGTAGATATTTTCCAAAGGAAAAACAGAAATGTATAGCACTACTCATCAGAGGTCAGTGACTGGTAAGGGCTGTAAGCCCAAAGGCTAACATGATGCTACAAACACGTGCTATCACTCTGGAATAGTGTGTTATAAAAGTACTGTACAAGTGACGCATACATAAAGATAGACACAAAAGCTGTACCTTTGCTAAAAGTATAGAAAAAAAGCTCTATCTGCTGACATCTGGGCAGCAGCTTCATCAAGTCAAACTGAAAAGGCACTATATGTATGCTGTCAGCTGGAGTAGCACCTGGGGTTTCAGCTGCAATGACAGAAGCAGATAAACACGCGTGTCCAAGTTACCTGAATTAAAGGAGAAGAGAAAAAAAAAAGGGAATAGGTTCTTTCCTGACCTGTTGCATCTTTGATGCTGCTGAGAGGCTGTGGCTGATCTTTGTTTTTGCACAGCTGTATAAGGTACTCAAACGTCAGTAAGGTGGACATGCACGACTGATCACGGGGAAAAATCTACAGATAAACATGACAATTAAAAAAACCTGACGAAATGAAAAAGTTTTGAATACTGTATATATTATAAAAAATACTGACAGCCTGAGGGATGTCTTGGTATCTAAGGTTGTGGAAGTGGCGCTGCTGTTCCAACTGGCTTAAAACACTTCCACTCTGAGGCTCCACCCAGCACTCCGTCACCAGGTTCAGCTCCGTCTCCACATCTATGGCTTCCACTTCTGTGTCATTATCGTCATCTGTGGAAAAACTAGGAGGACAAGCGCAACAAAATCTAACAGTTTACATAAGAACCAAAGTCAAAGTCAGTGATAAAGGAGTATAATCTAGAAGGAACATGGAAGTTAGCAGGAATTCTGCAGGTCAGGATCAGGTTTAATAAACAAATAATTTTCCAATTGTACAGATTATCTTAAAACACATTTTTAATTAGCTATAAATAATAAAATAATCGATTAAACGGAATGTAAATGCACCAACCTGTCCTTAGTGGAGGTAGAGTAAGGAGGAAACAGAACATATTGGATGATGCATGTGTGTTGCTGTGTGTCCTGCAGTGCTGAAGTCTCCTACAGACAGGCCAGAATAATTAACACCTCACACTTAAGCACCAGAATTAAGAAACAGTGACAAGGTTGCCAAAGGTGTGGCTTTTACCACTAAACAATTGTTTATATGTCATAAAATTGATATTTAAAAACCATAACAGGGAAACTATGCAGACTGCAAAATAACTGTTTGCGTGTCTTAATCAGAACCTTTGGTGTTTTGGGAGCCATGGGCAGCTCCATCACCATGTTGACGATTCCCTCACCACTGGTAGCAAAGTGGAAGCCCTCAGACAGACGGATCCTGTGGAGAAAATAGCAAAACTAATAAATCTAGCAGACCTTTATATACAAGAGAAAGAGCAAACACTCTCAACAAGTTAGGTTGGTTTAGACTCTAAGGCTCCATCCGAAATCGTAACCCACTCAAGTATGTACTACATTTAAGCAAGCACATTCTTCCTGACTTTTAAATAAGCATGTTCTACGCTACGTATACTAAGTATGGTTACGGATAGTATGAAAGACTGTTAAAGAAAGTCTCCAGACTTACTCTGCAAGTGTGGATAGAATGTGTGCAACAGCATTCAGTGAAACCACACCCCCTGGGCCGCTGTGCATTGTCCACACCCAACGCTGCTGAAGGAAATAGCGTGAAAGAAACGCCATTGTGGAGGAGAAGGTGCGCCCTGTGGCCATGGACAGCGGCTGACACAGAGCCTCCAGGTTCAGCATGAAGGGTGTGCGGAAGTCCGTAGGAAGCTTCTCATACCTACAACACAAGAGTAAAAGATTATTTGAATTAAACAAATGATCTAGTTATATGGAACTAACCCAAACCCTCTGAAGAGTAAAGATAAAGGTGGACAGATGGTAAGATTGGCTGCATTTACACTGCACGTATAAAGTGACCAAACTCCGATTTTTGTTCCTTCAATGTGGCACAGTTTGGATTTGACTCATGACAGTGTAAGCAGAAAAAAAAAAGCACATGGATTGATATTTTAAGATCATCACACCAAATTTAAGACTTGATTTAACAAAACAATCATATTACAATCGAACTACAAATGATTAAATGATTAAAATGATTGAGAAATGAAATTATTATGTAAGCAATAGACCCAAGTATACATCAGAGGTTAAGAACCTACAGGGACAGAAGCTAGTAAGAGCCAAGACACCAAGAATAGTGAGCTTAATGCAGTTTTACAATAAGATTCAAGGTGATGTATCAACTTTTGATGATTTTTATCTTCGATGCTCTTTTAAAGAGTTTTTGTGGGTTGCAACACTGTGTTTTGTGATCTAGCGTACCAGTATCTGTTTAATGATGACTAATAATAATAATAATAATGACTGTTGTATGTTGCTCTAGATAAGGGCATCTGCTTGATTATGTAAATGTTTTGACTGCTATTAAATGCCATACCAATATACCTTTTCATTTTAATATTTTTACAATATTAAATTGTATATTGTATATTTTGAGGTTTTCTGATGCGAACAGTGAGAGATTATGTCAGGTGTCTCGTGCTGACCTGATCAGTAGTTTTTCCAGAGGTTTGTTAAAGATGACTACACATGGCCGGTCAGATAGAGCAGGCTTCAGTGCTGGAAGAGGTGGAGACTTGGAGGGGGATGCATTACCCAGATTCTTTCGTTTAGTTTTTGGTGTGGCTTCTTTATTTTGCACCCGGTGAGGAAAACGAAGTCTGAGTATCTGCTCTCGCAGCTCATCCACAATCTTTTAGCAGAATAGTAAAAGAGATCACAATAAGAACACAGAAGCTTGTAAATTGCATAGCTTTAACAATTTCCATATTAAAGTGATCAGTGCCAACAACTTCATTAATGGGTTATGATTCCAAATTCTAGAAAAACTTTTGGTAATAAAAAAAAAGTCTAATGTCACTTATGTGTCGTGTTATTTAATGTACCTTGTTCCTTGTGTTGGCCGGGGTTCCTATAGGGAAGCCTAAACGAAGCACCATGCATGGAGCCTTGGAGATGAGACGCACCAGATAGAAGGAGATTGGCACATGGGCAACAGGGCTGGTAGATTTAAAAAAATAAAAATAAATAAATAAATAAATAAATAAATTCAAGAGAAAGCCAGAAAAAAGGGGGGAAAAAAAGGAAAAGAGTTCAATAATTTGATGTTAATTAATTATGCAAGCAGCATTTTTTAGTTTTTGTAGTATTTTGAAGAATTTATTTTCGCATAAACATCAGCAGTGTTATATTTCTGACAATATAAATGACTAAGTACAGTATTTTTGTCTCATTTGGTTAATTGGGTTTTAGGCTGTAGATTTGATGTAATTGATTATTAATTACCAATTGTGTATAAAGTGATAGTGTGTTTAGAGAATATTCTAAAATAGCTAAAGATTTTTTAATAATGTATTTTTAAAAAATAAAAAAAAACAATGAATGATTTTAGACTTAAAGTTCTATTAGAAGAACACAACGATCTCTGCCCAAAAGCTGATCAATTGTACCTGTAGATGAATTTGACGTAGGAGTAGCCTTCCACCAGGACAAAGCTGCTCCAATCCCTCAGCAGTGAGGTGAGGGCTGAGTGAGCGATACGGCACTGGATGGTGCTGAACCTGCCATTATTTCCGGCACTGTGGACATGTTTCGGGACAGGACTGTAGAATTGACGGGGGCACATATATATTGTTAATGCCTTGCTCAAATCAGTTCAGTTTTTTTTTCCAGCTACTATGTATGAAATTTGCTCTTAATGCTAAGTACAGCACAGGACAATATAACACAAAATACTAAAAAAAGGTAACGCACACATCATGTTCCAGAATGATGGCAATACGGTGCATGTGTAACCAACGCTGCCATACATTGGCATCCATGGACAGGACTGGCTTCCAGTAGGATGTAAACTGCGAATGGCTGGAGTCTTTGGAGCCATTGTGCTGTAGGGAAAGGACCTGAAAAAAACAAAAAAAAAACAGACCTGAATTAGGAACATTAACAACAAAATATTGATTGGAGTTCAGTAAAAAGATAAGAATAATGTTTAAAATTCAATAATACAATATATTGTTTTTGCTTGAAGTGCTTTAAGTACTCTGAACCTCTTTAAGAAACTAAATATCAATAACCTGTGTAAATACACAAATGCACAACAATTAATTAAAAACAATTCTGCATGTCTAAAGCTGGAAAAACAAATATCAACGTTCTGTCGAAGTGTCTTAACAGTTGTGAGTCAAAGTGATCAGACCTGAGTTTGAGTTTAGGATGTTTCTTTACTCACCTGAGGTTCTCTACTAAATAGTAACCATGTGAGACAGATAATAAGACACTATAATAGGTGTATTGTAAGTAGTAATTAGACAGATTTCTGTTCTTACTGGTGTGGTGGATCCGGGTGGGATGTAAAAGAGAGGCAAGCCATTTTTAGTGCTTTCAGGGATCGTGTAGTGTTCTGGGATGGAGCTAAAGGACTGCAGGTGCACCAGCATTTGGTCTGTCTGGTTAATGCTGCAGAAAATAACAGACACTGATGGATGCAAAAAGAAAACGCAGTATCAAAAAGTACAATTATGACCAAGCAATACTTAACATTTTATAACAAGTAGACCTTGTGGTAAAGCATTTTTCTGTAAGTTCCTTTGCAATTAAATGGATGAAAAGCAAAAATTGTTTATATAGATTATAGATTTGTTTGCAAACCTGTTGGCAATCTGTAGAACTGCTGTTCACTAAAATCAGAGAATTATGCTATATTTCAAGTACGTCTGGAGGTCTGAGGCTGAGACTACTGCACAACTGGCGGAGTAGATTAAATTCATAAACGAAAAAGCGTATACTATGTGTGCTTCTAAGACAAAACTTGGTGATTATGGTACTTTTCTAAAACTAAAAATGTGGTATATGTTGAAGGTTTTTGTATTACCCATGCAGAGTGTTCCAAAAGCGACGGATGACGGCAGTGCGGTACGGACTGGTGATAGGTTTGCGTAGCGTACAGCTGAGGTCATGCAGGATGTCATAGCTGCCTTCCATAGTCACCTCCATCCAAGTGCTTTGCTCTGCAAGGAGAGGCCATGATGTCACAGCCACGTACTCAATACGCATGTTGTGCTTCCACAGCAACACCAACTTCACCTCCAACTGTGTGCCTCCTAAAGAAACAGAAAGCTCAAGCTCCGGTTACCAGGTTTCAGCGATATTTCACCAGACAATAAGCAGAACTTAAACCATCCAATTTTGGCAATCTTGAGAGAGAGAGAGATCCCAAATATTACGTGTACATACCCTTAGTGAAGCTGATGTCACGGATGGTATATCCCTCTCTCAGCCTGACTGATAACACACTGATCAAATCTGCATGCACCTCCTTCTCTGTGTGTTTCTTCCTGCGTAGCCCCAGAGCTGGATTCCCACTCGCTGATACCAGATGCTCGTTAAATAGCTTGTGTTGGGAAACTACACACGCACACAAAATTGTTTTTACATATGATCTGAAATTTTGCAATTAAATGTGTAACACAAACACCTCTACCACCGAAGCACAGAGAGGCAAATTAAAGGGTAAAAAGAGAGTAGAAACAGAAATCAGATAGAATGAACAGAGGACTAAAAAAGGATATGTTTATTAAATTGGTGCCCATCTTGTGCTGAGATGTACATGCATTCTTTATTTTCCTTTTGGCTGTTCCCTCCAGGGGTCTCCACAAAAAATCATCTGCCCCAAACTAGTCCTATCCTCTGCATCCTCTTAAATCACACACACTAACTTCATGTCTTCATTTATCACATCCCCTTTGGACTTTTTCTTTGTCGCCTGCCTGCAGCTCCATTTTGAACATCCTTCTACCAATATTATCACTTTTCCTTAACTGCACATATCCAATCCATATCAATCTTATTGTATTCAACATTAGTAACTGTACTATCCTCAGCAAAGGTTAAATGGTGTCAATTACTCATTTGTCAACAATGTTTATTAAAGAACTATTGCAGACAGAGACAGACAATACAAGGAACGGTCTTATAATTTGAATTATTAATTATGAAAAAAAACGTAATATAAAAAATTAATTATAAAAAATGATGCCCCCAGAAATAGTATAGTTCCACATAATGCCGTTAGAGGATCAAACCCAAAATGGATAAAGTGTTGCAACCCCATGTTAAGAAATATATTATTAAAGCTAAAATCGCTATAATCAGACCCACAAGATTTGGTGAAAAAGCAGAAATTTCTCAGGGATGTATTTGGAAAAAAAACTGTCTAACATAACTGGGAATAAACCTTTAAACATTATTCAAGTTTACATCTTATTACACAAGTGATGCTGTCTGAAAAGAGGAGCTAGAAATATAAATGATAGAGATTTCATAGGTTTATCATTAGTGTTACAAATCTGTCAAAAGGTCAGATATGAAAGCAGAAGTGACTGCAGGAAAGATAAACACACACTCCCACTTCCTGCTGTGTGGTTTCACATGCTAGTAAAAATAGTTATCAAAAAGCTAATATCTCAAGCTGTGGAAAACAAATGGTAGTATGTCTCCAAAAAGCTTATATTTTTACCATCAGCACCTTTTCAAAATAGACACAAGCTCCTAAATTTGTATTATAAAAATTTTGTTTGAAAAAAGTTACACAGTAGGTACCTAATATTATTTTATCATTATAATAATGTCTAATGTTTGCTAAACCTCCTTTCATAAAAAATCCAGTTGCGTTCAAACTCATATCCAAACCCAGCAGTTCCATATCCTCAGCAGGCTGTGTGGTACTTACAGCAATAGTAGTCAGGGTTGATGGACTCGTAGGTGCGGATAAAAGAGTAGGTGAGAAAGGAGCGATGGTAAGAGTTCATCTCTTGGTCCACCTGTACTGGGTCAGGACACAAGGACAGGTACGTGCCAAAAGTTGCAACAGAGATGAACTTCATCAGTTCCACGTTTGGGACGTAGCCGAAGCTGCAGTCGTAGGAGTAAGCTCCGCCCACCTGATGGGCCAAAAATCAAGGAATAGAAAAAATAATAATGATAATAATAACATTAAATAAAAAGCAAGTATTATAATACGTAGTAGTAGTAGTAGTTGTAGTATGTGACTAACCTGAACAAAAGAACAGGCAACGGTTCCGCTCCTCAGCTGGTTCAGCAGAGTCTCACACACGGCTACATCTGGCACACTCATCACTCCATCTGTAATTATTATTATACCTGCCCACAAATAAAGATTTTTTTCTTTTAATCAATTAATTATGTAAGTGCCAGACATGTTGTCAACAAGTTAACACATTATAAATGTTTTCATACAATTCTGTATCCAGACGGCCCATATGTCAACAACTTGAATCAATTATCAGAAAAGAATTACTACTAAACATTTATTTTGTACTACTGACCTGCGCTAGAGTTCGATGGGAGAAGCTGAAGTGCTAGGATACCCTGACGCACCATACTGACCAGTCCCACTTCCACAGTCACCATGGAAACTTTCTGCTTCCACTGTGTCAGGTCTTCTGTAGTATCAGCAGGGATCGAGCCATTAGACTAAAATGTACAAAGGAAAGAAATTTAGTGTCATGGTTGTACCATGTGACATTTAGAGTGCAGATATATTACGGTACATACTGTATATTCTTTTGGCATACACTGCAGGCCAGAGGTGTAATATAACAATGTATTAATATCTAAGTATTTTTTGGAAAAATCTGTGCTTTACTCAAGTTTTTCAAATTCTGTCAACTTTTACTTTGGGGTTGTTCCACAATATGGGTTTCTTGTGCATCCCTAAGAAATAATCAAATGAAATTTATGCAAATTCATGCTAATAAGGATTTTTATTTAAATATATGATTTTTCTTTTTTTAGCAGGACTTTTAATTTGCAAATTGAAAGCAAAATTTCAAAAAAAAAATTACAATTGCATATTCCTGTATGTTTTCGGCATAAGTATACATTATTTTTATAAAATATAAATCATTTTATTAGTGTCAGATTATGTGAGCGGAGTGGATTGGCAAAAATCTTTGGGAGAGCCAATCTGTCTACAACGCATGTCAATAAAATAAGAAAATAAAAAACAGAGAACCCAGGGTAAACCCAACCAATTACCACTTCAACCCCCCCCAGGATCAGACAAAATAGTGTAGTCCCAAAAACACTGTTACTTAACATTTAACAACAGTTCATTAACTTCATTTTAAGTTACTTTAACAAGTTTATAAAAAAATCTGGTGTTATTGATGAGGTGTTTTTCTGTTTCAGGGTTTGCTGTGACTAAAACTGCACAAATCTGCATAAATACTGCATAAATACTGCATGAAATTGTTAAACTGTTAAGAGTTAAAATGACCATTATAACAAAAGTGACAGGACAAACCGATGCTGCAAATTAAGTCAATTATATAAATGTTTTCGATTTCTATAAAGTGACATTATGGTAATGGTGGACTTACAAAAGGAGGAATAAACAGATGCTTAAAAGTAATTTTCTCTTGCCTGCTTTTGCTGCTGCTGCTGTAAAACCTCTGCGATGTTGTTCTCCACAACCCGAAGCTGCTGGTAGATCTGATGCAGGAACTGGTCCAGTTCTGCACAATCCAGTTGACATCCCTGCACTAACACCTACAAGGACGAGATGTTAGCTTGGTTATTTTTTTCCAAGATTAACTTAACTGTTTAAATTTTTGTATGATTCCCAGCCACATTCATGAAACCCTGCCCACACACACATAGAGTGCCTTTGGCTACGTTCACACTGCATCTTAGTGCTTTTAGTGTTTCTCTTTTCACTGTTTCAATATCAGATTTCCAGTGTGAACTGATTACGGTCCTAAACTTACCCGCATGTGCATAAGAACAAATTCTATGTCTCATGTATTGCCAAACATCTGACCTGTGTCAGATTTAACACCAAATATGGAAGTGGCACAAATTGAAATTAAAAAGATCGGATTCCGTGTGGTTTGTTCTGTTCACACTGTCATGGAAAAGACAGATTGGATTTGGATCACATTTTCCCTCAGTGTGAACGTAGTCTATAAAATGCCTATCGGGAGGCACATGCCAACACAAGCCAACTTGTCTGACTGGACATTAGTTTTATAAACGGGTTAACTCAGGCACGGCTTCACGTGTTCTATTAGGTATCCCAATTTTTTTTTTAAATTTAAATCTACTAATGCATCTTCGATGAATCTATTGCGATTGAGCAGAATAGTTACATGGAACTGGCACTAAACTTATAGTGAATAAATAAAAATTCTTTCCTACACGTAATCAAAAATATCAGTAAATTCACCATAATACACACTAGACAATAAGAATCTATCACACAAGTATGTACACAGCTGTAAACTATGGACAGTAGGGCTGTACGGCATTAAAGATAAATGCGATATGCGACAGCATCTTAAATGATGCAATACTCAGTATGCAATACTATCTTTTTTTTTTTTTAAATGAGATGTTTCTTCAAATACATTTAGCTGTAATTGAAGACATTTCTGCAAAGTGTAGCTGATACAAATTGTGCTTGGTTTTGGGGTGACTGTAGTGTTTCCACTTTGTGTTGCCACTCGAGATTTAGATGTTCCACATAGAACTTCAGTCTGCACCAGGTCGTCTTATTTTAAACGCAAATACTGCCATAATGTTAAGGTGCTTTATTGTTTTGGCAAAAAATCGCAGCTGCAAGTGCAAGACTAGCTCGTGATGAAAGCTTACCGGCTTGTTGATGGTCTTGCGTCAAGGCATGTGCCAAATATTTTACTATCCACATCGAACTAAAACTTTGACCAATCATTATTATTATTGATATTATTATTATAACAACAATTGCAATATGCACATTTGCAATAGTTTAATAATTTCAATATATTCTGCAGTTCTAATGGACAGCGAAACATCTTATGCTAATTGTTTAATAACTTAACATAAAGAAGCACCCATGAATTACTACACATTATTGTGAACAACATGCCTTTAACGGGATGTGGAATTGACTATATCCGTCACACCTCTGATGACATGACATAACGGTTTACTTTCCTTCTGATTAATAAAACCTCTGATTCCATATTTTTCTATACTTCATGCCAAATATCCAAAATGTTAAATGAATCTTTTCCCCCATCAAAAGAGTTTATTTATTATAACCTGGTGGGAGCTGAGGCCAACGATGGATGAATAAGCAAGGATGGTGATAAAGATCTCTGGCTGAAACAAGAAATCGGTTCCTGGCACTTTAAATTGTGCAGCCAGTCCGAGCAGACATCGGCTCAGCGCATGAAAGACCTCGTCAAAGATCACCTCCCCTGTACTGTCATCCTGGAACAGAGAGAGACATTTTACCCTGTTAGGTCAATGAAATACCTAATTATATAATAATTAAAGACTTCACGCTAGGCTGTACAGGAGAGACTATACATTTAACTGTTAGAAATATAATAATGACAGTATCCTACGCCACAATTACCAGGTCATTTTAATAATAACGTTTGATTCAACTGGGTTTTTATGGTTTAAAAAAAAAAATTAATGGACATGGAACAATTAATAAACAGGACAATAAATACACAAATCATAGGCAGTAAACTGTTGTGTGGTGCAGCAGAAAAATGAAATTAAAGCAGGCTAATTACCACAATCCCGGTGGAGGGGCTGAGGTCCAGCTCGATGACGAAGCGGTACCTGCGGGCCAGGAAGATGACTCGCGTGGATGGAACCAGCAGATACTGCGACGAGGAAGGAGGTGAATCGGGCTGCCATCCTTTGGGGAGGATGCTCAGGACAGCCAGCTCTTTATCTGATTTAAGCTGTAGAAAACATTTACATTTACAGCATTTGGCAGACACCCTTATCCAGAGCGACTCACATTTATCTCTGTTATACAACTGAGGAATTGGAGGTTAAGGGAATTGCTTAAGGGCCCAGCAGTGGTGATGGGAATCAAATCCCGGTCTTCCAGGTATTAGGCCAACACCTCAGTCACTGAGCCACCACAAACATTACAAGTAAACACTTTAGTGCAAAATAAAACACCAAAGTTTTTAGTTTAGTGCTTAAAACCCCAGACAGAAATGAGGAGCAGAAGGGTAAAGTAGATATTATACATTATCAAGGAGGTTTTTGTAGGTATTTGAAGACACGCTGAGCTGTAAATCTGGCTTCCTGTTACGGGTGAAGGTTGAAGATGCCCATCACCACATGTCTGGGAATCATGTCATCAACAGCACAAAATAGAACTTTCTTAACAGACTCTGCAATGATATTTTATTGTATCTTTCCATGTTTTGCTCTGATGTGCTCCTTCTTTTAATGTAATTAAAACGTTATTATTTGTCTATAGTTCCAGTCTTACTCAGAACAGATAAGCAGTAAACATTCTCACTCACCAGCTCGTTCTTAGGTGACGGCCTGATGACCTGGTTAAGTCTGCTGAGGAACCAGGACAGACGCACATTTCGTGATATGTGGCAGTTTTCATTCATCAGCAGGTACACCTGATCAGCCTCCTCCACCTGCACACACACACACACACACACACACACACACATTTATTTATATTAGATTAGGTTAGATTCAGCCCTCTTACACAGCCAATGAAATGATGTGCATGTATAGTATATGGGCAAATATGTATAAGTGTGTGTGTGTGTAAGTTTGAGTGTGACTTAATGACAAGATAAAGAAGCAAAGCCAAGATCAATGCAAACGAGTATAAAAGAAGGCGCAATGGAGAAGTAGAAACATTAAGAGACGCATTAAACTGCAAATGAGATACTAATATTATAGATATAGACCATATATGGCCAATAAATACAAGAATGAGATAGTAGACAGATAGACAGGCGGACAGACAGATAGGACGGACGAAACAGGGACAGATACTGTAGAAAGACAGGCGGACAGATACTGTAGATAGACGGGTGCGAGCGGGGGGGACAGATAGATAGATCGACGGATGGATGAACTGATGGATGGATAAATGGGTGGATGATTAAATAGATAGATAGATAGATAGATAGATAGATAGATCTTTATAATTTAAAAATGACGTGCGGTAACATGAGCACAACTGCAGTGAATTTAACACATGACACAGTTGATCAGTTTATAACCACAAGTCTAGTAAATGACAGGGCTATGACACTTATTATACAGACAGCAGGGGCAGCAGGGGGGCAGGAAGGAATATTCCATGCAGACATGGAGAAGATCAGTCGCAGCAGTTAAATATCTCTCTGTACTTTAACCACCTCTGCATACAGACATCAGTGATGAAGCTCAACACAAGCTGCTTTCTAGGGTTATTTATTTTCTATTATCTAATGATTGGTGGTGTTTGTTGTAAACACACAATGATTGGTGTTAGGGAGGGGCTCTGATAAACAACATGCAGAAAACAACACCTGATGGCAGACATACTAAATCAACACACTGTCTTATTTCAGGGATCCTATCTTACAAACTGCAGGTCCGGTTTCGACGATCATGTTAAAAGTTACTGACATCATTTTAAGATGTTAAATAAACTAATATCATCATGTAACGGACAGTATAACTGACTGTACCTGGAAAAGTTTACACAATTACACCAAAAAAAACAGCCTTTATAAATCATAAATACCTGCAATTACACAATAATCCCAGAAAAATAAGTCAGTAAACAAGTTCCATAAACAGGCCAGTCTCCAGAGGGTTATAAACACATGCTCCTTACATCATAACTCAAACATTATGTTATTATAATCACCTCTGTGTCTTGTTGTTCTGCCATCCTGTGTTTATCATCACTGGCTAATTCGCTGTTTGCACAATAACAACAAAATATAGATTTATTTTATATTCCGTAGTCCTCAATTTAGCCTCTGCTGACTGTAGGGAAACAGCGCGTCCTAAAAACCGTCCACTCCGGAATATAGTGCACTAGGAAGGGTGGAGAAAACTGTTATTATTATTTATTTATTTTTCCTACTTAGTGCACTTATATTGACGTTAGAAAGCCATTTGACATTTAACAGTTTCCGACGGAAGACAAGCGAGTGAACACAAACTTCCGCTTTAGCGTTCAATAACATTGTCAAAAGAAAGGTTCCTCCTCATCAGTGGCTAATTATTTATTTGTTGGTTTTTTTCCCAGTCGTTT
This sequence comes from Bagarius yarrelli, assembly GCA_005784505.1. NCBI lineage: Eukaryota > Metazoa > Chordata > Actinopteri > Siluriformes > Sisoridae > Bagarius > Bagarius yarrelli. The sequence goes on from VCAZ01000007.1 coordinate 5,423,845, forward strand.
GAAATTCATGTAAAATTTAAAAAAATTAAAAAAAACCCCTAAAAATAAAAATCGCGCAATTGTGAAAAATAAGTTTATTAAAACGTACCTCTTCAACAAAGTCAAAATATAAGTCAAATATTTAGGATAAGTTAAAAATACACTTTTAGGCAAATATATTTGTACTAAAATCACCAGCACACACACACACACACACACACAGGTCCCTGCGTCTCTATATGCTAAAACAATATTTTTTTTGAGTGGAACTAAAAGGTCCAAATTCAGCATGAAAAATATGACCCTGTGCATTGTGTTTAATCAAGTATTAGAAATGTAATATGACATTTAAAATCATGTGCAAAACATAATTTGTTTTTAATAATAATTTCTACTGTGTCACGGTTTTACCTAAAATCGTGAGGATTCTATATGAACATTTTGGTTTTACCTTTGAAGATTTGTTGTAAGTGGCTCTTACCTGTAGGTGGCGCTCCGGTGCGATATCACCCGCTTAAGACAATCATTTCAACTGCATCAGTTTTCAAACAGACAATTAAAAGGTATTAAAATTAGATATAATGTGACACTCGTAACATTAGATAAATATAAATATAGTCTTTATTCATCAAGATATTCTAAATTGATATTTAATTTGTTAAAAATGAAAGACAATTAGCCCACAGATCCATATGATTCGCCTAAAATGGATTTCAGCTCCTGAAGCACCGCCTTTACTCACATATCCACATATCATTAGCAGATGTGGGTAGTAATTGGGTCACAGGGATCTGCTGGAGTCTATTCCAACAGTCTCTGAAAGGGTGACAGGCAGGACGGGGACACCTTGGACAGGTCACCAGTCCATCACAGGGCCACACACACTCACACTCACTCCTATGGGCAATTTAGAATCACCAATCAACCTAAAATACATGTTTTTAGACTGTAGGAAGGAAACCGGAGTACCTGAGGGAGAACATGCAAACTCCACACAGAAAGACCCCTGCCCGGAAATCGACCCCTGCGATGTGTAAAGAAACTGGGTAACTAGCATTTAAATAAAAGTCCAATAATCCAAGATGTTCCCCTGGAAACTGTTTTTTTTTAAGAGAAATAAAACAAGTGTGCTCTTTAAGTAGTTTCATTTCTGGACGCGGGAGTAGGATAGAAAACTAGTGGAGATTAATGTCTAAAAATTGTGGTGTCTTTTACAAATGTACAAGATGATTATAAAAGAATTTAGAAGATGAATGAATGAATGAATGAATAAATAAATTCAGCAAGATAAAATCAACAGATTCATATTTATTCCAAAAAAGAACTGCTCATTGTTTCTACAACCTTCACGCACGTGTTGTAGGCTGATTGGCATTTTAATATTGCTTACAGTGTATGAACAGAGGTGTGTGTTTGCAGGTGGTGCAAGGGGGGGAGTGGGTCTGCCGATAGCAGTGCAGTGTGTATCTCTGCCATGGCAGGATAAACTGTGTCTGTGTTTGATGAGAGAACTGAAGTCTCTCTGTTCCAAGAATAAAAAACTGTAAGTGTAAATATCCTGACAGGAAGGTTCTACCTATGGGACTGTAAGCGCAGCGTCTTTGCCCACAGTGAAACCTTTATTCAGTCCCTTCAGGGGTTCTTAGGATCTGTTTGATTCGAGATTGATTTTGCTGTAGTTTTTTATTTAAAAAAAAATAATACAATGCGGGTTGCAATGCTTATACGTTTTGTCGCAAAAAACAACAGCCCTAAACCAGTTTGCACACACTGAAAAACACTACCTCCACTTTCATGAAGGAGAAATTGCTTCGCATGACCCTTGCAGTCATTTTGTTCACTGGTCACATTTTATGCCACAACAATTGTTCAAATTTGCAAAAAAGTGTTTTTGATTATATAAAATTGCACACTTGCCTGACGTACACAGTGATTGGTTGAATTTGCCTTAATAGTTGCGATTGTGACATGGCAAAATCCTGGAAGCAACATTTACTGCAATAGAAAGTTGTTTTCTTTAACAATCGTCTAAATATAACGGCGTATTTGGTCTAAACCAGAAAAGGGGAATCAAACCGCTTTATATTCAATTACACAAAACTACTATAGTGGACAGCATAAGTGTAATTTGTTCTTAATTTACATTTTTTAATTGATATATGTTCATATTTTATTTCAGGTTAATAATTAAAAAGAGAAGTGGAACAAAATCCCTCCTGAACTGGTGGTCAACCAGGGTTTTACTAGTTAAGTACCAAGTCCTGTTTTCCAAAGAGATCAAATAATTGTTTCACTCATTAAAACGCACGTTTTTTGAAATGTTCTTTTTTTTGGATGTTTTTGTTGTTGTCCTGTCTTTGTCACTGTTACTATTAAAATTATAGGCCGATCATTTCTTTGTAAATGAGCAAATGTACAAAATAAGCAGGGGATCAAATCATTCTTTCCGCTCACTGTACACAACTTATTAATGTCTTTTTTGCTTGAATGTTATCTGTATTGTATTATGCCTTACACACAGCAATAAAAAACAAACACAGTGTCGACTTTATTATTTATAGCTAGCCTCTAACCACATTCACTACAGTTCTCCTTCTAATACTATCGAGTTTCACATTTAGTAAAGACAAATGTACAGTAATGCATGGATTTATTGCTTACTGTTTTTCAGTAAGATGGAATAATAATGTAAACTCATTAACTGAAAAAACATTTACTAAGAATATCAAATCAATACACAGAATATCAACACAATGATTTGATCAGACTCACTGATGCACTAGACTGACACACAGTAAGACAAACGATAATTGTCAGTACAGAGCGGATATAATTCTTACATTTATTTATGTTTACATACAACTAAAAAGTGGAAGGCTTCTGATGACCTGTTTAATTCTTTATATTTGTCTTGTTTTTTCTTTCTTGTAGCCTTTTTTTCCTTCTTTTGTATTTCATAGTTATGTTCGAGGGAAAAAGTGTAAAAAAAAAAACAAAAAAAAAAAAAAAACAAGGCTTGGTGGTCCTGGGACGTGAACTTGCAACCCTAAGCAGAACTTGCAACCTATCAGCAGTTCTCTCACATACTTTTTCCTACATACAAACATTTGTTGTACATATATTTACATAGCTTACTTTGCACTAACTGAGCGAATGATTGAACCTACTGTAACTTGGTAACCAGGACAAGGAATTATATAGGCTTTATACTCCTATAACATCCTTGTACATGGAACACGAGTAAAAAAAAAGAATTAGGCAAATTCACACAGTGTTTAATACCCAACAAAAAACACCCACAAACAAGCAAATTGGTACAGGTAGTTTGCTGTCCTTATCTGTTGTATGGATGCATTGAAGCTGAGGCCGACTTGATGTTTGTTTTAATACTGCTGGGCATTTTCCCTGGAAAATAAAAACGGCAGTATTAGAAACACTCTGTCTGTGCACAGTACATGTCTGTGTTTTAGACACAAGTCTCCTACCAGGCTGGCCAGGCTGCTGCTGTGCCACAGATGTTCCGATACCTGTCTGATGTCCAGGAGCCCCAGCGATGGTCACCTGCTGAAGTGTGGGTCCTCCTGACATCATAGCTTGTCCTGGATGTCCAGGAGTCACTGAATTGGGTGGTCTGCACTTGGACAAGCCTTTCCCGAAGCCAACTGCTGCCACCAGGGCGTTAGTGTCAGTGGGGTTAAACCACTGTTTGTTCTGGCGCAAAGCTGAGGCATACAGCAAAAAAAAAAAAGAGAGTGATGCAGTTCCTCCACAGTGCTGTAACAGACTCATTACAATTTATCGAAAACGTTTAATTGCAGTTGTTTCTGCCAAGGGTGACACTTTTTCACACAGGGCTATGTAGTTTTGGATTTTGTTTACCCTTAATAATAAAAACTGCATGATGTGGTTACTTGTGTTATCTTTGACTAATATTTTAATTTGTTTGATGATCTGAAACATTAAAGTGTGACAAACATGCAAAAAAAATAAGAAATCAGTAAGGGGGCAAACACTTTCACACCACTGTATATACCCAAAGCCAAATTCAGCTTTAAGTTAAATTTAGCCAGCTAACGCTCTAATCTCTAATTCTCATCTTTAGAAAGCAACTTTAAAATGGCATTTATACACCATTGAAAGAACCTGCTTTTACTAGCATGATAACTGATGTAAAAGTGATGTGTATGGACTTTATGTAGTTTTTTTGTGATTTCTTTTTAAACTCCCGACTGTATTGTAGTACAGCGCTGTGATTACAGTAACACTACAGCGAGTGATCAGGTTTAAATATCAACTGCTGGTAATTATACTTAATTAGTACCCGAGCCTGAGGACAGTTTTAACAGCAAGGACAAAAAAAAAAAAAAAAACCATGAAGAAACACCTGAAGATTCTGCGTCCCGGTCGTCTCGAGGACTGTTGAGCTTCTCCAAAAGGCTGGAGCAGAGTTTGTTCAGAGTCTGGATCTGTTTCTGTTTACAAAAACACAACATTTACCACTAATAGTATACACAAATCCAAAGACAAGAGAAATTCACAGTCCTTGTATTAATTCCTAAATAAACTAACCCAAGTTAAATTTAAAACTGGAAAAAGGCTAAAACGCTAATATTAGCAGTGTATTGACCATTACACATACACTAAGTCTGTTTGTCTGTGTCAATCTGTCTATCCTTCAATCCGTGTCTGTCTGTCTTTATATGTTTGTGTTGGTCTGTCTGTCTGTATTGGCAGTATTATAAATAAACTCACAGAACACATATCAGTATTGACACGTACTAATATGCATCATAAGTGAGAAGCAGAGATCGGCGGTAGAAAACATTTTGGCGAGTAAATTGCTGTACGTAATTTGAACACGTCACATAACAGGGAAATAACATGGAAGCACTAACCTTTAAATATAAACTATATTGAGTATTTGGACATTCGAATAAGACACATGACCAGCACAAGATGCGTGCACGTGCGTGTGTGTGTGTCCCAAAGAGTTTCCACAACAGTCAAAGTCCACAGAATGTCTTTAGACGCTCTAGCATTAAGATTTCAACTATGGAGCCCAGATATGACGAATACACTTAGGGAGGTCTACAAGTACGTGAACTTAAACATGGTGTGCAAGAAACTGATTGGACTGATTAAGTCCAGACCCCAACTAAAATCCTCGATCTTACTAACCTGATCTTACTGCGGCGGTTGTTGTAAATGGCAAATCCAAACTTGTGTAAGGCCTAATTAACTGTCTGTAGTGTAATTACCTGAGCTACTTCCTGCCCAATTCTGGCAGCTTCTGCACTCAGTTGTTTCTCCTGATCTTCGACTTCTGGGTCAGGTTTTGTTCTCAGGTGGTCGGGTACGATTTCGTGGCTGAAAACAGGTACGCGCTGCTCTGTAAGTTTCTAGATCAGAGAGAGAAAAACGGCATTAACAAAAAATAGACATTTGGCATTTTAATTGCAGGTAGTGAAAATGAACGATGCTCTCTAACTGATACTAACTGCCAGCTCCTCGTCTCTGTCGGGGGACAGCAGCAGGGGAATGATGACCTGGTTCCGGTAGGACGGTGTTTTCTCATTACGCAACAACTTATTGATAGTGTTAAGCTGCCCTGACAAAAGTGCAAAGTTGTCCAGCACTGAAGGCCTGCAAAGAATAAGAGACATATAATAATGTATATAAAATAATATCATTAATAAACGGTCCTCCACTCCTTACAGCATCTGAGCTGTTTTTAATCAGTTATTAAAAGAACATTTATTTTACTGTAGTATACTGCTGTACTATTTCCTCAAATTTAAATAAGGATTCATCACTCCGGGTTGCCAGTCTTTTCCAGGGGATTTTAAATTTTTAACATTTTACCAATTTAAAAAAAAGAAATACACTTTAAGGCTATGACATAACTATAAAAATCAGAAATGCAATAAACACACACGCGGATCCACGAGCGCGGATTAAAAGCGAAAGTAAAAACCAAGCGTGCATTTTAATGCGATTTTAATACACTACATATTGATAGTGGCTCCAAAAATTACTGAGAACTTAATTACCAAACTATATCATTGAGAGAATGCAAACGCATTGACAAATAATTGTCCTCACTACGCAAGAGCCTGATGCGCATGGCAGGGATACATTTTGGTAGCCCGACTGGAAGACACAGTAGTACCAGGATGCTGGTCTGAAAAGTTTCCGAGCCCTCAGGCTCACGCACACTGTATGATAATGTATAATAATAATAATAATAATAATAATGTTGATGATGATACATTTATCACTACTCATGTTTTCCTCATTTTCCTAAATGTGATCGTTAATTTTTCAGGATTTCCGAGATGCTACAAAATGTGGGAAAAACACAGACGTAAAAGCAAATGACAACAAATCAAGCTGTTAAAATGTTGGGCTACTGGCACAAATGTTCTGAGTTCAAATCCTAGGACTATTTACAGCCTGTGGCGGATGTCCTTACGATTCTATAACCGAGATAAATGTGTCTATAGTCCTGCAGTGAGGGTTTGGTTGTCCTGGAAACACATGCCCTATTCGAGATTTCCCACAAGCACCTCATGACAACACTATTAATCTGGTCGAAATAAACAAGTCATATTTCTGAATCCCTCCATACTCACCATGGCAGCCTGTCATATTCATTTTCTAGCTTATAGATAAAACTTTGTAGTGAATTCTTCAGATGTGCGACTCGAGAAATCAGGGACTCGACCGACGCTTCCAACTGCTTCTCCTCTCGTTGCTGAAAAACAACACACAACTGTGAGATGATGATGAGGAGGAGTTTTTCCAAGCTTGATTGCAAATTGTGTTTATTCATCACTCTTTTTTTAAGGCCCATGTTGCAGTGGAGCTCAGGACTTTCACACCCCCCGATGAGGTAAAGCCAGGATGTGTATGAGCTACAAAATGCGCCTGTTTGTTTTGTTTGTTTGTTTTTAAAGAAGAGAGAGACGGCGGTGGTAGAGTAGTGATCATGCTCATTTTATAATCTGGTTGGTGCTATTGAATGTTCTGTCCAGCGTTATGTTCTGTTCTCTATTGTCTTCTTTGCACCATCTTTGTAATGTATTGTATTGTATTGTTTTATTGCACTGTTTTATTGCACTGTCTGTATCTGCACTAGGTTTTGCACACATGCACTTTATGTCTATCCTGTTCAGTGGCTCTTTGTTGTTTTGTTTGTAAAATTCTGTGTTTTGTGTAGCAACAGGGGGTCCTGGAGAAACGTTATTTCATCTCACTGTGTACTGCATCTGCTTTATATGGCTGAAATGACAATAAAGCTCCTTGAACTTGATGGTGTTGGACTGCTAATTGGAAGATCAGGGTTTGATTCCCAGCACCACCAAGTTGCCACTGTTGGGCCCCTGAGCCCTTAACCCCCAATTGCTCAGTTGTATGAAATACATGAATGTAAGTCGCTCTGAATACATTTACAGCATTTGGCAGACGCCCTCATCCAGAGCGACTTTATATATATATTTTTTTTTTAATACAACTGAGCAACTGGGGGTTATGGGCCTTGCTCAAGGGCCCAGCAGTGGTGGCTTGGTGGTACTGGGAATCAAACCCAGGTCTTTCTGGTATCAGTCCAACACCTTAACCACTAAGCCACCACTTTCTATATAAGAGTGTCTGCCAAATACCAGAAATGTAAAATGCAGCTTCATTAATACAGATAAGTAACGAGAAGCTCCTCTTGCATCTTTGCATCACAACATGGCGAACTTTATTAACGTGTGTGTGTGTGTGTGTTATATATATATATATATATATATATATATATATATATATATATATATATATACACACACACATATATTACATTACCAACTGAAAACTGTATCAGCGCTCAATTTTCATTGACCTTAATATCTTATCCACACCGCATTAATAGCGCAAATAAAATAAAATTATTGTGAGGAAAAACAATTCAGAAGTTAAATATCTAACGCAAATTTATGACGCTTAAACTGAAAGTCGAAAGCTGCGAGTGCTGTTAAATGTTAGTTATAATAAACTTCACCCTGCTTACCTGCATATTTACTACAACAAACTGCACCTCAACCAACAAACTGGAAAGCGTTTAAGCGGAAGTGAACGACGGTGCAACCTGAAAACGGGTCCGGGCAAAACAAGAGCTTTTAAACGAGTTCTTCTTCTCCGGTGATTTGCTTTTTGTTGTCAATATCGCCATCTGTCGGTTACAAAACGAAACATCGCGTGTAACCAGGATTTCGCTGAAACACGAGAAAAAAAACACATTATATACTTCCTATAACCCGATTCGTACATTAATTAATGGAAAGTGTTTGTAAATACACATTCATGTATCATTATTTCCAGGATTCCTTCCAAATTCCTCGCATGGCTTTCCAGTTCCCCAAAGATTTAAATGTTCCATTTCTTTCTTTTCTGTACTTCGTACGATGCAAACATGTCCAAGTCTGTCTGTTGGCCTACATATATCACCCGAATGTTTATCCATCAGATATGAATAATGTCTGTCTTGGCCCGTGTGCAACCTGGCAAAAGTACAACTTGTTCCTTTTTGTCCCATATTTCTAATAGATTTATGTATTTTAAACATATGGATAATACATTCATCAGATTTAGCTACTTCCTTACCTCTACCTAAAAACACTCGAACTTATGGCCATGTCATTAAGGCTTATAGGGAAGAGGAGGGTTCTGTTTGTTAGGGAGAGTAAAGATTAGACTTTGGAACGGTGGAAGAACATCCTGTGGTCTGGTGAGTTCAGATCTTTCTAATGGTGCAAGTAAACCTATTCACTGATATTAGCTTCAGTGCAACATCTTTTTTAATTATTGTCCTTTTTTGTTATGAGGTTCCCTTTACCAAAACAGATTTTAGTCTTCCATCTTTAGACACTTTAATCCCAAGGCTTTGTTTTACATTCCATATCCTTTCACACACTGACAGATCAACAGACTTTTGAGTTTCACAAGTGACTCAAATGGTTAAGGCACTGAGTTGTTGTTGTTAAGATAACCAGGAAGACATAAGTTTGAGCTCCACTTTTGCCACTGTTTGGTCCTTGAGCAAGATTCTCAACCCTTCCTGCTCCAGGGGGCTGTATCATAGCTGACCTTATGCTCTGACCCCAAATTTCTAAGCTGTAAAGTATATGTGACAAATAAACCTTTACCTTTACCTCTTACTTGGGTGACAGGGGTCAAATGGGGCTCAAGTTAAGGCGCTGTGTTGTTAATCTGAAGACCAGGAAGACCCAGGTTCAAGCCCCACCACCGGCAGTCTAAGTTGTTGATCTAAAGACCAGACAATTCCCACTGCCAGCCAGCCACTGTTGAGTTCTTGAGCAAGACTCTTAACCCTTGCTGCTCCAGGGGGGGGCTGCATCATAGCTAATCCTGTGCTCTGACCCCAACTTTCTAAGATGGCATATGTGAAGAAACAAATTTCACTGTATATGTGACAAAATAAATGCATTTACTTTCACATAAAAATAGTTTAATTCTTTCAATATTACAATTTTCCCACCAGTCTGAAGAGTTAGTGTGGAAATAATATTATGAAAATTGAATGCAGCACAAATCCTGTACATTAAATAGCCGCTGTTCTAAACATTACAGGTTGAGCAGAAATGAAGAGTATCTGAACAGTACTTTAAACTCTCGCAGTAAACTTCAGAAGTGCATTATGTGGCGTATGCCGTTAGCCTGTACCTTCAGTCTATTCGTCTGACCGTCAGCACAGATGTGTTTGCAGTTCTCTTGTGTCCCGCAGTTATGTGGTAGCCACTGTTTGTTTGCTGAGGTGTGAGTGTAACATGGCTGGACGCTGCTTTGTCCCCATAATGTCACTTTAGCTAATCGGGGAAAGAGGGTGCTGACCGCAGGGAGGATGTCCACTCCTGCCTAGTCTCTGTCCACTCTCATTCACGTCCCAAGAGTCAACACTTACAAACCTATTGACCTACATACACACTTCACACTTTACATTAGGGGTAAAACAGTATCAAGTGGACTAATGAGGGAAATTTGGGTATCATTAGTATGAGTAACTGTCTAAGAAAGTTTTGAAAGTTTATCATCTGTAATAAGCTTTACTTAACATCAGTTTTTATTGTATAGGAACATTTTATTCAAGTATAAAAACTTTAGTTTAATCAAATATATTTTATTGTAAATATTACCTTATAAAATGTGTTTAAGATTTAATAATATTTTACTTATTTTGAACATCTATGGCACAAAAATGACCCCTCACCCAAAAAATGTGCTCGCACTCCACACCATTCCATCACCTGACACTGACATTTGTAATAAACAGTAATGTAATAAAATCTACTTCTAATAGGAAATGACCCCACAAAAGAGATCGACCTGAAAACTTCTTGTTATAACTGCTACCATTAGAGGTCGCTATTGTTTCAAATCAGATTCCAGAGAACATATAAACCAGTTTTTATAAACAATAGTCACAAAGGTTATGTCTAAAACATAAATTTGTAACAGATATGTTACATTGTTGTCACAGTTAGAAAAAACATTGTTGTCTAGGATATCTCTATATACTGAAACTTCAGGATTTACAGTCACTGTAACTTAAAAAGGCACAAGCAGTTTCCAGCATGACAATGCAGCTGTGCACTAAGCCCCCTGAGCTCCATGAACACATAGTATGTTGTGGTTTGTGTAGTGGGAAGTGGTGGCTTAGTGGTTAAGGTGTTGGACTGATATCAGAAAAACCAGGGTTCGATTTCCAGCACCACCAGGCCAAGAGAGATCATTTTAAGTTGGTCCAAATGCTGTAAATGTTGAAGAACTGTAAACACCTTTAGGATAAACTATAACACCAACTGCACCCAGACCCTCTCATCTCACTAATCATTTTGTGTCTGAAAGAGCAAAACCCCTCAGCTACACTAGAGAATGTAGTGTAAAGCTTTCCCAGTGCTGCGATTACAATAGGAGTAAGACTTAATATGTTTGAAAAACACATATGGATGTGATGCTTAGGTGTCTTAATGTGATCGTGGAAAGCAGTATGACATTTTATCCAGGGATAGAACCCAGAACATCGATCAGCGCAAAACTAACCCGAAGCTCGCTTTCAACATGTTCTGTATTTGCGTTTCAAAGAAATCAAGTTGTTTATCTGGTCTCGAGGCAATGATTTCAAAAGGTGCTCACTTTGCATAGTAAAAAAACATAGTCCGCAACACAAAAGGGGCTTTAGGCGAATTCAAAGGAACGGCGAAACCTCAAAACATCCACATCAGCAGATTAAAATTAGTAAAATATTGCCATCATTTCCCTCATTTAAAAAAGTGCACTAGGGTTTAAACTACATGAAAGCATCACTGACACACAGAGACAAGTAGAAATCTGCCCCGAATGCATCTCTTGCAGGAAAAGCTGCATAAAAGATCAGAGGAATTTATTATGAAGCGGTGAGAGGCAAAGGCAAGATGACACGCAGAAAGTTGAGCTTCTAGAAATTGGAATACTTAACAAAGACATTTATGGAATAAATACACAACAATTATGCATTTTACTTTTTCCTCTTGTGGTAAACTTTGCTTATTTTTTAAAGATTTATTTAGCATGAGTGTGTTTCAATTGATATATTTGCATATTATTTGTGGTTGTTGAAAAAACAGTGCATTTGTCCAGTATAAAATTGAAAAATGAATGAGGAATTTTAGAACTTTCAATTTATATCTAGCAGAGCTTTAGACAATATAACAACCTTAAAAATGTAAAGTTTATTAATGCATTGCATGTGACACAGGTGATTATCAGATTCCATATGATCACATGGTAATGTTCTAATTTTTTTTAGATCTATTCTGCTTTTTAAATAATTTCTAAATGCATTTCTAGCCTTTTTACTGAATAAAGGCACAAAGATTAGTAGCTGATTTACTCTTCCTTGTGAATTTACTTTAGTGAAATAAGAAAAAAAAAATCCCAGCCAGAAGAGTGAATTTTTCCTCAAAATAAATTGCTTGTTTAAAAAAAATAGGTCAAACATTTGCACACACAAACATACACACATATTTAAAGGGCACAACAAAATGCCAGTGTCTTGAGAGCCTCTTCAGCCTTATAAACCCAGTTTTACTGTAAGGAAATAGAGGCTCATTTATCCTGCCTTAATTCCTGTCCTCTACTCTACATCTCTACTCTACAGGGAAACACACTCCTGTAAGCAGGAAACTCGGTGCACTGTACTACCGGAGACATGCTTTCAGCTGGCTATAGTGTACACAGTGTGCTGATCTGCTGTAAACGTTTAGTGGTACAAGCTAAACTGCGTTTAAACGTAACTAAGTCTTTATGTTAAAGCAGCAGTCAGAAACAAAAGTCAATATAATTCATAATAACTGAGTCATTATTTAAAAGAAAATACATCAAATCGTGAAGATACAGATTGAGAACCAGATTATTATATTAATATTAGCAAAATGTTCAACACACACACACACACACACACACACACACACACATACACACACACACACACACATATATATATCTAGCTAAACTACAATATATTTAAAACATCTGTACCTGTTATTATTTATTTTAATCACAGAATTAAATAACATAATTTATATACATAATTTAAACACATTATCATTGTTTTCTTTAAAACACAAAAATGTTTTAATGCAATTTATTTGGGATTAAATGTGGATTATATGTTGAAATCTGTCATATTGCTAAAATGTCTTTTAATTTCTTTTTATTTAAATACTGCTCAGTTCCAAAAACATAGCCTGAACACAGAATATTATATATTACCTGCTAGACCAGATAAACATTCATCCCTCAGACAGAATGTGATTTATTATTACTTATCGCTTATTTATTATTATTAATACACATTCTAAATAAATCCATGTCGATTTGTGACACACTCTGAACAGAAACACGTATGAACCTTGCAAGCCCAATGAGAAACGTTACTGCGCTGAATTCATTTTCAAAAAAAAAAAAAAAAAAAAAAAATGCAGAGGCTGAAAAATGAGACTACACACGGGGACTCTAAATGGTGGTCATCAATAAACATGTGCGCTTTGCTTTGCATTCATCTCTCTCGCTTAATTTGTTTCTTAGACGCACACGGGTCCCCCGGCTGCTGACCTTTCAGAGAGAGACTCCTGAACCAGCAGATAGAGCTGAAGCACGTTTGGCTGAGAGGTCATTTATTTATGAAGAGCACAGCCACTAAAGGAGCGGATGGACAGAAAAAGAGAGAGACAGAGAAAGAGGGGGAAAGAGAAACAGAGGGGGAAAGAGAGGAAGATAGAGAAGAAATGAGCACTAAGGAAATGTCAGAGCATATTTAAACCACAGGGGCTCTCAATCTCTCCAATACAAATGTACACACACACACACACACACACACACAGACACACCCATATATACCAGTATATACCAGTATATATACATATACACACACATATACATGTAAATAGACAGGCACCCCAAAACAGACCTGAAGCAATAGAGCCATATTACAGACTGCTAATATATGCTAAACATCTGTTCCTACTAAATTGCATCAAACCAGTCAGGATGCACCTGCTCACATGCTTTTCTTAGGTTCAGCCAAGTTACCTGAAGAAAATCTGGCATGTGTGTGTGATTGTGCCCTGTGATAGGCTGGTATCCTATCTATGGTGTCCCTTGCCTTATGTCCCGTGGCCTTGAAATAGACTTTAGGCTCTTTATATATGATAAGCAATGCATCAATAAGTATTATTATTATTATATAATAAGGGACGGGTGCAAAATAAATTAACTACAGTGGAATTAACAGAAGGTAAAGAAGAGAAAGGCTATATGCTCTCCATACTTACAGCTCTGAAAAGCCTACTCGTCTTACTGCCTCTTCTTACTACTGTAAAATAAGGTAAATATCATGTAGTTTAAGTCAGAACCCGACTAAACATCTCCAGTGTCTGTACGTTGGCGCCTTTGCAGAGTAATTATTTTTCAACACTTCAGTGTGGAACGTCCCTGCAAATAGCTGTCATAGACATTCTCAATTCATAGCCCCCTTGAGTAGGCTTCATCACTTCAGTCTGGACCACACTGCGGAAGAGCAGGAAATCGAAAAGAGACAGCAGGAAACAGTAGAACTGTCGAAGATAGAGATTTGAGATCGTTATTGTCTTTCCAGTCATGCATCCTAAATGTACAGTAGAACAAAATAGCACTCTTTAGGGTTTAGATGCGACAGAAGTGCCAAACACTAGAATGCATCTCACAATATGTAGTGCAATATGTAGTGCAAAATTAAGAAATAAAGTGACTGTGCAACATACACAGCACAAGACAAGATAATAAATAGATGCCAAGCAACTAAACATGATGAAATTCTTCCTTAATCCGCATTCCTTCCAGTCACCGAAACTGTTTAGAAAGTGTTATTAGGGAATTAGAACTGAGTGTCATTTTCACTGGGGACGGGAAGGACATGTCCCCCCACTTCTCAAAATCTTGTTTGTGTCCCCCCACTTTTCAAAATCCTGTTTGTGTCCCCCCACCTTTCGAAATCCAGTTTGTGTCCTCCACTTTCCGAAATCCTGTTTGTGTCCTCTGCTTTTCGAAATCCTGTTTGTGTCCTCTGCTTTTCGAAATACTGTTTGTGTCCTCTGCTTTTCGAAATACTGTTTGTGTCCCTACAATTGTCAAAATCTTATGTGTCCCCAAACTTTTCAAAATCATGTTTGTGTCCCCCTACTTTTCAAAACCTTGTTTGTGTTTTTACCCCCACTTTTTGCCTCCCCCAAGCTTTCGATATTCCTTTTTCTTATGTGTTTTTACCCATTATTTTTAAAAATAGCTCACTGAAAGTTCTAATAAGCAGGTATAGCAGTTGCTGCACAATCAGCGATGAAATGCTAGAAGCAGCAACAAGTGACTACTTTAATTTCATCATGGAGGAAAAGAAAGAATCTCAAAAGTGAGTTGATTTAGTAAATTAGCTCAGGTGAGGATAATCATATTTCTGTCAGACAGAATCTATCTACACCTGCTGATGTTAGCCTAACGTTGACTAGCCAACCTCAGACTGTTAGCTTTTTGATTTTCAATTCTTGCGGTTTGGTGGATGTGTCTCTGAAAAACATCCTGTGCCAATAGTGATTTAGTTTACATTTCCAGGTACAGCGGTTAGTTTAAAATTAAAGTTTAACAGTTAAAAATGAGTCTCACGTTATTTAAATGTTATTCACACACAGAAGATTAGTAGTGAACATTTTTGACTTCTCTGAAGTCTTTGCGATCTGCTCCTTTTAATAGTACAGAAAGCGAGACACCTTTTTTCATATACGTAGTTCAGGAGCCTACCATATTTTTGGCAGAATTGATCACTATAATTAATTTTCACTATTTTCTTGGATTGTGTATCACTATAGTACCTAAATGTATGTAAATGCAAATGGAAATTGGATTCTAAAAAATAGATAATTTCCCTATTTTGTGTGCCTCTCCTTCTGAAACCATATGCATGTCTTCTATCTCTATCTATCTATCTATCTATCTATCTATCTATCTATCTATCTATCTATCTGTCTATCCCCACCCATCCACGCACCTGTCCTATCTTATCCTATTCCTACCCAGCCTATCTATCCTATCCTATCCTATCCTATCCTAGCCTAGCCTAGCCTAGCCTAGCCTAGCCTATCTTTTTTGCTATCCGTTATTCATCTTTGTCTGTCTGTCTGTCTGTATGTCTGTCTATCTATTACATAAAAAATGTAAAACGATTATAAATAGGCTGAAGTGTAATAAGACAGTGGTACAGTAGTACACATTGCATATATCTGGTCTTATCGGTTTCCTTTTTCTGATGGCAAACAGATGAAGCGATTTATTCAAGCTTAAATGTAATATATTAAAATGAAATGGTATCAGATCTCCGCAGTAACATTTCTTCTTGCCAGGAAAACATTCTATTAAAAATTTACTACAGCAGACCACATGCCCAGGAGGCATCACAGGCTGTCTGTCCTTCCAAAACAATCTCGACACCCTCTCTGATGCAGTCGTGAATGAGAGGGGTGAGAAAACACACCCTGGTCCAGTGCGCAAAAATGCTTGGTGCAGTTAAAAATGACACGCGGTGAGATGTGAGTGTGTGTCCCAAAGTGTCGTATGACCATGACCTCCTTTTTAAAGGGCATGGAGTAATTAGCCTATATAACCTGCCTTTTCTTCAACAAGGCAGCATTCACATGATACTAAAGTACTTCACTACCTTATCTCGAAGAGTAATACTTTTTAAAGTAGTAAATAGTAATAAGAAACAATAAAGCAATTGTGCTTACAAGAAAGGAAGTGCTCAGGAAAACGTAGTGCTGTTGTGTTTTTTTTCTGTCAGCTGTTCCTGTTCCTTATGCACTAGTCATAATGTTTATGTCATTACCCTCCCTTACTTTTACACTGCTGTTTTTACAGAAAGTGCTGTATTAAGATACACTTGAGATTATTTATCTGCGCGGCTCTCATGCTAAAACAATGCAAGCTTTTCAAGTAAACGACACCACGCCTAAAGCCATTTATGACGACGTCTACATAAACATTTAGCAAGGCTTTTTTTCTGACTACTGACAGATCATCAACATGTTAGCAAAGTTTCAGTCAAGTGACACGGATTTTAGTTGACTTATTGTTGTTATGACACTTGGCGGCCGGATTATATTAAAATGACGTGACATCTGACTTTGCAGCTCTGTGTAGACGGTGGCACAATGTTAACGATGTGACAGGATTTGTTAAGTAAGGCACTAATTGGAAAATGAACAAATGTGAGCAGTTCTAAACGTGTTTTGAGTGAAAACATATACATAAAAACGGCTACATAATAATAAAACAGGGACGAGTCCAAAACACTGTCATTATATAGAATTATAACTGTTTATCAGATTGTTAGGTTATTTATAACAATGTCATTCTGCTATTTAAGTGTGGTTAAATGTGTAGGACTGCTTATTGGAAGAATGTGGGTTTAATCTTTACCACCACTAAGCAGTCAGCGCTGGGCCCCTCAGCCAGGCCCCTAACATTTAGGTTAACATAAATGTAATGGCGTCTGACAGCTAGCCAAACTGTAAATGTGAATGCGTTTGGCACAGAGTACAATATAGTTCATTCTACTAGAAGTGAGGGATTTTAACAAGAGTGAAATTTCACAAAGAACACTACGCTACACTATCACTATTTCTTATAGCAGGTTCCATAGCCATAAACAAAATATTTTACTGCTTATAGCTAACAAACACAGAACAAATAAATAACAAATAAATAAATAACTGCCTGCTGTCTCATGGAATAAATATTTCTGTGACTTGCATTTATCTAACTGAGGAACTGAGGGCATTGCTTAGGGGCCCAGCAGTATCAGCTTAGTGTTGCTTGAAATTAAACCCATGATCTTCTGACCAATGGGAAAACACCCTAACCACTGAGAGACCCATATCCCACAGATACCTTTCTATGAACTGACTCATTAAGCCCTTATTTACGTAAATATACCTACATGTAGTCATATAAGCATATGCATGTTACTTATTTACATCTTAAAGTAAAGCATAAATAAATATTTTTTTTATACATTTTACAACTCAATGTATTTAACTTAAAAGACATTCTGTAAGGAGAGAGAGAGAGAGAGAGAGAGAGAGAGATTAAGAGAGAGAGAGAGACAGAGAGAGAGAGCAAGAAAAAGAGAGAGGGATAGGGAGAGAAAAACAGAGAGGGAATGAGAGAGAGAGAGAGATAAATACAGCAAGAGAAAGAGAGAGAGAGAGAGAGGGGAAGAGAGAGAGAGAAAGGAAGAGAGAAAGAGAAATTACTTTATGGATGTTCACAACATTAAATTTAACTATAAACTATTAAACATGTGACATGTTATTCATTACTACTCAACTGGTCCCATTGTCCTTTAGAATGTAAGGTGGGTCTATGTCCTACCCTGTGTTTGTTCTGGCACCAATGGTGGTAAAATAAACTTTCCATGAATGACAGAATGAAGTCACTTGCTGTCTTCAAGGGAGGACAGATATTTAATAAAAAAATACATTAAATGTGTTGCTTATTTCCAGCAGTTTTAACTTTATGTTAAACTTAGTTCATGGACCAGTAATACTCTATTCATTAGTATAGATCCCCAGCAGTGGTGGAGCTGGGAATCAAACCCACAATCTTCAGGTTGGTAGTCCAACACCTTAACCAGGAGACACCACTTCTCACACCATTTGCAGTATTTGGCACTTATCCAGAATGACTTACATTTTTATCTCATTTATACAAGGGTGTTGAGGGCCTTGCTTCAGGGGCCCAGCAGTGGTGGAGCTGGGAATCAAACCCAGCGCTGGGAATCTTCAGATTGATAATCCAACACCTTAACCATGAGCCACCACGTTCCCACAGTAGACAAGTTGGAAGTCATTTCTTAAGTACGATTCAAGTCATATAACGAGCCATTTTTTTTCCAAACTAGGAAACCGAATGCAAGTTCTTTTGCCTTATAGTTGCTGAATCAAAAAACAATTGGATTTGTTAAACTTAAATAATACAAGAGTTTTAATAATGATGTACTGCATGGAATTATCTACCCAGCTAAACTTAGACAGCGGTGTGGCTAAAATCATACATGCTAGATAGCTAATCTGTGCACTAGTTACATATAATGACGCTTAAAAAATAAAATAAAAAGCAGTTCGTTTTTCAGGGCTGTTCAATGTAAAGTGTTTATCAATAAATCTTCATATATCTACCAACACTTTTTTACATCTTTTCCTGCAAGACATTAATAATCATACATCACGGATTAGTGGTTCTGCTTGGCGGTGACATCACCCGTTTTTCACTTGTTGTCGCGTGTGATCACTCACACTTTAGGTGATATTTACATTTACAGCATTTGGCAGATGCTCTTATCCAGAGCGCCTTACATTTATCTCTTTTATACAACTGAGCAATTGCGGGTTAAGGGCCTTGCTCAGGGGCCCAGCAGTGGTAGCCTGGTGGTGCTGGGAATCAAACCCCGGTCTTTCTGGTATCAGTCCGACACCTTAACCACTTTGATATATCACCAGATCCAAGCTGTATTCAGGCTTCTCTCCTAGCTTGGCCCTATCACTGAAATGATGGCGAAAGGAAGGAAATGAAAAACAGAATCATATAGACTAGTCTAAAGTCATAAGAGTGACATGAGGTCATTCAAGGTGTTACTTTTTCAATAGAACCTGACTTTTATTAATGGGATGTGAAATATGTCTTAGAAATATAGCGTTGGTCTATAAAATCATGTCTATAAAGTCTTGCCTTAGCTATCTGTGTCCAAGGTAGCAAAACTGGTCATGCTCTTTTTGTAGGTGGGATCTAATCTCTCTGTCCTGTCAATCACAGCGGCACTAGCCAGTCATGGATGTTTTTGAGCTCGGGTCTACAGAAGAAAACAGATCGGAAATGAATAAATACACTTAATTAAATATTATTAAAGAAGAAAAATAACAACAGCCAATCTTGCAACAAAAGAAACTATTTATTTGGAATATGCATTACCAGTACAAATTAAGAGACCAGAAAACCTACACCTTGTTAGTTTTTTTTCCTTCACAAAAAAACAAGTTGGAATTGAAAAGACAATAGTTTTGCTGTTCCGATTGTATTCCTTAATTTACATATGCAGAGATCTCAAAAGTTAAAACTCGGCAAGAGAAAGTCTCTGCGCTTTATATATATTTTTTTATATATATTCATTTATTTATAAAAAAAAAAACATTCAAAAACACTGCAGAATTGTTTTAAAGAACAAAAGACATGCAACAAAGTAAACATTTGATGTTTTACAAATTGCTTCATATGCAAAAAAACCCTAAAAGCATCATTAGATGAAGCTTTTAACAATACGCTGAAACTGGGCAGGCGATAAGAGACGTGTGTGTGTTTAGTTATGTTAATTATGTCACCCTAGATTCAACCCGCTGTGTTTGTGTGTGGATGGAGTTGAGCACTTTTTGGTTTTGCTCGAACACACAGTGTTTCGACTCGTTAGCTAAAGGACCGCGTTTGAAAGGTGTGTTCAACTCCAGACGTGCAGTAAAGGACCTCTTTGTGTTACAACAAATCAGCACGGATGTTGACTGAATCTTATCTAGCTTAGAATTAGATGTAAGTAAACAATCTACACTAACACTTGCTATTAGGCTTACTTGAGGAGCTACAGGTCGGGCTAGAATAAAAATCGATGCCGATGGATCTGTTCTAGTTGCTTACGTGTCTGGACCGTCTCATCCCTGTAGCCAAACAGGAAAAAACCCTGTGTGTCCATAGTCCAGCTAGACAATTTGATATAAAAATGACAAAAATGTTCTTCCTGCTGATACGGCCCCTTTAAAACCCTATTAGCGGGTCAGGATCAGGAAATCAGCAAAGTGTACTGGACTCTCGACACATGGAAATGAAGGGCCCTCTTTCTTAATGGGTGCTCATTATAAAACGTCATGATATGGCTTAGTGATGGATGGTGCATCTAACTAAATAAATTACAGCGCTTAATGTGACAAAAAGCTTTGTTGATTTGCTACAAATAACACGATAAAATCATAATTGATGTGCGACGCAAAACCCACTTGATTTTTCGAGTGTGATAAGATTAGTGCGCAGATTCTAAATGACCACAAGCTGTGGCCTCGTCCCTTCAGGAATATCATATCTATTACATGTTGATCCAATCCGAAAAGACTTCTTAAAGACACAGCCTGCCAGTCAGAGACCCCAGTCATGCTTATATGAAGCACAAGATGTATTGTTTGTTTTTTTTAAACTCTTGTTTAAAAGAGCAAAAAAAAAAAAATATATGAAGAAAAAGGTGCACATCTACGTACATAGCGCATTCATGGGCTACTTCACATTATGCTAAAGCAAGAACACACAACCGAAAAAAAAAAATTAACAGAGCTGAATCTAAAAAGAAACAAAGCGCATTAGGCTATTCACAACATGACGACGTAAAAAGATACGCGAATGTTTTCTGCATTTTTGTGCCATGTTTTCTTTCAACGAACACTACTGGATTCAGACTGCATTTTTGGTTTTGGATATGAAGAACTGGGGCTTCGGCTAAGAAACAAGCCCAGGTACAGAAGATTATACATCATTTACAATGTGGTTCAGATGATAAGGAGAAACAAAATAGGCATGTCTGCTGTTTTTGGTATCAAAGTAATGACAGATCTGTGATATAGTTTGTCACCGGAAAATTCAGAAACTAAAAGTAAGCGTTTTTCGGTTAACAGGGGTGGTGCAGTTCTTGGAAGAAAAATGGCATAACTGTACACGATAAAGTGACTTTACAACAGTCACACATCAAATTTAGTAGAAAATCAGGTGAATTAGAAGTAGCTGTGAAGACGTTTGTTGTTTTATGTACGTTATTTAAAAAAAAAATAAAAAGAAGAAGAAAAAATATTCATGAATCAATCATCTAAACGGATTTACTGTATTTTCCAGACTATAAGCACTATAAAATGTCCCCTCTTAGTGCACTTAACACTTGGCACTGTGCTGATTTCTTTATTTCTCTGCCAGACCTGGAGAATATCTGTGTGCCAACCATTCTTAGCTTTGCTTCTACAGTATTGCTAATATCTGCCTCTTGTTCGAATATTATCTTAGCACCAAGCTAATGGTAGTGTACCATACAGTCATACAAAGCAGATACCTGGAGTAAAACACTATTCCTGTCACAGTTTTACACTTAATCATTAAATTAATTAATGCTTGTACAGTAATTATTCTGTTTTCATTTTCCATGGAAATTCTGACCATATTGTTGCCGTTAAGTAAATCACGCACTGTTGACCCATGAAAAAAAACCCAACAACCCAGAAATCTGAGCACCGTCGAGAGGGTTAAAACAGCTCATAGTCTGTAAAAGACAGCAGCTCTAAAGTTTCTATTATTTCAAATCAGTTTGTAATTATTACAGATGGGATTTTGGTTCACAGCAGCATTTTGGCTCATCTTTAACTGATGCAGTTGGGTTTTTGATTTGAATCAGAAAATTAGATGAAGGCTGAACTCGTTTTCATCAGGTGACTAACAGATTATACACGGAAAGCAATGATTTTTTTTTTTTTTTTTTTTTTTTTTTTTTAAAGAAAGTCCTTTTTTAGGAATTCGAAGACAAGCAATGTTTGTATAGCCTAATTAAAAATCAATTGCAAAGTTACATGACGGAAACAGAGAGAAAGAGAGAGAAAGAGAGAGAGAGAGAGAGAGAGACAGAGAGAGAGAGACCGAAATACAAAATATGTCTTTATAATACAGTATGTCTCTATATTACATTATGAAGAATGCGATCCCATCAAATGAACATGCAAAACGTGAGTGTTCAAATGTAGAAAAATACTTTGGCACTATGGACACGGAAAAAGCTCATGGATTCTTCCCATGAGAAAAATGTGAAAAGTTATCCGATATGGAAAATAGGGGCAGCGTCTGCACCGTCATTTCTGTTGTAGAAATCAGTTTATTTTTATGACTGGTTGTTCTATGGTGTTTATTTAAGAGGTAGCGTGATTGTACATATTCACCCCTTCAGATTCCATCTCCAATATTATAGCTAGGTTTTATTTAAGGAAGTATTTTTTTTATTCAATCCACTGACTGGACTGCATCAAAATACTATTAAAAATTGAAAACAATGATTTTGAAATTGATTTATAATTGGGGATCGAAAAAATGACCTGAAGGGGTTAATACAATTTGAGGGCTGTATGTAATAACACAAATGCTGTGTGTGTGTTAAGATAAACTGATTCACTCCAAAGCATGGCAGAGACCCAGCTTCGTGAGCTAGTGAGCGTGTTACTTAAATCCAGTGATGAACGTCCGAGAGCGAGAAAACAAAACAGAGTCCATGGTTTGTGCAGTAGTGAGGGTACGAGAAGGAGTGAGGTGATGAGGGGATCAGTTGGAGGTGTCAGAGTGAACACTCCCGGGTCCTTCTGTGGGTGAAGTCACTGAGGAGGGGGTTGTAGCATCCTGCCATCCACCGTTAGCCTGCGGAAGAACAAAGAACATATACGTTAGAGAAGTGAAAAAACTGCATTTGGTGTTCATGTTCTATAAGCATTCGATCAGCTAATGGTGTGGTGTGAATGCATAAGTACTTGCAGCTACAAAAGAATTAACAAAGAATAAAAAACTGTTTTGTATAAGTTCTGCAGGTAAAAATCAGTTTTAAAGGGAGGCATTGGAGAATAATGAACAGGTTTGAACTATAATAAAGCTACAAACAAAGCTACAGTAAAGCTATAGGAACTCCAACCAGCCTTTACATCCATACTGTGCAGAAAAGCAACTCGGAATACACAAAATACAGCACATGGACAGCCTCAAAAACTGTAACAATGCACAGACGGATAATCAAACAGACAGACAGATAGACAGACAGAGCTGTATCATGGTTTACGTTGCTCTCTATGCAATGAATCAAAGTTCACTGTGCTCTAATGTATATCTGACAAATAAAGGCTTCTTTGATAGACAGACAACGGAGATACTGCTTTACTGCTGAGAATATAAATATACTGTGTTTGCTTTTCCCAGAAAGAAGGGAAGCACTGCAGATGTGTAATACGGGACAAAGTTAAATGCTTGTCACTTTCACTGACACACACCGTAATACTGAGCTGGGATAAAGTAGCCCACCATATAACACTCCCAGATGAAACAAAGAAGGCAGCAGTGGTGGAAAATTATGACATTTCGAGATTGAAATGAAAACACAATGCGAGGTGCAGAAGCCATTTCTCCTCCTGCAGACAGGCCTGCTAAAGAGCATTCGGGGGATATTAATAGCAAAAAGGTTGGAAATGGCAGCCGGCAGCCACTCAGCTCCAAGCCTGTTATTTAGAGCCCAAGCAGTCTGTAATCAAACAAAATGGAGGAGAGCCGCAAAAAGATCTTAAAACGTGTTCGGTTACGGTGCCACATTCCTATTTTCTACTGAAGGCATAATTACTGCTATAAAACGCTACATGAGCCATTATCAACACTGCGAACAAGAGGGAAATCACTTGTCTGAAAAAGATTCCTCATCTTTAGACTTGAAATCGGCTTTTAGCACAAAATCAGTGCTGTCGGATGTGAAATATGGAGTCTACTTCCACATTCATTTAAACAACAGCCGGAGACATTAAGATCTAATAATAAAACATAACCAAAAAATGCAAATTAAGATATTAAATTGTGTTGAAATGTTGCCACTGTGACTCAATGAATTAAAAAGGAAAATAAAAAGGAATTAAAAGGAATTTAAAAAAATGACTAACAAAAATTTGTGTTCAGCATGTTATTACTGAAATGATGAAAAATATATTCTTTTAGTATAAAATGATTTTTATTATGTGAGATGATGTTCAGGTCTGTTTATAGAAATACGTTTTTAATTTCAGATATTATAAATTAGAGGGCAGTCATTTGGGATTTAAATTGTATTTGCTACAGTAAAACTGCTGAATTAAAAAAAAAAAGAGAATAAAGTCTAAGTGATTTACAGATGAGGAGAAACAAATACATTTTTTCACATTTTAGTCCAGTTATTGTATGTGTAATTTTGTCATGATTTAATAAAAGTAATTAATTGATCTTTAGATCAGATTTTTGATATATTAAAAAAACATTAAAAAATCCAAGCAGTCTTCCTGGACAACTCATGACTTTGTTCGGATATGTCATACCAAATATATACATATATACATAATTAATGAATTTTGCCTTTTAGAAAAATTTTTAACCTGAGCTCATTTCACATTTTTTTTTCCAATTTTATGGAGTGACAAGGACGAAGAAATTGGTTGGAATTTGAACACAATCCGTGTTCTTTCTTATAGCACGTCTTTGATCTCATTAGCATATAGCAGGAAGCGGGCCAAGACATGGCAGCACAGCCGTTGACCTTACTCCTCCTCGCCCTGTCTCCTTCCACCCCCCCCTTTCGCTCTCTTACGCTGTCAGGGCCATTAGCTGTGCACCAATGTGATCTGAGCAATGTGCTTGGATTGCTGTCCCAAGTCCGCACTCGGCTCCCTGTGTGTCTGTCTGATCGATTTTCCCCTTTACCACATGGCTTGTCGCTGTGAATTTTGCGACTGCACGAAAACCCTAGCAGCAGCCCCCCCGCCCCAAAGAAAAAACAATAATTACATTAGGGAGATGATGATGATTATAAGGACAACTAAGGCAGCAATTACAGAGTAGCATGGAATTTCCTTACAGTCATTTATGTTATATACAAGATGTAGGTAAGGAGGAGAAACTCAGTCATGACACCTGGTCTCTCACACACACACACACACACACACACAAACTGCTTGTCATGGCATGTGTCAGTGCTGGTTTTCGGTAGGATCTTATTGAAGGTGTGTTTGAGCCCTATGGCGTTAGCCGATCACACTGGTTGGGTGTGGATCAGACATGTCCTGCTGAGTGCCATTCGTAGCCCTATAGCTTTAATAGAATTGGTAAAGGGCACAGGAAACAAGAAAAAAAACCCTTCCTATTTTGTTTTCTTACATTGATGCCCTGCGGACTGTACATCTGGTTGGCTGTGAGGCCATCACTGTATCCTCCTGTCTGACTGATAACATGGCGAAGGGTATCCACCTGAAAACACACAGGAAACAACACAACAAGGTCAGAGCAGAGACACACACACACACATAAACAAAGCAAGGTCGATGAGAAAGCACAAGAGGCAAAACAAAAGTTAACAGAAAAATGCACAAGGTCAGACAACGCAGTAGCAATGTGCAAGACAAAGAAAACAACAATTTAAAATGCCATAAATAATGTAAGCACATAGAGAACGAGCTGAAATGGAAACACATGAAAAGAAAAAACTGAACATCTGCATAATTCTTGTGGCAGTAAGTCAAGGTGACTGGATTTTCGTTATAATTGTAAAGACATTCAAACATGCTTATTTTAAGGTAAATAAAGAAAAAGAGTTTTGTTAGGTTTTTATCCTAACATCATTTTTTAACATCTGTAATTTTATTATATGAGTTCTTTATTCAGTGTTTCTATATATGTTAACAACGATATTCTTGATTTAGATTAATTGTTAAACAACTTTTGAGATGTTAACATGCAATATCTGATTTATAATTTAGAGCTTCATCACTCCAATTAAAGAGTTCCTGTTTATTATTTTCAGTACAAAACTAAGCAGAGCGTTTAGCACCCCTGGCAGATAATACTGTTAGAAATTGTTTGAATGGCTTGTGCAGGAGGATGTTCCGTTAGTTCCGTTAGTACCTTAATGGGCTTAATATGAAAAAAACCCCAAAAAACCTCATAGTTGGTATTAGCTTAGTGCACTCCAAATACCATCTGAACCCGCTTTTAGACTTGCTTATCTATCGTCTCCCTGCAGCCTGCTCTTGTCTTTATACACCACTTTAGGAGTGTCTTTAGGAGCATTTTTATTAGAGTAAATCAGCAGATGAGGTAAGCAGACTGATGTGTACTGTACCTGCGACTGCACGTTGGCTCCCACTTGAGCCCCCTGGTATGAATCGCCATTCATAGACTGCACACTCATAAACAAATCACCAGAGGTGGACATGTTAAAAGAGCCAGCAGAACCTGAGAGCAGAGGAGGGATAGAGAGAGAGAGAGAGAGAGAGAGAGAGAGAGAGAGAGAGAGAGAGAGAGAGAGGTAGAGAGAAAAAGAGAGGTAGAAAAGAGGATAATAGAAGGAGAGAGAGTGATAGAGGAGAGGAGAGAAGAAAAAAGCAGCAGCACATAGACCACAAAGGGAAAGAGAGAGAGAAAAAAGAGAGAGAGAGAGAGAGAGAGAGAGAGAGAAGAAAAAGCACATGCGGAAGTACAGTTAGACAAGCGTATCAGAGCAGAGAGAATGAGCAGCCCATAGAGAGCAGAACGTCAGCACTAAGGCTGAGCAAGAGATAACACTGTAGGACAGCTTTAAAGCAAGAGCAGGCAACTTGTAGTGGTAGCTAGCTAACGGATGAAAGTACGTCCTACATACAGCACACCGTTGTTTTTAAAGTATTTTCAATCAGCCCAGAACGGATTTTTCAACGGAATAGAATTAAAATTCTGCACAATAATACGACAACCTCAACTCAACCAATAACAGCTCACACTCCTCGTCATGACTGATCAGACATTGCTGATAGGTTTATGAAGGGATTATTATGCTGCTTGCAGCTCTGTCTGTGAACCCAAGCCTTATAAAGTGTAACCTGAGGAAGAATGAGCTCTGTTATGAGGGTTTCGGAGTTTTAGGGACAAATGGCAGATTTAAACCGCTCAGTAGTGAGGATAAAATTGAGTAATCCTCCTAAAGAGTATTGCAACACTTACATGCTTAACATTTCTTAAACATAAGTGTATTTTATGTACAATGTTGAGCAATAAAATCATCACCTGTATCCTCTAATAAACTGTACTTTGTACACCAAAAAAAACCCAAACCTAGAACACATTTTAGCCACATTTTTAAGCCACATTTGACAATGCATACGTTTTGTGAATGCAGATGTTCATTTTTTAACACTGAACAAAAAACAAAAACATGATGAGGTTTTCCAGAACACATCTATCAAGATGGAACAAGACCGGAATTTTCTGA
This sequence comes from Bagarius yarrelli, assembly GCA_005784505.1. Taxonomy (NCBI): domain Eukaryota; kingdom Metazoa; phylum Chordata; class Actinopteri; order Siluriformes; family Sisoridae; genus Bagarius; species Bagarius yarrelli. Next base: position 5,451,521 of record VCAZ01000007.1, read on the forward strand.
ATGTGATGCAGTAAATTGCACGAGCACTGACTGGAAAGAAACAATTTGACTACAAGTGTAAATGCATGTGGTTTCGAACTCATCAAAACACAGTCGAGGTGCAAAATATGGACAGGTGTTAGTGGGGCCATTTATTTCATTTTAACACACACTCTATGTCAACTATTAAAAAAAAAAGGTGTGGGGGGGGCCTAAAATGCTAAAAATTCATAAAAATGTTTCTAAAATCCATTCGGACCGAAAGATTAAGCGGCGTCTCAGGTGTGTTTAAGCTGAAAATAATCACATTTAACCTGCAATCTTTATCTATTGGACCGCAGAGAGTCGCTTTTGCAGCTGCGGTAATAAAGCGTACTGAATCATGCAATCATGTACTGTGACATAGTGTGTGATTACCACATGGCTGTGACACGTGCGTGTATATTTGCCCACCTGCTGAGTTGGGGGTGGAAGGGGAATTTGCCTGGCTGCCGTGAGCTGACACACTGGCCGCATTCACTGCTGTTCTGGCTGCGTACATGTTGGCTTCCTCCTGGAACTTTCCAATGTTTTTCTTATATCGGATTCGTTTGTTTCCAAACCAGTTGGACACCTAGACCAAAAAAAAAAAAGATCATTTGTATTAAACCTTTTGCTCATTTTGATTGACTGAAAGTGGAATGAAATGTGGTCTCATAAGCAAAGAACAAGGTAAAATTTTTGGTGTTTAAAATGGCTGTTAATCGCTGATAATCTGAGCCAAAAACTTGATGCTAGCGGTGAACCTGTTTTCTCAATCTTTAATTTACTATCGGTTAGATTTAGACTTTCACTAAATCAGGATGTGAGGTAATTCCACAACTTCTGACTGCTACAATTTATCATTCGGAAGACCAACACTTAATAGCAACCCAAACCAAACAAATCAACATAAAGCAATGAATCAACTAGACTATCTATTTCACACCTGACCATAATAGCGTTAAACAGGACTGTAAATGATGCATGTCGAGATGAGAGTCAGAAAGGATTTCTGTGCCATGTGAGCCTGATGTGACGTTTGCTGATGTTTCCTTCGGTCTCATTGATCTGCAGTGCAATTTCCTATCAAGTAGTGAGTCTGAAGCTGCAAAGAATAGCTCTGTAATCATTTGTGCATCATATGATCCTCTGTCATCATATACTGATCATTGTTTTGATCATTTTAGATTAAATATAATCTACGCTGAACATTTTAAACAACAGACAGAACTCTGAGGCTATACATGAACTGCCTGTGGCAAAAAACAGCACGATGCTAATAATTTATCAGCATTCGAGGCTTGATATAATGTAATGAACCCATTCTAAGCATAGACATAGCAAACTGTCAATAATGCAGCGCACAGATGGCATTATCTCTTACGCTCTTTCTCTCTCTCTCTCTCTGTTTCTCGCTCACTCTCTCTCTCTTTCTCTCTCTCTGTACTACAAAAACAACATAGTACAAAACAAAGAAAACCACAAACAAATTCAGGACTCCTCCACGTTTAGAAGCCGGCGTGAGGTGAAGAATGCAAACGCTACCAGAGCAAACTCGCATTAGTGTCAGAATAAAAAAGATAGCCAATAACAATCTCATTAAGTCACTCCATCTGCAGCTAGCTATCATCAAGGACTATGACGGCACGGATCCGTCCTCACACACGCTAACACCCATTACCACTAATACACTTCCAGATGAAGCTGTGCGGATAAAGGCTCGTGCTAATGATAAACAACATTAAAATGTAAACCGAATCAATCCTTTGGAAACCCCCCCCCCCCCCCCACACACACCCACACACAGACCTGCCTAGACAGCAGCTAAACGTGTTCCTTTATTACAAAATGGCACCAGACGTGCTCAACCAATCATTCTGAGCAGAGTCTGTTTGAGAACGGCACCCAGATGCATCGTCAAATTATGTCACCCCGGATTCATTAAGAGGCTTTTTTTTTGAGCATCGTCCATTTAACATAAACAGGTGCAGAATATTCACGTGCAGCTACACAGGTGTTCATAATCCAGAATCATTACATATGGGCTAACTCACTAAGCAATTATAGATGCTATACAGAAAGTGCGCATCTTTCTATAGATTTGTACACACCTGGAGCAACGACAGTAAACCTGATGTACAATATGTACAAATAACTAGTTCAAAATTAGAAAAAAGAGAAAAGCAATAAAACAGATTGCAATTATATAAAGTGTACAATGCATACACATTCTGTACATATTTAAAAATATGTACATAGGAAAATAATCGCTTTTACACATCAGTAATACAGAAAGTTTGGAGTTAATCACTAAATCTGCATCAGTGAAGATATTTGTCCCCACAAAAAATTAAATGTCTTATTTATACACAAGCCTCCCATTATGTTACCCTAACATTTCGATCTGAATAATAAACGCAGCCAGTTAAAATCTAGTCCCGACTATAGATGGTGAAAACAGCAAACTCGTCGTCATTTTATTTGGCTAGTGTTCTAATTAACTACTATTTTAATGGCTTTGTCTTGGAGGGTGTTATCTCATTCTGTTCATGTCACTTTTAATTTAGCTATGTCTGTGCACTGTCACCTATGAGTAATTATTTTTTTGCACAATTAAAATTTGAAGTTTAATTGCGTTAGCCAAGCACAAATGTAGGCCTAACATAAACTTATTGCTTATAATTATGATTTATGACCATGGATACATTCTGTCACCAGATCAGATGCATAGAGGTTTTTTTTTTTTTTTAAATGATCTACATTAGCAGTGTCTCTGTGTAGGAAAATAATGTACCAGTGGCAGCTATTCTATTAGACAGGTTACACTGATATACGTGTAGTGTAAATTGAATGTATAATTAAAAATTTGATTTGTGAAGAAAGAAAGAAGCTACCTGGGAGACAGTGATGGAGCATTTCTTGGCTAGTTCTTCCTTGGCCTCCTCACTGGGATATGGATTACTGAGGTGGGAGTAGAAGTACTCGTTCAAAATCTCGGTGGCCTGTTTGTTGAAGTTTCGTCTTTTTCTCCTGTAAAAAAGACACAGGAGGGAGAGTAAGAGAGATGACATGTTTTGGGATTCAGAAGAAGTTCCACTAGTGCAACCGAATGCTAATGTTACCTCATCTGATACCTGATCCTCTCCTTCTGCAGTTTGTTCATGGCTGTATTGCATATGCATGTTATGTTTGGCAAACGTGTTTGGGAAGTCGCTGGCAAAAACATATGACGCTTCGCATCCAGAGTATTTTATTATTCACGCTGAAGCGCAGTACAGGCTTCGCACACGTGCTGCAGGAGCTTTAAAAGCTTAGGGGGAGAAAAAGGCAGTGGTGGGTGCCAGCTTTGCTCATCTCTTGGGTTAAGAGTGTGTGAATGTGGCATGTCTCATGGGGGCTTTGCATATGCAGCGGTGAACCCTGCAAGCTTCTCCCCTGCAACACAGAGCGAGACGATTTCCTACCCACAAAGCCTCTCTTCACCATATGCAAATGAGCACAGCATGGTCTCAGCCTGCGAAGGAATTAAGCTGAAGATCTGAGCACGCAGGCAGGAGCGGGAGGCAGAGACGTGCCACCATCATTTGCAGTAGAATGGATAGTGCATGGTGAAAAGAGAGAGCGAGATGCTCATTTAAATGTTATGCCTTCAACTCAAGGCTTCCAGTGTGATTTATCCTCAAAGAAATGTATGCAAATCCCACACATGCATCAAAGAGAACAAGTGATTACATTAAAAGAGGAAAGCACTGCACACTTTTGGAACGTAGAGGCTGGTATATAGGTCGGACCTCGGAAACATCGATGCAAACCTGCACAATTAAACTGCCTGAGTGTTCGGCTTAAAGAGACATGCCTGTCACAGGGAACGGCCCGTTATGAAGAAAGATGGAAAGGTGGCAACAATGAGCGCAGGGATCTGAGCTATCATATCAACTAATACATCTAAGAAGCTAAACACTGTTATTATTACACACAATAGCAGTGACTACACAACATGCACAGGGGACTTAATTAGGATAGTCATGAAAAGCCTATTTAATTTGCTTGTAATAGTGTAATAAATAAAGCATTTTTTTTCAACATGTTTTAAGCTGTTTTTATAAATTACATTTAGATTTCTTTGAATATTCAAACTCTCACTGTCTCTTCACAAATAATACTGATGCTTTTCTTTATGGAGAAACTGAATTTTTTGAAATACGTGTTAAAATGGCAGACCTGGCATCGAGGAAGCGGGAGCGGAGGATCATGACTGCCTCGCAGGTGCTCTGCTTGAGCTGCATCTGGATGGAGCTAAACTTGCGGTGGATGATGCTGACCATGCGCTCAATCTCTTTGGGTGAGATGGGCCGTGTGCGCGACTGCTCTCGCAACAGGTTCATCACGTGAGTGGTAAACTCGTTACATGCCTACGAATACAGAGAAAAAACACAAAGATACAGATTTTTTCTGTCAAAGAAGCATAAACCTGAATTAAGCATGTCAGTTAAGATTCTGGCATAGCTTAGAATAAAAAGTGAACTCCTTATAATCAGTATCCTTATAATCAATCTGTTAATCCTAATACGCTTTTAGGCCTTTCCTTAATACAAATATTTCAAATCCTGGATAAAATAATAATAAACTGTTTTCATAAAATGTCCCGAATGTCTTCTTTGATGGGTGAATGAACACGTTTTGCCAAAAAAAAAAGGTTTTCTAATATGCTAAAAGAAGTTTTAGCACAGCATCCGAATGCCTCCTCAAATCATATCACTTTGCATTCATTAGAGGTTTTTTTAAGCACCATCGTTTTAACGTAAGCAGGTGCAGAATATCCATGTGCAGCTACACAGGTGTTTATAATCCAGTATCATTACATACGGCCTAACTCACTAAGCAATTACAGGTGCTGTACAGAAAGCGTGGATCCTTCCTTTAACGAAAAAAAAAAAAAAAAAGACGAATGTATCGATGTACAAGGAAATAATACAGCACATCGATCATTTTACAGTAATGTATTCGAAGTGCAACTGCATGCATAACATATGCCATGTGGTGACATACGTTTATCTTTATCAAGAGACATGTGCGTGTTTTTAAAGAAACGACAAGAATGCAGAGGAGGCTTGTGGAATAACGTTACATTGTGCTAGTAGAGACTTTGGGAACGCTATTCCATTTGGAATGCTATTTTGATCAGTGACACACTGAAGAGAGCTAAAGCCAGGCTGGAGTCAAAGAGGGACAATCACGGGCTGTCCTCCCAAAAAGGACATTGTGCCCCCTACAATATGTTTATATTTTATTTTAATAAAAATATACTTATTTCTCTGATTGGTTGGGTTGCGTCCCAGACGTCATTACACACACTGATGTGTAAGCGGAGTAAAGCCTTCAAGTTATTTACAAGTAAGTTATGTGTCATTGTGGTAATACTGATTAATCTCACTTTAAGGGAAATAAGATGACAGTCTGTACCAGTTGTATGAGTATTGCACGGTATAGGTTGTTTTCACGGCTTGTTTTTGCAAGTTATAGTTGCCGGTTGAGTGTCCTTTTGTCGGGAGCCACGTGACCCCCTGTTGGTTACGGTCTGGCGGCCGTTCTGGCTAAAGGTCATAACTTTGACCTACAAAATTTTTACTTACTCACAAAATGAGTTTATCTCAGTAGTGTGTGCGTGTAGGGTGGGGGAGTGGATAGGGAGCAAGTGAGTTGGTACTGGCAAATGACCAAATTGCAAAGAAAATGAAGTTAAAAAAGCCTATCCGTCAAATTCTGCTCCTGTATTGTCTTACTTCTCCAGGTTGCTTTACACAAAGCCATTTGGCAAAACTACACTGAGTGGCCAAAGTGCTTAATCTATTTGCTGTGTTGCAGGATCAATTTCAAAATGGCTTTACTGGCACAAGCGACACAAAGTATCAGCACTGTATGAAAACAGAAAAGATGAGGCCAAATTTGGGATGTAGAGTAGGATGGTCAGGGTGTGTGGAAGTCTGTCTGCTACCCAGGTGTATGACAGATTTGAAAAGACACCTGGCCTTTTCCCAGCATGCACTTCAACACATCAGACCTTTCTTTCCTGTCCTGTCCATCAGTTGCGAGTGAGATGGCTTCTTTTAGTGTCTGAATAGTCCGAGATGACTTCTCTGCGGTAACACTGAGAGTGTGACATCTCTTCGACTGCATTCGTTCAGAAAGACAGCTCCTTTACCCTGATGACAGAGTGAGACAGCTTCTCTATGGACACTGATAGCATGAACCAACTTCTGAACTGTACTGATAGACAGCGAGCCCTCTATTGTATTGAAAATAAGTCGACTCCTACTGACTGTCCTGATGCGTGCAATTTTAGTATTGGTTTTTTTTGGAGAGTAAGACAGTTCTGCAGCTGTGTAACCACACTTTAGGAGAGGGGGACAGTTCTGAAGTCCTCTGCAGTGAGGAGTGAGAAAGAACAGTGCATTTTTTGACAACCGGATTTTGGAACATGTTTGCATATGTGTGTGTGTGAGAGAGAGAGAGAAACGATGTTATAGGCGTCTTGAATAATGGACAGACCCATTTGTCAATGCGATAATCTACACGGCTCAGCGACAAAGCCGACATAATTAGCAATCTGAGCAAAACTTAGCAGACTGCTACAAACATTGATAGGACACTGTTTCACTTGCACTTCCGAACCGTTACTGTGTCTGAAACAGTGCGTGTTAGTTTTGGGTGCGGTTTGTATTTATACAATTTCCTACTGGAGTTAATCTGTTGCTGTGTACGATGTGTTGGTTCCTCTATGCACTAAAAATGTCAGCTGGGTTCTTAGTCATTCCCACAGCATCAATGACACTAACAGTGACGTGTGTGTGTGCGTGTGCTGGTATGAGAATATCAGTGATACATAAAACTTGGCTGAAGTTTGAAAAAAAAAAAAAAAAAAAAATCCACAAAGCAAACGTCCACAAGCTACAGCAGTGCTGACACAGCATTAGCATGGACCAAGGCGAAAGAAATATAACTATACACCAAGTATATCTATCTATACACATCCACTGCTTTAACGAAGATGACAACGTTTAAAAAGGAAGTGGTCGCTCAGTAGTTAATGTGTTGCACTGGTGATATGAAGATCAGGGGTTCAATTCCCAGAACCACCAAACTGCCACTGCTGGGTCATTGATCAAGCAAAACTGCTCAGTGAGATAAACGTAAGTCACTTTGGATTAGTGTCTGCCAAAAAACGTATATGAAATGTGTCTTATAAAGTCATCGCCAGTAGTCAGGTGAATGTAATAAATCATTAGGGCTGTGTAAAAATATCGATACGGGTAGCTATCGCGATATTTTTTTTTCACGATAGTGCATCGATAGTCTAACCTCTAGTATCGATACATATTTAAATTGCGCTTTGAACTGATTTATGTTTATGTTAATATTTACATGAAACCCTCAGACTTCCCCGTCCACTCCTGTATATGTGGCCGACACATCGGGCCATTGTCTCAGAGGCGTTATTGTTATTGTTTTATGTGTTTTTTTAATTATTGCAAAGTTTTGCTGTTCCCAGAAGCAGCATAGCGGAAAAAATAGCTCTAGTATTGCAATGTTGTGCAGTATGTATTGTATTGCAGTATATCATGACCCATGTATCGTGATATGTCGTATCCCTCGCCAATACACAACTCTATAAACCATCACGGTTTATATTTATAAATAAACCCTGCTTTTGTTTTGCGTTTCTGTTCTACTGACCACTGTAACAGTTTTATTTGATCATTTATTACGCTATTTAGTCACATTCGTTTATCACATGATTTACTGATTTATTTAAACCTTAACTTGTGCAATAGACAATATATCCTCTTGTCTATTATTCTTTATTACAATATCATTGTTGGACCCTCTACATGCACAAACTGCACGTGTCAGACGGACTGTACATTATGTGTAAATCTTTCTTTCTTCTTTATAATATTACAGTTGTACCCATAAACTCTACTAAAAGAAATTTCTTGTGTGTGTGAGCACTCGGCAACAAAACCCCTTCTGATTCTGACCCTTCGCTTGGAATCCAAACCATTTGACAGTTTTTTCTGTTTTATTTCATTATTACTCATAATCCACATTCTCAGCACAGACTTCTGCTTTCACATGAATCTTTATTCTGGAAACGAATAAACTTTCTTTACAATTTAATTGAATGAAACAGAAGTGAAAAAACTCAATAGTGTGTTTTTTTTCCCACCCGACGGTATTTATTAGAATCTATGCTTACTTAAATCTGAATAGAAACACAGGTTTATTCATGGCTGTTCCTTTTTTAATGACTAAGCATAAAAAGATTTTCTGCTTGGCTGAGATATAAAAATTGCAATTTAGATAGAAATGTGATAAAGTAAACATTTAACAGTGTTTTAGTGTATCGGTGGTAAATAGGGTTTATTGCTGGTGGACTGGTTTGTACTACATTTTCCTACTATACATCAGATCCATGTTTATATAGGAGATACATGGCAACTTTTTTCTGAAAGTCACTTACTTGTTCATATTTCTCCAGTTCGGTGTGGTAAATCTGGCGGATTTGAGAGAGCTTGGCTCTATAATCAGAGTGTTCGGCTGAGTTATCGGCTCCCGCTCCTCCTGAAGCTGCTGCAGCGGCTGCAGCTGCAGCTGACCCGCCCCCTTTCTCTGGCCCTGACACTCCTTCGGCCAACAGCATGTTGTCCAGTCTCATGAGCTGGGCATCAGGAGGCTCTTCTTCCTGGGCACCACGGATACTCAGCACTGCAATGAGGCAAACAGAGAAAGACACTTAAAAAGCTGAACGCTAACAGCAGTACATGCTGAATGGACCAGATCAGAGCTGGCAAAGCAGCTCAAGCCTCATCGATTCACAATGCATTTCTATGTATGGGAGGAAACATTCACCAGACCCAAAAATACAGTCAGCTTTGTAGTGTTAAAATAAAAGTGCATGTAGTTTCATTCATACGCTCTGAACTGCCTGACAATGCTCAATTAATAAAAATCTACTGCTTTTAACATGCCCTCATGGACTTCCCCTCATCCAATCGGTATCTGAGGCCATAAATCTCTTTCACTTCATTTTCAATGCTGAGGTCAAGTATGTTTCGGTTTACGATGCCACTACACAAGCCCCTTATGCGTAAAGGGGGAATTTGTGTTATGTTGATATGCACTTCCATCTTATGATGGGAAATTGTCAAGGGTGTATTAAGAATATTATGGACATGCTGTGCTGAAATATGGAACCTTTCTGTAATTCCACTCTAATCCACTAGAGGGCTCTCATCACTCTTTCTTTTTTCCCCCCTTCGTTTCCTACACATCCGTAGATGAAAAGGCCGAGCTAGTTGCTATTTTCACCACACGCACTAATGTAACAGAGACTCTATCTCTAATCTAACAGAGATTCAGACACTCTTTCTCACTAATTCCTTTGATCTAGAAACACTCACTCTATCTGTTCTAATGAGTGCATAAAGTGTAGCCTTTCTGAACAAGTCACCGGTGAGTCAAAGGTTGATGATCATTTCCTCACGAGGTTTGACGCCTCGCCAAAACATGGATTTGAGACTCTGGAGTCAAGTGCAGCACTTGAGTGTTAATGCTGATTATGCATGCCATTGTGCAGAAGTGAAAGAGGTAGAGTGAAAGAAGGGCACTTCATTAACACAGAGACAAAGCGAGCCTTCGGCGCATTAACTCCAGACTGCGGTGCGGGGAACGGACGGCGTCGCGTGGGGTCAAGCTCAGTGGGAAAGAGTCCTGCTGTACTCCAGGAGGGGTGTGGGAGGGACTAATCTTCCCATCCCCTTGCTTTTAAATGTACTCATGCAAATTTAGTGACTGCTGGCGAGTGAGACAGGTCGGGAGGTCATGCCTAGCGCCCAGCATGTGGTCGATTGAGCCGCGCCATGTTGCCGAGCCTTCTGGGAGAGAGAAACTGCACAGCCTTTTTGTTTTATTAGAGTATGAAACTGAATCTGACCTGATAAGGTAATTGGGACAGAGCCATGCTTCAGGAGAGAGGAAGTAGGGTTCATGGCACAATGTAACACAAACCCATAAAGCATGGCTTGGCAGAGTCGCTGACTAATAAAGAAAGGAAAAGACTTGAAGTTAATGTCGAAACTATTAAAAATACCTCATAATGTTTTAGAGAGCCTGTCCAGGAGTAAAAGGTTTTTTCCTCGGCTACACAATTTCACACAAAGTTACAGCTAACTCTGGACTATACTAAGCAATTGCCAAGGTTCTTTTTAAAGAAGAAATTAAGGTACATGCTGCTTTGGTGTATAAGTTGAAACAAAAAAAAAATGGAAGGTGGTAACTCAGCATTTAAGTTGTTTGACCGCTGATCAGAAGCTCATCTGTTCAATACCCAGCCCCACTAAGCTACCACTGCTGGGCCCTTGAGCAAGGCCCTTAACATTAATGTGGATAAAAATGAGATGAATTTAAGATTCGGCCAAATGCCAGAAATGTAAACCAGTGTTCATATTTCAACAGATTTAAACTATAAGTAAGACAAATATTATAACAAATCATTTGTGACTGTAATGGCATGATTGCACCCAAAAAAAAAACCCCAGAGCAATCTTCTGAAACACTATACAAATCTTTTATTTACAACACAAGCTCCAGTGTATCTTTTTGCTGTAGCACATTCTTTTAGACGTAATTATAAAAGCATGCAGTACTGCAAGTGCTGCCAATTAGACAGACCTGTGCGTTATAAACCCTGCACTCTTAGCCCTTGAAGTGTGATGCAACTCTGATGCAAGCTGAATTACAGAGCAAACGTCTTGTGCTTTACATCACGTCAGCCACAGCAAAGCAGAGTAGAGCAGGGCAGCATTCTGCTGAAATCCAAAGCCAAGAGAATTCTTCCCAAACGGTATAAACCGTCTAGACTGTCGAGTGAAAATGGAACATAAAAATTTCCTTCGTTCGTACACTGTTCAACTTGCAACTGCCAAGTCTCCTGTGTTTATTTTACTTGGCTGGAGGCCCGTCCACCATCGGCCTCTTAAAGAGCAAAGCTGCTCCGGTCAGTGCAGGCCAGAAAATGCAAAGTGCGACCCAATACGCTCATTATTATTAGGACAAGTAAAAATCAAAAAATTCCTCCTGGAGATATGATTATCAGGTCATAAAAAAAGCATGTTTCTAAAATATATTAAAAAAAACACACACTACATTCATAAAGGTTACAAAGTTTGAAAATGAACCCTAGTCAGGCGAGGAATTCGAACTGAGTTGGGTTTAACAGCGCTCCATGTGGCAGTATCTGCCTCTGCCAGTGAGAGCGCGTCTCTAAGCAGCTCTGCTGTTTGTTCATGATTCCAAAGCAAAAGCACAGCCAAGAAAAACCAGAGTGCAGCTGGAGAGCATCTGTGAGCCACGGCCACCATTCATCTACTCGCGTTTACGTCATGTTGACCACGCTCATCCAGCCTGTAGTGGGAATGCTTTAAACATGCTGGCATGCTGCTGGGAGGTTGTGGTGTAAGTGCAAGTTTGAAATAAAAACAATTTGAATTACTAATACGCCATATTATTTAGTGCTTTAGGAAGTGGTGGAAAGTAACTAATTAGAAATACTTTCATTAAAGTACTTGAGTAATCATTTTTTCTTTTTTTTTTAGAATAATTCAATTGGGGTACTTTTACTTTGTAAAAGTAAGTTGTTTAAAAATAAATTATTTACCTTTGCCACATTTGTTTTTCACAAAAAGTACAAAACCTTTGTAATAATAATAATAATAATAATAAACTGATCTGATGCTACTCCGTAACGGTTTGCGTTCATAGAAGATTCATCCATAGAAACGGCGATATCTGCAGAGGATACCAACAGACCCTGTGACGCTGACGAAGATGAGAAGCATCACTGGCCTCATCTTTCTCTGCTATTTCGGTTTTAGAAGCAGTAAGGATAAAAGCATCAGTTTACTTTATTATACTTTATTATACTATTATTTATTCTCTTATCGTAGTTTTTATAGGTTGCATACTGAGCTAATGCCTTTTTGAGAGCTAAGTACTGTTTTTTTGTTGCTTGTTCATTTGTTTTTTTTACAGTCTGACACTGATATAAGGTATCGGATTCTGTTTATATTGATGGATTACATCAATAAGGCAAAAAAAACCTCTAGATATCAAACCTATTTAATCTGGGGCAGAATAAATAAAGACCATGAACACTACAGACAGCCCACAGAACACTTACATGAGGAGCGTTAGCCTTTCCAAAAATACCACAGCAAAAACAGCCAGACTCAATCAGACAAAAGTCTTACATAACTTTTTGCACCTGAATGGTTTAAAATCACATTTTACACACTGATGTACTTTGTTACACAGTAACTTGAGTATTTTTTTTTTTCCAACAAAATACTTTTTTACTCTAACTTGAGTCATATTTTTTTCAGTACTTCTATTTGTACTCAAGTAAATTAATTCCTAAGTAGAAATATTTTGCCTTAAGTAGAATTTTTCAGTCGTCTTTTTTTTTTACCACTGGTTTTAGGTGGGAAAACGTCATATGCTTTGTTACATTTTTTGCACTTTTGTACCTTAAGGACATATCTTTTAAAAAAAAACATCCAAAGTGTACAACAGATCCATCAAGCTTTAATCTAAATTCTTGGACAGGGTCTAGACAGATGAAACTACCGAAAACTGTTACGCTAAATATTTTTGATAATATGAATTAATTAATAGTATCCTTAATTTCAGTGTGTGTACGTTATCTGCCACTTTAGGTGCTTACTGTAGAAGATGATATTACAATTGATATAATTAAGATAACAAAGATTCCTAAAACATATTCAATAAATTCTCCATTGCACTTGCCATATGCTGTACAACTGTCTATACTAGGAATCACCTAAGCATGTCTAAGCAAGACAAATGATGATTTATCTCTTGCTTAACCTAAAGCATGTCATTAAAGGCATCCAATATATTATCCTAAATAAATACAATTAGGGCTAAATGAGACTGAGAGAGCACACAAGAGAGATGGAGGGTATTGTGCTTCCATAACTGTGGCTTTGCTGAAGGTCATAATTACACGATTCAGTGAGGGCCACTTTACTTCTTAATGGCAGCCTAATTGATTCCTCCTAATGTTTTCCAGCCTTTCCAGCCATACTTTCTCTTCACCAGAACAACAAAGTGGTTTGAAACATACTGATCTCTCTCTCTCTCTCTCTCTTTTTCTCTCTCTCTCTCCCCTCTCTCACTTCTAGTTCTGTTCGCTTTTGACCTCGTCTCAAACTAATTAAATTCTTCTATTTTATTACATTTCGAGAAACATTTTTAGCAGATTTTAAGGTAGCAATGCTTTATATTTGAATAAATCTCAGCTCATACTTTAGTTAATTTGGCCGAGTGACTATTTGTTTACTTACAATCTGTATAAAAATGCTTTTAACCACTTCAAAAAGTACATTAAATTAACCTCAGTTGTCCTCCAGAGAAAAACATTCAGTTTTTTCATGTCTTTACATATGACCTAATTGTCTGACGTGCAACACCAGTGTGTGAGTCAAAAGAAACACATATATGATATTTAAATATGGTAAACATTAAAAAAACGAGCTCTATTTCTTCAAAATGAAGTTTATTCTATCAAAACGTAAAAAAATTAAACCATTGTTTTCTAGCCTTCATTAAATTTTGATAATTTTACACCGAATTAGAACCCTCTTCGTTAATGACTGAGACTCAGTTAATTCTGCTTATCAAGAACAAGCTACATAGTACTTCTATTTAGTAACGTATCATTGGCGCATCTACCCCTGGTCCAGCAGGCTAACCACACTGCAGATTTTAATGTATATTACTAGATTTGGGTTTTTTTAAAGCCAGACGTGGCTGTACGAAAGGCCAAAGCTATTGTTAGTTTTTACTTTGTAAAGCTGATAATCTGTAAAAAGATTAAATGAAATGGGAGGCTGTGACATTTGTTCAACCTCTGCACATCTGGCCTTTTACAAATCAAATCAATATTTAATAAAAACTCGAGCCACAGGCTTAGCACACGATGGATTCCTCTTTGCCGTCTGCTCATTTATCGGCGGCGATTCATTTTATTTCTTTGGGAAGCCGAGGGTTTTCTGAGGAACCCGTGAGGAATGGATGGCCAGAGCAGAATTTATGCACCTTTTTCCCGAGATGACTGTTTTTTTTTTTTCCCGCTTTTCCTGCTGTGTTACTGTGCAATGCTGAATGTGCAGTACTCCCAGTCGTCTGTGTTTTCCATTAAGTAAATATTCAACATGGCTGCCTGCCTTGTGCCGGGCCTCCGTAGGATACTGAAATATTAACTGAAGCGCTATAAATGGAGCTGACCATCGCTGTGGCTTAACGTTCCTTTCGTAGCAAGGCTTAATTGAACAAGCACGAGAAATGATGGCCGCTAATGTCCCCTACATGACTGAATCGTTTCTAAGAGGGGAGAGGAAGGCCAAAAAGCAAACACTTGGCTTAGGCTTCAAACAGCATCTCCTGTACACTATAACACTGACAGCACATCGTCTCACAAAGCTTCATTAGTGAAGACAAATATGGAGAAATAATAAAAAGACACCAAAATGTGTTTAAACTGTGAGGCGTTATGTTTTCTTGATATAACTGTTAAATAAATATAAGTTTTAAAGAATAGGACACTTCAGAATATAGGAGCGGGCCTCATGTTTCATATCACAATACATGCGTCACGATACAATATATCATGTGATATAAATATCGCAATACATTGCAATACTTCAAAAAATGAAGGCGTCTTGATTTTTTTCCTCAATGAGACATTGACTGTATATGTCAGCGACAACCAGAAAAGCGGAGGAGGAAGTCGTTTAACACGCACAGAGGGTTTGAATTAATTATGAATGTAACGTGAATTAGTTTAAAACATGATATAAATATGTATTTTTACTACAGGTTAGAGTTTATGGATACACTATCTTGAAAATAAATATTGCGATAGTTAGCCGCTTCAACATTTTTACAAAGAGCATACGTTGCACGTCCTCTATGCTTTCTCCTTAAATAAAACAACCGATAACTGCATTACATGCTATTTATGGGATACATTTTTCTATATAAAATAAAAATAAGATAACATTACAGCAAGCTTGGTAGCTGCATTGGTACCATATGACATTCAGCATTGTGCTCTTAAAAAAAATATTTTTATTTTTTGTTATTGTGTAATAATAATGGCCTTAACTGTTTGTACCACCATTAATATATAACATTATTCCAGGCGTAAATCCATAAGATGTAAATCACAGACAGCCCCCCTCACCCTACAAAAAGTGTCATATCACTGATAAAAGAACTCAATCGATAAGCAAAGAGACAGTTTGTTCGGTTTCGTCTCCAGCCCGTGGCGCCTAAATCTCATCCCGAGCTCTGAATGACGCTATAATAACAGCAAGAGACAGTCACAACACAACGTATTCACCTCCCCATACATCTCTTCCCATCAGATTAGCGCTGGGTAACACCAGTCTGTCAAAAGCCGCAGCAGAGCGTAATCCGCTCCGAAGCTCGCAGCTCATGTTGACATAGCAATGCTGCGATGGGAGATGCTGATGTTTAATGAATGAATGTTGGGCTGCGCTGTCACTTTTAGGCAGATGTGACGCATGTGGACACATTAAAAAAAAAAACATGCGTGCAAACACACACACACACATACACAGTTTTGCATTTCAGTAGTAGAGTGGAGAGTGAGTGACAGACAGCAGCAAGTCAGCAATTACATATACCACAGAGGCTCAAAATGCAAATTTGCAACCTGCCTATTCAAATGTTGTACTGGAAATTGTTTCAGGACCCTGTGATGACATGTCACCTGGAAAGATATTAGGAAAACGTGATAAATCTGTAGCCCATATTAGGTGTGGTCGATAAACCTAAATGGCATTATGATTATCATAAGATGAGGCACTTCTCTAATAGAATCGTTGGCCTTAAAATTTACATTTACGACATCTGGCAGACTCCCTAATCCAGAGCAATTTACATTTATCTCATTCATACAACTCAGCAGATAGGAAACAAGGGCCTTGCTCAAGGGCCAAATGGTAAAATAAATTAATAAATTAATAAATCCACAAATTTATTGTGTCATGGTCCAAAATTTGTCACTTTATTATAATCATTACAATACTATTTTTTTTTTATTAACTTTCCCTCATTTAGAGTCGTTTCCTTTTAAATTCCAGTGTCATTTTTTTTTTTTTTTTTTTTTTACATAAAATCTTTTTTGATTTGTTTACTTAATTTACATTTCTGAAATTTTCCAGCTGTCCTTGTCCAGAGCGACTTACATTCCCATTCTCATTCTTAATCTATCTAAGCAGCAGTGGAAATGGGAAAGTGAACCTATATGAGCCTCAGCCATACAAAGCTTTAACCATCGAGCTCCGCCTTCCCCCAAATTAAGCTCATCTAGAACTCACAGCTGTTCAGATGGGTTTTAATAAAACACTGTTGTTTCACAGATGTGTTTTGTCGGTTCAACTTGTATGTAAAATAACTGCATAATATCATTTTTGCCCTGTTGCACACACCAGGGCTTATATTTATAGTCAGCAGAACTAATGTGTGAATTCTTTTCTTCTCAAGTGGGAGAAAAATTCGACCGAGTCCATTAAGTTCCACCTGAAGCCCCAGCCACCGAGAAACAGAAAACAAAAATGTAATTTGTCTTTCTTCCAATAATAAATCATTAGAATGGAACATCTTTTCATAGCCTGAATCAAAAACAACAGAGACGCGGGAGCGCTGGATTGGAGTCGTGTCCCATTTGCATAATTAACCCTTTCTGGTCCGCTGTGATTTATGCCGACAGCTCAGCTCGCCTGCTTGTTCTTTGCGGCGCGCTGATTCAGTAGGCTGTGGTGCTCGGCTGCGGCGGTTGATAAATCAGAGAGGGTCGACAGTGAACGAGAGTGGTGGTGGTGGTGGTCCTGTCACGACTCGAGCAGCAGAGTCGAAGCGACAGCTACATGCTAATTCAACAGCAGCAGAATTCATTATACAGGCGCGGGGGTAGCGGGACGGAAAAGGAACCATGGCACACACACACACACACACACACACACGGGACGAGGACGTCAGACTCGGCACTGTTCAATCTCGGCCACCTCGTGCCACTAAGCTGCTAATGCAGCCATGCTGTGATGCCTGCTTGGGGCAGATCAAAATGTCAAGAAAATGAAAAGGGGGAGGCGTGTGGTAATAATTTGCATAAAAAGGCAGTGAATAAAAATAAAAGGAAAATATATTTTTGAAAAAAATAATGGATGGTTATTTTTTTTTTTTGGCTTAGGAGGGCAATTAATCAAGTAAATCAGAACGGAACTGCAAATTAAATAATCAATTAAAAGAATAGGTCCCTGTGTGTGTGGAGGTGTGACGAGTGTCTAAAGTGGAGATGGCAGCCGCTGGATTGAAGATTGCTCTGTGTGTGTGTGTGTGTGTGTGTGTGTGCACATTATTCCTTATCTTGAAATTGTTTGTCCCCAGAGTGTATAGGACCGTGATCTTACAGCTCGGTGAACCAGTGCAGGGAGCTATCCCTTTGTTAGGGTGCTCGATCCGGCTTTAATAATGCTAATTACGATCATTAGAGGGCAGTCGGGCCCGAGGGTGGCTAGTAATGACACGGTCCCGGCTGGAGGATGGAGCAAGAGAGACAGAGAGAGAGAGAGAAAAAGAGAGACAGAGAGAGGCGGCGGGAGCGAGAGAGAAAAAATCTCAGAGTGAAAGCCATTCATTAAGCAAATGGCGCTCCTCATTTCAAAAAGGACAATATAATACAGCCTGGGGCTAGGACTCTTCCTCCTCGCTCTTTGATATTACGCGATCTTGCCTACGTGCTCCTTGCTAATCAGGGCTGTGTTCCAAATTGCACGCCTGGAGGCTTTGCACACATTCGAACATGCCAAGGGTTTGAAAAGCCGAGCTGAACGAAAGCGCAGAGCTCAAAAACGACTATTTGTGCATTTATATGTAATTAGTCGCTTGACAGGCGTAATTATCTTAGCTTAAAGCTAAATGTCTTCAGCTGTGTAACCAAAAGTGAACAGAATGAGCTTTACCCACACTAAAAGGCCTTCCAGCTTAAGTGACAGATCTTCAGCTGGGATCGAACGCTATTCACTCAAACAAAGCGCTATTTATGTATTTATGTATTTATGCTTAAGTGCAGGCTTGGCAGGGATAATCATTTTTGCATGAGGCTATTTTTCGGTGAAACCTACATCATATCCAAACACTCGAGACTCATTATTAGAAACAGGGCTGTGCACAGGGGGTTCGGCTGGTGGCTTGAGCCACTGCCCCTTTGCCCTCATCGGCTAAGGTGCCCCTCTCACCACCCCCCACCCTAGCTCAAAGCGTTCTGTTACCCCCTCCGCTAAACATTCACTAATCCTACTCTGAGTTTTTTTTGCCCGCTGCTCATCATCACTCGCAATCTGTGTGGCAGCTCCCTGCAGTGTGGAGACTACAGTTCCTGAAGGTTGTTGCACTAACAGGTAGATGCATTACAGGCCACAATTTCAGTTCTTTAGTTCTGGTCTTCTAATACAACTTGTACAAAATATCCTCGGTCTTAGAATTAAAACATCTAATTAAATTATTGTACCCAATCGGATCTAATATAAATAACGCCAAATGTGCCTTTACAAAAAACAGAGACAGAGAGAGAAAAGGTGAAGGGAGACTGATTAAGCAGGTAAATTATCATATAGAATTTTGGATTTTCACACTTTAATGTTTGTAATTAGGATTATTTCCTAATTTTATCACTTGTCATATCAATATCATTATATTTAAAATATTTTATTTAAGCCATATTAATAGTAAGGCTATAAATAGGTAACATAAATGTTCTAAAAGTATATAAGGGAGATTTATTCTGTATACTATTAAGCAGAAATATGCTAAAGAGTGATTAAAAGACAGGGCCATCGCTCTTTATATTATATCGGCAATGTGTAATTTCCAGTTATAAAAGATGAGGTTACTGAGGCATGTTAGGACTTTTCATTGTATATTTGCAGTCCTAGGCAACAACTGAAAGATTTCTATTAACAAGCACCCACCCTCTTAGTGCCCCCTTTTTGTTTTGGACCACTAGCCGTTAAAAAATCTGTGCACGGCCCTGGTTACAAGCACCCGTCAGGCCATAAGCAGGCCTGCGTTATGTTTGTCGTGTGCTTAGCGAGTATTTACATTGATATTGGTACAGAAAATAAACAGCCATGCCGTCGGTGTGCAGTGTAATGTGAAATAAAATGTAGCTGTATTAGTGTCGAGTCCACTTCTTCCTCTAGGCCAAGGCTGGCTGGGTGTCATTAAAAGCTCCCCTCTGGCTCTTTTTCCCTTCGGGAGGAGGCAGCGAGCATGTCAGTCTCCTAAAGCAAGACACACAGCGGGGGAGAAGGGGAGGTGGAGACACCATCACCCACACGAGACAAGACATGGGTGGACGGTCACTTCACACAGCTCTACACACACACACACACACACAGACACACACTGCCCTGCTGACACTGCAGTCGTCCTCCCCGTCACTGTGCTTTAGGGAAAAGGCAAACAGATCGGCTGCACCCAAGCCTCTCTCTCTCTCTCTCTCTCTCTCTCTCTCTCTTCCTCTCTTTCGAATGTAGGAGGCTCCGTATTATACCACATAATCTAAATAATAATTTATAACATTTTTATTAATATTCATAGTAGAATGAAAAGTATATATATATATAATATGTATATATATATATATATATATATATATAGATATATATATATATAATATATATATATTCTGTATAATGTACATTAAAGCAAAATCTTTTTTTCAGCTTATTGCTGATATAATGATGATGTTTAGATAAATTTAAAATGATAATATTATGAATGTTGAGGGTGCATAATACTGGTAGAGTATTTAATATTCAACTGGAAGAATAAAAAAATTAAGAAATGGATTAAGAAATGGAAAAAAATTAAGAAATGGAAGTTTTACACCTTAACCATGTTATTGTACCACCACTTTCCCCCACCATTAGACCACCATTGCTATTTAACATGCTAAAGTTTCTCAAACCTTTTTTTCAATTTAACATCTTCGATTAGATAACTTGATGGTGACATTTACATTTCTGGCATCTGGCAGACACTCATATTCAGCGCCACTTTCATCTTTCTACTCCTTTTAAACCAATTAAGCAGTTAAGAGTTAAGGGCCTTGCTTAGGGGCCAAGTGGCAGCAGTTTAGTGGACCATGATCTTTTGATCAGCGTTCCAACACCCTAAACACTGAGCTACAACTGCTCCGATGTTTAAACTGTAATAAGAAGAAGGCTTTCATGTTCACAGTGCCACCCCCGTTTGTGGTGTGAACATAAAAAGTTGTGCATTTAGCATGGCTATCGGAGTGCAAGGAAGAATAGTCTGTGGAAGCCATGTGCTCTGAGACGCTTGGCCCTGCACTGGAAAAGAGGCAGGCTGTGGTGTTTCGGAAACAGAATCGGCTGAGCACGAAGCTCCTGGGAAATTTAGCTAAGGGAGAGATGCCAGGCTTCCAGCTACCCCCTCCCTCTCTTTCAATCTCTCTCTCTTTCTCTCTCTCTCTAATCCTCCCCTCCCACAGCCCTCTATCCATCTGTGTGCGCTTGTGTGGCATATTTCATAGAGCGTCGCGCTCTCTCTCACCGCCAACAAGTTTATGTAAAAGTGATTAACAGTAATTAATCCTTAATTACTCTGATTAGCCAAGTCGCAGTAAATTACAGCACATCTGGAGCAGCAGAGGAGCGGCGAGTAGCAGCGGCGGAGCAGGGTGGGGCGACGTATACTCCAGACGATCTGCTGCGGTTTGTGTTATCTGTAGCAAAGCCTGCAGTGCACATCAACAATGACACAAGCTGCAAATAGTGTCATGTGACAAACAGAAAAAACATTTATTTACAATATCATTCCACACTCGTGATTTGTAAGTAAACGTTATTTCTGAGAGAAAAAAAAATGATTTCCGAATCCTAATTACATGGAAAAATGCACTCCAGCTATCCCGAGATCCCACAAGTGTGCATGTGCGGATTTTTTATGAGCCTCGTCAAATTTTTTGCCGCCAAACCCTTTGAGATATAAACAGCCAAAAAAACCCAAACATTTTAGCTACAAAGTTTGCAATACTGATCCAATTTGACTGAAAAAAAAAATCCCATTTCTACTTTAAAACAAAATAGCAACAACAAACGGTAAAGTAACTCAACCCTGATGCCTCCGCACTACTAAGTGTACTTTGAACACTGCATCCCAACATACTCACCGTTAACCGCTTTGCCTCCACCGTGTTATCTCTATCCCCGAGCGCTTCTATTTGCATGTACAATATTTTCATTGGTATATAAAGCCCTGTCAAGCACACAGCCGAATCCCTGGTGTTGAATGAACACATAGAGTGTTAAATTAACCCTGTCAGAGTTCATTTGTTGTGCAGTTGGACATCGAAACACTGTAGGTGTTCCACATTACATGAACACCTACAGGGGATTTTTGCAGTGTAGTCGCTGATGACCAAACATTTGTATTCCGCAAGCTCTTTCCTGGTGCTGGATTAGCATTTTATGCCACTTGCTAGAAGAATAATTATTTATCAGTGATGTTTTTACTACCAGTTTTTTAATCAGCCATAAATCTTAAATTGTACAGTGGAGAAACTGCACACTACTGAGCAAAGTAAATCAATATCATTCACCAGGGCTGGCTCAAGCCTTTAGGGGGCCCTAAGCAGAATTTTATTTGGGGGCCCCTCGGTGCTAACAATATAGCTAAATCTTGTCAGTCCCTAATTATGTACACTATAAATCTAACACACAAATTATCAATTTTATTTCTTGTATCTGTGTTTTTACATCATACCAATGTTTTTACTATTTGATGGGTCCTGTATCCTGTTAACGTATTGGGTTTTTTGCATTTTTATAGAAATATTATTCTCTATTGACATAATTTAATTGAAAAACAAAACAAAAAACCCCAATCTGTCATTTTATGTATTCTCGGGGGCCCCACGGTGGCCCTAAGCAGTCGCTTAGTTCACTTATGCCTTGGGTTGGCTCTGCTATTCACATACCTATTTTTCGTGACCAGTGTGAGGAGCACTAGCTTTAGCTTTGCCATCTTAGCTTTTTATAGTATCACAATATTGCTTAAAAAATAGACACCTATGACATTTGTTAATTCTGTAGCTTCTTAGCATAACAAAGTTTTTGCTAAACATGTTTAGCGAGCAAACACAAATTGTTCTCTTGGAACTTGGTGTGCTCTCTTTTGACAGGACTACATTTGTTAGCGAAACTTAACCATGAAAATAACGGAAATGGATAAAGTGATTTAAAGAGCCTTTGATAACAGTATTGGGAAATATGATGCGGCCGATCGACGGCTCGTGCCGACCGGCGAGGCAGATACCACCGCGGTAAATCTTACTGATGCTGATGTATCTGACATCACTCCAAAAGGCTCAGCTCAATAAAGGCAGGAGAAATGTCAGCTTGAGGAATTTTGCACATGCACAAAACAAGAGAATTGAGCCAGAAGTGTGTGAGTGTGTGTCAGGCTTTTTCACCAGTCAGGTTTTGTCAACTGAAAGAACAAGGGCCTGAATATGCCATCCAAGACACTGACCTTTGCAAAGCAACAGCAAGAAGGCACAATAAAACCGCAGTCTCCAAGACTCATTATTGTACACACACACACACACGCACGCACACACTCTTCACCTACTGAGCCTTTGCTCCATTCCTGATTGGCTGAGTTACCTACAAATATCTCAGTGCATGCCAGCAGAGGCTCTGCCCATGCAAGAGTCTTTCTCCTGGTCTTTCTTTTCATTTTTTTGCTACTTTGTCTCTCTCTCTCTCTCTTTCTCTCTCTTGCGGATTGATAAATAATGCATTAGTCGGAGGCATGCAGCGCGCTGCAGCCTCTCTCTCGCTCCCTCATTCTCAGCGGGGTTCAGCCCGGCTCCCTGAGCGCCCACCCCTTCCAGCTTTTCTCGTTACACTACTCCCGATTAATTACACACATTAATGAGCTGCATTATTAATGGGCCTCTTACTTGGCAGTTTAAGGAAATACAGCAGAGCACTCGGATTAGTGCTTTGCCAGCTTCCGGCTCTCATTAAAACATCATGCAAAGACTCGGGGGACCATTCGCTGCTAAGACGCCCACATCACGTGACTTGTGGTCCTGACGGCTTGGGTATCACCGAGTTGTTTTGATAACGGTGCCAAATCGATACTTTTAAAAATGGTGTCGGTGCCTAAAAGGTGCCAGAACCAATACTTTAAAAAGATCCCAAAAAATAGTGATTTTAAGAAAAGAGCAGATTTTTACTGTTAGGACTATTTAAAATAAACAATACAATCGAAATGTAAATACTTTGATACATAAACACACACACACGCCCAAAAGTTTCATTAGATTTGATGGATTTACTTTTTTTACACGCAATCGTTGTGTGTACAACAAGACAATTTATTTTATGCCACTGTGTCGGAATCCTTTTATTGTGAAATACGGTCGCACTTTAGAGAGTTTCACTTTAGTGTATTAATTTAATTTATTGTTTAGCTTAGCTAGCTGACGCTAGGCTACCTGCTGCCATCAAAGCAAATGTAATTACTGCATTCCCGCGCTGCTCAGAAAGCCTCAGTTCACATAGTGCTTCAAAGCTGAAACGTGACAATATCTACACTCTCGTTACTACAATGATTTGTTGGATTTGTATTACTCGAGTTGTCCGACTTGCATTCACGTAAATTCGCGAAGGAAAGTATTTTTTTCACGTGCAGTTTCGGAAAACAAGGGGACAAACATTTTAATTGTTCGCTTAGGCATTCAAGTGGCACCAAATTGAGGCACCGAAATCTGCGTTCTGATTTGGATCTAGAGCTACGCATGAGCTACCGTACCAGTGGCAAAGCAAAGACAGCGCAGCCCAAAATAGACATTATTTTTCAAACATTATAATCTTACACAGTAAATCAGGGGACAATAAAGGGGACAGCTCCAATGCAAAAGACACAGCACTGTGCAGTATTGGGAAGTCAGAATGAGTTTAAAGTTCATGATATTGGTGGAACGTTGCAGATAATTTATTGGAAAGAGACCAGCAGTGATTTGAATTAACGATGACATAAGCAGGCATATATAAGGAATATTAATTAGTGTAGCTATATGGCAGTGATAGAAACTGAAATTGCACACACCTGCTAAAAAATTGTACAGAGAGTAATTCAGGACAAACTCAAAGTGCGGTAGTTGTGTATATTAAATGGTGAGCTATAATATTCCCTCCTGCCAGATGCAATGTTTTTCTGCAGGATATTGACTCAGAGCCCATTTTACAGCTCTATCTCTCCCACGAAGAGGGTGAAACTCCCAGGGGCTTCAATCATTTGGGAAATGCTGTGTGTGTGACGAGGAGTGTCTACCTGCAATTCTGCGGAATAAAACGAACCGCACCGTGACATGTCGGCTAACATTACCGCACAAGCAGATGAGACAAAATTCACATTAAAACTCTGAGTCGTAACTTCCACGTCAGACAAACAAACAGTAAAAAAGAAAGTGGGAGGAACGGAGCATGGTTAGGACATTTTTACCATTTGCATTCCTGCCATTTGTCAGGCGTCCTTCACCAAAACGACTAACATATATCTGATTTTTTTGAACAGAAAGGTGGTAAAGGGCCTCGCTTAAGGGCCCAGAAGTAAAAGCTTAGTGGTGCTGGGAATTGCACCAACAATCTTGCGATTTGTAGTCCAACACTTTAACCACTAAGCCACCACCTTATTTTACACTTTATTATATCAAATAAAACACAACTAAAACTGTTAACATTTTAATTAAGCTACCAAATTTCACTATGCACAAAGGAGGTCTTAATCTGCCCTATTTGCATGGACACAGTGCTGGAGTGACCAGAGCATGAAATGTAACCATAGAAACAATCGGATTATAATAGTCGGCTGATCTGTGGAATCTGGAGAGGAGAGCGTTGGACTGAATAACGACACTTAGTGTGTTTCTTTCACATTATGGGTGGTGAGAAAACAATACACCTTTTTTTAGGTTTAGCTGATACACACGATGTCTGGGATAAGACTAAATACGGACGAGGATTTAAACAGTCACATGCGCCGTTTTATTCCGGTTTGGAAATTGCTTTGCCACCATTAGGTTGCTATCGAGCGTCCATCTTGCAAACATTAGCAGGTGAAAATACAGGATGATGAATGGAGGAGGATTTGCTCCATCACATCCATCAGAGGCCTCTTCCTCAACCTGTCATCTCATACCCATGAATAGTAATGCAATACACACCACACACACACACACACACACACACACACACAGAAATGTCCGGCTGTAAACGCTCGTCTATGGAGAGCTCCAGATAGGCCAAGCCCTCGGGACACAAACTCTTATCGGTGGCTTTTGACGGCCTCCTTTATCTCTCCATCCCTTCATCACACTCATCTGTCCGTCCCTTCGTAGTGATGAAAGGAGGAAGAGTGGAAATGTGGTGAGAGTGGCCAAGCCATTTGTTACACACACCCAATCTGGGTCATGGAGCAGATGCTAATATGGGTCAGAAGAAACCTTTGCTGTCAATCAAAGGACAAAATGAGGGAAAGAATAAAGGAATAGTCAAGAGAGAATGGTGAGAGAGGGGAAAAAGAGATATGGCGGGGGGGGGAGGAGCATGGCTGCTGAAGTATATCATAGACCATCAGTATGGGGATGATAAAAGGAATATTAATACCATATGTGGAGGAAGAGTAGGTCAGAGGTGGATAGAGAGTGAGAGTGATGGGGAAGGGAGAAAGAGAGAGAGAGAGAGAGACAAGGGACAATATCTGAGTAAATGAAACCATCTGAAGGTCATTAATGACTTTAATTCGGAACATCTCAAGCACGGGTTCATGAAGCTAATTCTGTCAAGGTTAGATTTAATGAAAGAGCATTCGGAAAAGTCAACTGAAAATGGCTCACCTTTCATCTCCTTTTCAAGCAGGGAGAGAGCTCGAACACGAGAGAGAGAGAGAGAGAGAGAGAGAGAGAGAGAGAGAGAGAGAACGGCTGGCAGGGGCACGAATCAGAGTCAGCCACACCAAGAAGAAAGAAGGGGTAGAGAGAAAGAGGGATTGACATGGAGAAAAAGAAAAAGGAAAACGATGAGGAATAGATCGACATATAAACTGAGAGAGAGAGAGAGAGAAAGAGCAAAAGAGAGAGAGAAAAGGTACAAAGGAAGGAGAGAAATTAGGACACTGAATTACGTTGGTTTATATGGACGGGGCAGTACAGATATTCAGTTAAGTCAGGATCCGATATTTGCTTATGAAAGCGAAGCATCAGTGAGTTTTATTCAAAGTCACACACACACACACACACACACACACACACAAATACACACACATTGTTTAATGCCGATTTAAAGGAAAAGTGACAGAAATTCCACAAAACTGCTAAGTGTGCTTTCTCAGGAGATTCCCGAACAGACAGGATGTGAGAGTGTGTGTCAGATGGCACAAGTCCCTGACGCTGAAGGGGAATGGTGTGTGTGTGTGTGTGTGTGTGTGTCTGAGCTGTGTGTTTCGGTGGCTTCACCGCAGTCCTCTCTGACTCTGACCTACATGCTGCAGAGCTCTGAGACTCCACTGCTTTCTCTCTTCTCCTCTCACATTCTCTTTCACCACCTGTGTGTTTCGGATGCTAATTCGTAAACACCTAGTAGTAGCAAGACAAAAACACACACACACACACACACACACACACACACACACACACACACACTGCATGTCAGACTTTTGCCTCAGCAGAGCAGGAAGGCGTCTGGGAGCAAAAGCTGAAACAAAAGTGTGAGTTTGCAAAGTGTTTCGGAGAAACTCGGCACAGTTGTTGCGATGAGGCAGCAAACACTAAACCTGTCATATACATGCTGATCACACACTCACACTCACTCACTCATACACACACACACACACACACACACGCACGCACGTACACACACGGTGCTTTCTTATGCCACGCGCTATGACAGTTGTCTGAATAATTGCATGCTAATGCTTCAGGCTAGCCATATGTATTTACCTGAAAGTGCAGAGGGAGAAATTGCAGGGGGAGCGATTTTTCACTGGGAGAAGGGGGACGAGCGAGCGAAGGAGGAAGTGAGAGTAAAGAAGAAAGAGCGAGTGTGTTAGCGAGATCGTCTTTGAGCTGTGGGAAAAGTAGAGGCAATTTGTAGTGGCGGATGACAATTCAGGCTTTTCCCTGTGACGAGCGGGAGAGAGAGAAAGAGAAAGTGTGAGAGAGAGCTTTATAATTGTGCCAACATCAGGTAGCAAAGAGAAGGAAGAAAAGGAGGTGGAGGACAGGGGTGTGTGTATGGGGGTGTGTGTTATTGCCCAGAAGTGTGAGAGGAAGAAATAGAGAGAGAGGTAGAACTTGTCAGGCAGACAGAATGAGCCTCTAACACAAGTCTTACTAAATAAAGCCGAGCTTTGAGGGTTCACACAGGTTTCCTACAGTAGCGCTCCCTGATTTACTGATCTGAAGGTTGTGCAGTCAAATCCCATGACCACCAAGCTGCTGCGAGGCTTTCGAGAAAGGCCCTCCACGTTTACATTAAAAAAAAAAAAAAAACATTAAACGTGAGTCACTCTGCATTAGTGCTGAATATTTGGGCTGTAAGAAATGATTACTTTAATAGTCGATTAATTGATTAATTAATTAAAACGATTAAACGATTAATCTTCAATTTTTCTGGCTTGTGCAGTTAGTTAACATTTCTTTATGTATTGATTTATATAAATATACATTATATCTACTTTAAATGCATTTTAGCTGTAGCTGTAACTATTATTTATTTATTTATTTATATATAATATTTATTTATGTCATTATTTAATTGTGTAATGGATTCAGTAAGATTTCTCACCAACAAGCTGCTTGCTCATTTCTCACCTCTTTTTCTCCCAAAACAGAGAATTAAAGAAAAAGAACCTCGTCGTCATTATATCACTCAATCCACATGACAGCGAATTTTTTATTTGCTCACACTCTACTTTGTTTACACTTCAGTATTTTTAAAAGTTCCATGTCATTACTGTTATAATTGAGATGGTTTTGCACCACGCTGGTTAAACTGAGCTATTGCTGGTAATTATATCAGGTCACATGAGGACAAAAATATTTAATGGTGATTTTTTTAAGCAGTATTGTTGAAGATTTTCCTACTGTATATGTTACATCAAGAGAACCTAACCTTTTTTTTCTATAAAGGGCCACATAAATGTTCCTTCCTTTAATCAGGTCAGTTTGTAACAGAAAATGACATGGACCAGAGCGGCTTCCATTATTATTGCAGAGATTTTATTATGATTATTATCAATTTAATTGTACTTATTACACCTCCTAATGCTTATTTTTATTAGCGTACAGACATATAAGCGCTACTTTTCTATTAAAGGATAAACAAATGACAGATCATTTTTTTGCCTATAACATATACATTTAGTTAAATTTCCTGCGTCCTGCGTCCTGTATTAACGGTTCTCTTTCTTTACCGATTGGCCATTTTGTTGTCTGTCTGAATTTTCTTGCACTTTGCAATTTAATCTAACAAAAAAGTAAAAGCCAACCTTTATTATGAAGCACAGAGATCTAATATGAGTAATATGAGTAGCAGTCCAACACCTTAACCACTGCGCTACCACTTCCCCCTATGTCGAACTATGTCTCTGCCATTGTCCCCAGGGGCGCTCCAAATGTGGGGCGGGGAGTAATTTGGGGACTCACAGTATCATGTGAAGGACCACTGTAGCCTCCCCTGACCTGACATAATAAACACTAAGCTTTGGTAAACAACTGTACATCTGTCTCTCCTTCCTACATGATCAACTTCCTCTTTTCCCTCTCTCTTTCTCTGTATCACTCTCTCCCTTTCTTCCTCTTCCTCCTGTCTCCTGTTCTCTCTCATATGTAGCCGGTTATTTTGAGAAACTTCCACCTCTCTCTTGGTTTTTCTCATTCTGTTATTTCCCCCTCTTCCTCTTTATCTTGCACCCTTTACTTTCTTCCTCGATGGTATAAAGAAGGTGTGATTGTGCGAGAGAATCAGGAAGAGAAAGTGAGAGAGAGAGAGAGACAGTGAGCAAGAAAGACAGACAGGAAGTTCACGAGTAATGGGAATGTATAAGTATTTGAGTATATCCGATAAAAGTGTGTGAATGTAAGGGAGTTTGGCCTAGAAGCCATTGTGGAAGTGAATGTTTGTATGTGCCTATGTGTCTATATGATTGTGTATCTTTGTCTTTGTGTGTGTGTGTGTCTGTGTGTGTGTGTGGGGGGATAGAGATAAGGCTGCTCTCGGCTCTTTATCGGGCGCTGAGGGGAAATATGCTGCTGCCAGATTAGGGCGCACACTCGGCCGAGCTTATAAACACACGCTTATCTCCTTCGCCAACACACACACACACACACACACACACACACACACACAATTTCTCTCTCTCTCTCTCTCTCTCTCTCTCTATCAGCACCTAGACATATGGGCCACCCACACACACAGACAGCTTCTGATGGATAAAGACACATAAAGTGTGAACCACAATCATACTATACACACATTATCTTTCTTTCTAAATCAGACCCACACAACACACACACACAAATGCACACACACAAAGCAAACCAGGACAACCTTTTTGTATGCTGGACACACACACACACACACACACACCTCGACCTTTGAGCGCATGTGCACCTGCTCCTCCTGGCACTTTGAGTTCTACTGTCTATTCACACTTGTCTCCTTCACCCCTCCACCCCATCCCTCCATCCCTACCCTGTTCTCTTACTCCCTTTCTTCATTCCTTCCTAGTTCTTTTCCCCTCTTTTCTTGCCCCTAATTATTATTCTCTATATCTTTCTCACACTCTTTCTCTCTCTCCACCACCCCCTCATTCCCTTTTTTATTCTCCCTCCGACTCTGACTTGTTCTCTTTCCTTCTCCTTCTGCTGAGAGAGAGAGAGAGAGAGAGAGGGAGAACCAGACACACACTTGTGCTGAAGGGAAAACGTGACTGTGATTTGGTGACACACACTGGATAATCAATAACAACCACAACATCTGCACACACATGTTCAGCAAGTGTAAACAAAAACAACTAGAGAAAGAAAAGACAGCACGGGGATTCAGATGGCAGTGTATGTATGTGTGTGTGCTTGTATGCGTGGGTGTGTGTGTGTGTGTGTGTGTGTGTGTGTGTGCATGAGAGACACAGAGTGTTCTGACTTGGGGAAACGTCAGATGTGAGATGTCTTTGAGGTGACCCTAACTCTCCTGCACCAGATTCCACTCAGAGCTTCAATGAGCTGCTGAAAAAAAAATTGCATCTCCCTTCAGATTAATGGCACAGAGAGGAAAACACACACCGCTGAAGCCGAGCTTACACATACACACACACACACACACACACACACTTGAAAGAAGTCATACAACGACTTTGTTAGCAGGAGGTCCCAACCTATTAATATTAATAACGGTTAAAAATAGACCCTCCTTATGCAGGGAAAATGTTGTCAGGTATGTAGAACCTCAACATTTCCATCCTCACTAGCAATAGTTCCTTTTGGACACTTTTCTTCTTCCGTCTCTCTTATTCCATTCCTTCCATCTCCCGAATGTTCTCATTCGCCTCTTGCTCATTCTCCGATTCTCGCATATTCAATCACTTTATTCGATTGTGGTGACTTTTTCCTGCAATTCTAAACACTAATTGTGTAGCTCCGCCCAAAAACGTAATGAATACGTCACCAAAAACCCACTTCTTCCTCCACTTCCATACTTTAAGATGTGCTAATACGCTAATGTCAATGACGTTCAATGTGTCTTTGTAGTGAAGTCTTCCGAACATTAATATGCGATTCTTATAATAGAATGTTGTGATGATGTTGGCGTTCGTTCTGCACAGAGCTCGATATAACGATCACCATGAGCGTTTCGCTCGCCTCAAATCCCACCTGATGGCAGTAGCGGTGATGTGCTGCTGCTGCTGCAGTGGGTTTAGGCCTATTTTTAATGAGAGAGAAACAGACAGAGACAGAGAGAGAGAGAGAGAGAGAGAGAGCGAGAGTAAGAGAGGAAAAGAGAATCCTGGAGGATGTTCTGATAGATGAATACTGACTAAGACGGAGGTTGGGCCTCGCCCCAGTACAGCGTTAATGAGTGAAGGGTGTGGAAAAGAAGAAAAAAAATGCAAAAAAAACCTTATTGAAGAGAGAATGATGCAGCCTCTGCGCTCTTCTATTCTGTCTCTTTATATAAGCCATGAGCAGCTCTTCCAAGCTCTCTCTCTCTCTCTCTTTTTCTTTCTCTCTCTCTCTCTCTCTCTCCGTCAGCTGCACTGTGATCTGAATATCTCTGCCTTCATAAAACATTCAGGCTTTATTGACTCCCTCGTTCGCTTTCGCCTGCTTTCGCATTCTGCTCACAGAGCGCGCGAGAGCAGCGCAAGTCTCCCGGTCTCACTGCAAAAACAACACAGACTGCTTAACGAGGAGAAACAGACAGAGAAAGAAGTGAAGGCGCAGGAGGGGGAGGCGGTTTCATCCTCCGCCGACCATCACTGCGTTCCCGTTTCATCTATTGTTGAAATCCGTCTATATATCATTATAAAGCCAAATAAAAACTGTGTATAACAAAACTCCAGAGGCTGGTTTTCTACACTAAACTTAGGCGGATATTCAGTCAATTGACTGCAGTGATGCAACACAAGACAAAAATACAAACTTTTACACCAAGACTGGACTGCAGGCAGAGATCGAGTCGATGTAATCAAGGGCAGGCATGTGACAAAATGTCACTGAAGTGTCTCGTTATCATAGTGGTGTCTGCGTAAAAAAAATGACACTTTCAGGTTCTCTTGAAGGCCACAACTGTCTAAAGTGCTACAGCCGTCAATGTCCCACAGAATAACCGCAATCTAGTCCTTCATTTGTTTTTTCGAGTAACTGATTTATCCTGGTTAAGACTGCGGTGGATCTGGAGTCCTATACACTGAGCACAAGCAGGAAATACATGCTAGATGGGACGCATGTCTATTTCAGCTGCACAATTAGGTTGGGTGATATGCTCAAAATATTTACTCTTGCGTATTTTTCTGGCCTTCGGCACCTGCCACTATCCAAAGCGACTTATATTCATTTCAGTTTTCGATCCATTCGTGCCATTTCGATTTGTGCAGGTGAGGGTTTAAGGGCCTTGCTCAGGGGCCCAGCAGCAGCAGGTAGGTGGGACCAGGATTTGGATGCATGATCTTCGAAGCAGCAGTCCAACATTTATTGCACTTAGCTATCACGGTGACTTGTTCTAAAATAAATAAATATAATCACACCGAAAAAAAAATATAAACATAACCCACAACTGAAGTTTCATTGTGAAAAAACCCCACCAATAACACACTATCTATGGTGCTTTAAACACCAGAAAATAGTTAATAATTGATTAATTTTTCTGCTTTAGGAGTCTGTGTCATGTCAGCGTTAGAAATGCATTGCATGTATCGCTGTATTGTGGAGTTAATCGGTTGAACAGTTCTTCATCTTTCATATTTTTGGAGCTGGGCTAAAATCATAACTCGATGAGGAAATCATGGCCCCTCCATATATGCACATTTACCGATTGTGATCATTTACAAAACAACTACATCTTCTTATTTAAATTTTAAAACGATGATATGAAGAAGCAGTGAATTTTCCTGTAAGTGGGCGTGGTTCAAGCTGCCCCAGCGGTTGCATTGACAGCAGAGTATATCGATTATATTTAAGTTTTTAATGACTAAATTTATTCACACAGAGGCTCTTTTTACCATTCAGTGATTAATAACACATTTGAGTGTAGTGTCAAAAACTTAGATTATATATTTAATATTACTTTAAATAGTTTTGTTATACACAGTAATATTACTACTATGCAGACTTTAAATCAAATGTAATTGAATGCCCACCTCTACTGTGAAGAGATGAACAACTGTTGCAAATAGAGCGCACCTGCTTTCTGGGCTGTGATTGGCTTGTCTAGAACAGGATAGTACAGCCTACAGGTTTATTATATTCAGGACCATTGAGCTTATGTAAAACATGTTTTACATGAAAGGTGTATAAGCTGCTTATATCCGCCACCACGGAAGTGATCGTAAAGGGAATGCAAGGACTATTATGTCAAAAAGGGAATATCTAGCTGTGTGTCATTCATGAGGAAATCATTCTCCAAACAAAAAAAAAAATCCCCCAAAGACAGACTAGCATAGTGGCGCAGAAATGGTGGATCTCGCTGTATAACATACACAATCTCATAAATTCACCACTTTGCTTAGTTTTGGAATCTTCTGTATGGTTGGAAAAGCCACAGAGGGGCTGTAAGGCAGAGAGCGCCTTACACGCATCCCTTTTCACTTACCCAATAAACTTTTATATCTTCGAATCTACTATAAAGAACGCTGTGAACGGACGTCACGGGAGTAATTTGGTGCTTTAATGTTATCATTACATTTCTCAAAGGCTGTTCTGCTGTCGCGGGTCTGACCTGCGTCTGTAACCCATGTTTTGGGGACAGCATGACATTTCTTCTTTTCTTGCTTGTTTTATTTTACTTCTTGGATGCTTTTTCTCTTTTCTACCCAACAAACCATGCAGCCATATTAAATAAGGATATATCATGAGTATTATTGTCACACTCTATCAGCAAACCTCTTTCAGATGCAGCAATGCCAAATCAAGTGTCTTAACAGGTATAAATAAACGGTATAATTAATGACAATTGAAGGTCAAAAAGTCATAAAGATTCAAATCTAACATTAGCACATGGCTACAGACAAAGTGCAATTTCCTCGTTGAAATTCCAGCCAAAAGTGTCTGTAAGAGAATGGCATTCACTTCTCCAAATCAGCCTTTATTTACTTAATAAGGACAATTAGTTACTTGGCTTCATAAAGATATTTCGGAAATAAAAGTCAATCAGAGCTAATGAGTTTTTATTATGTAATTAAAGTCAAACTGTAGGAAATGAAAGATTGTTTAGTTTTCATTTAGAATGTTAATCTAACTTACGCTTTGTGGCCAGAAAGCTGTACTTGGGGGAAAGTGTGAAGTAAATATCATATGATGGTGGATTGGGGGTTGTTATTCTGGCACTGAGAACCATTGAAAGCTGCTGTCGCTTATATTTCGGAATTTTGACACTGACACACACACACACACACACACACAGTGTGAAAGAAGACACAAATGTCCAGCTTAAAGGCAAAAATAAAAAAGGCCGAAAAAAAGGAAGGAAGAAAGGAAGGAAGGAAATAACGAAAGAAAGAAAATAAGGAAGGAAGGAAATAATCAAAGGAATAAAATAAGGAAGGAAGGAAGATAGGAAGAAAAGAAGGAAGGAAGGAAGGAAGAAAGAAGGGAAGGAAATAAATATGGAAGAAAATAAATAAGGAAGGAAGGAAGGAAGGAAGTAGGGAAGGAGGGAAGGAAGGAAAGAGGAAGGAAGGAAGGAAGGTAGGAAGAAAGAAGGGAAGGAAATAAATAAGGAAGAAAATAAATAAGGAAGGAAGGAAGGAAGTAGGGAAGGAGGGAAGGAAGGAAAGAGGAAGGAAGGAAAGAAATAAGAAAGGAAATAAGGAAAGGAAAGGGGGAAGGAAGAAAAGAAAGAAAGAAAGGAAGGAAGAAAGGAAGGATGAAAAGAAGGAAAAAAAGGAAGGAAGGAGGTGCAGTTTTTATATGAATATGATATAATACAATGTATAACGCTTTGTTATGCAAACATCTGGGTCGCTGTTTTAAAAAGCCCTTCTGGGCACTTGCTGTAACGACACCCGGCAACAATAATTTACCCTAAAAAATACATAGCACACACACACACACACACTTCCACACTGACGCAGATTCTTGGCCGTCTCTCTGCAGACATTCCGGGATGACAGACACCTCATTTGGGATAAGAAAATACTTTTCAGCTGAAATAAGCTGCAGCGATACTGGCGAGTAAGAAGATTAGTCTCACTACAACACCTAATGTCAGAGAGAATATATCTGAACAATAACAGAGTCTGTCTGAACCTTCGACCTTCACATAAATGCATTCATCGCAACTGCATGGCCTCGTATTAAATAGCGGCTTACAGAAATAGGGTTTTTTTTATTTTTTTTTATTTGGAGAAAAAGCAGTCGTGTGTTTCTGTCAGTAACCTTCACAAAGCACCAGGCGAACAAAGCTCATCATTTTCTCAACACTCGTGCATCGTTAAGCGACTTTAGTGTAACTGTAACATAAATATACAGTAACATGAATATGATTTTGAGTATGATAGTAGCAGCAGATTAACAGCTTTATTAGTTAAATCTGACTCTCACTGTAAACATATCGTTTTCCTTTGACGATGTTTTTTTTGATGTCACGTCGTAAACAACAAAAAAATCACGCAGAGGCTTTGGCAGGAGAGGCCGACAAATTGAGCAATCAAAAGACGCACACATTTCTCCCAGATGACAAAGAGCGCTTCACCAGGGTGCCGTGATGTGATTAAGAGCAGCTGCCGATTTGTCCGTCTCGTCTTCACTCAACGTCAATAGTCCACGCCAGGCACACACGTCGGACATCAAACTGACAAAACAGTGCACAATGCCTCCTATCCATCTCTCCTCATCAACAAAGACACCAGTTGGCATGTACAAGGCTCCAGTGTGTCTGAAAACACTGGAGAATCCGCTCTAAACCGGCGTTTAAGCACTTAAATCTGCCTAACGCTAGAGGATTAAGCAGCAACACTGTCTTTGGAGACGAATAATTGAATGAGTTGATTTTACCCTAATGGCCATATTATCACAGCTACAATATTATAAAACATTCGAACTGGAGCTGAAGAGTATTTTTTAGTAAACTTGCATATGGAGTCTATCCACAGCAGACCCACCCTGTTAGACCGCTATACTAATGGAGGTCTGGACAAAGTGGTTAAGATGTAATACTGCTGATCAGACGATTGTGGGTTCAATTACCAGCACCACCAAGCTGCCACTGCTGGGCTCCTGAGTATGGCCCTTAACCCTCAACTGATTAGATTAAAAAAAAATTTTAATTACATTTTAAAGTAAACATGAAGAAAAAAACTTGATTAATTCACAACCAAATACTTTTCTGTTTTAAGTACAGTCTAATTCATTAACTCTACCCAGTTGTTTTTATGGTGACATGTTAATCCAGTTCCCTTTGCATGGACGTAATGGTCAGCTGAAATACTAATGAGAGTAATGGAGCTGAAAAAAGGAGGCGGTCACTGTTTGGAGTGATTGTATATCCAATTATTGACACATGCCTAATTGAAAAAGCGTGGAATGCGTGACACTTGACTAAATCATGCATTGTGAAGCCTTGGGTTTTACACAAGCCTTAATATTTCATGCAAGCAGATAGAACAAGATTTTGGAGGAATGCGCTTTATTACCCAGGGCCGACAGGCATCTGAAGGGAATTAGCGGAACGAGTGGCGCAGCCGCTTTAATGAAAGACTGAAGACGCATTAAAAGCAAACCCAGAGTGTTTTTCTGCTGACAGCCTCGAAGCGGGCAAACTCATAACGGCGTCCTCTCTCATTACGGATTATGATGGGAATCATTTAGGACGCATCGCTTTCTATTTACGAGTCTTTCCATCCATTTGCAAGGCCCTGAAACGTAAAAACGACAGGCGTGTTCTGAGCAAGTCTCTTGGCGTTTATTAAGTCGAGTCAATAGAAAAATGTCTTTGGGATTGAATCAGAACAAAACCGCAGATCTCAGACAACGGGGCTGAAACGTCTCCTGCGGAATCGTTAGCGCGCAGACGGACTCCTGATGCGCTGTGGCATCAAAGACGCGGTGATGGAAAACTGTAGCGAAGCCTCATTTTGGACTTCAGCAGCGACACGGCATCCATCACACGCGTCATTCTCAAGCCTGTCCAACTTTCCCAGCAGAGCTTATGACAATTATTAACACATGCCACAGCCTTCATGCTGAGGAAGAGTACACTCATTGTTTAATGTTTATCTGCTGCGATGAAACAGATATAACACTGCATAAATGGTCTTAATCTGCGCGCAGTGTTTGGGCTTTCATCTCGCTTTGCTGCAGTGTTTGAGAGCAGAGCACGATTATGGAGGCTGACAGAAGGACGGTTGCAGGAGGCTCTATTGTTTATTGTGGTCCTATGACACAGATAGAAAGAGAAAGAGAGTAGGACTGGCCGATGACTATTTGGAATATTCATATCGTGATCAAATTTGCCAAAATATGCTTTTCTTGTTTATGACATTTTTAAATTACTTTTTATTTGTTATATTCATTTTTTATAAAATGACTTAATGTATGAAACTAATAAATATGTGGAAATCTTCTGCCTGTCTATGTTCCATGACTTTTTATTCGTTTACCATTAAAATGTACCTGTTTAATAGAAAATAGAAAAATAAGTTTATTTTGTAGACATTCCGTTAATCTTGGGGTTTTATTCTTACTGAAAATCTGCTTGCGGATTTTAAGCCGTTTCTTCTTGCTGTTCTTACTACTACTACCATTATTATTATCATTATTATTATTATTATCATTATTATTTCTGTTGTTGAGAGTAGGGGAGGGAATATCTAAGCATGTCAGGGAGCCACAATGTGATTATAAACTTCATGTTGATGCACCCTAATTCTTTATTTTTCCCAGATTCAGCACTAGCTACTTTTGAAACAGAGTACTGTCAGTTTTACATTAAACAAAAAATGCCAAAACAATAAAAAAAAAAAACAATTTAATCTATTTATTCTGCGTTTCCCCTCAGAGATGTGTGGAACTGCTAAAATGTTTTGATGTTAACAAATATGTAAGCTGAATAAAAAGTCTGAATATGATGTTTTGTATATCGAGGCGGAATCTACAGAGAGAACTACAATCTGCCTTTGAGCTGGAAATGGATTATTTAGCTCATCAATGATCAGTAACTACTGTTAGTGTTAATATTAAGCATGCAAGCTGCAAACAGTTGTGAAAGAGAGAGAGAAAGCACAGAGCTGAATAGAGAATAATGAAACAAAATGGGAGAGGGGGTGGGTGAATACAGTAGAAGCATGTGGAAGAAGAGAGAGAAAAACAGAGTAAGAACAGGAAGAAAGAAGACAATTGAGAAATTGCTATACAATGACCTCACTGGAAACTTGGAGAACTGTAGCCACATCACAAAGTGTGTAGCATCATGTCACTAAAGTCGCCTCATCGCCACCACCATCAGCACCACCAGCACACAGTGACTTCCTCATCGTCCACCACTGATGCTGATACCGTTAACGTTAATGTTAAGTATACTGTTTTTTCACTAACCAGTCGTACCACTACAGTGGGCTGATTTAAACAGACAGAAAGAAAAGCGAAGAGCGATGTATAGGAGGGTATAGAAGAGAAAAGAGTTAGAGAAGGGAATAAAAATATATTGAAGAAGCTTGAGAGACGAGTGCTGGCTTTAATAATTGAGGCCCGGGCTGGAGCCGAGTCCTGTGTGAGGAGTGATGGCTTTAAAAGATGCATGCAGATGCCTCAGGAGGGAGAGGAAGAGAGATGGAGAATCGGATTGCACTGGCCCTTCTTTTAAAACTGAACGAAGACAGAAAGCCGGCAAAGGAGGATTACCCTTCACCAAAGACTGATGTCCAAATGAAGCGATTCAGCAAGCTACAAATGAGGGACAATGCAAGATATAGTAATAAGATGAGGAATCAGGCAAGCAGCTATTAACAGAGTCTACGCACTGAGTTGCAGTGCATCATGGATAGGCTGCTCGTGGAACAATCTCTGACTCAGACGTATTGCTCTTACTCTCCCCGAGCCCTGCCATTACGGCTCGTGTCTGAATTATTGATCCCGGAGCTTCATCAGCATAGCGGTCACGTCCCTGAGCTCAGCATGGGCATCGGCTTCGACGCCAGCCCTCCATCCCTACAGCGACCGGAATAATTAGGAGGTATTCTCATTAAGTGAGAGAGAGAGAGAGCGAGAGAAAGAGAGACTAAGAAAAAGAGAGAGAGACAGAAAGAGAGAAAAAATAGCACAGCCTGAGGGAGCTCTGGGTGTTTAATATATTCCTCCACTACAAGGATTCGGACTCTTCTGATCACATCCTCTGACACAGTATTGAGATGACAGGCCTTAGCAGAGAAAAACACACCTGCACACACACACACACACAAACACACGTAGACAATAACAGGCAAATGGAATTGCACAAATAATTCTGACACATAGCAGGCAGGAAGACAGACCGACTGACAGACAGAGAAACACACATATAAAAAAAGACAGAAAGATAAAGAAAGATGTGCAGCTCTACCTGATTATTAATGAATTGTGAAGGTTGATGACAGGGGGGATAAACAAAATGGCTAAGATCCAACACACACAGGAGAAGAAAAACTTGCATCAACATGTCCTGTACTTGTTTATTAGTATGTCCTCTATTACTTAAATCAAACCCTGCAATTAAATAATGTAAGTTAATGCTGACTGATTATAGTAGTGTTTATTTAGACCTGAGCATTAGACTATACGGTCCTCGTTTATAAATTTTAAACTGACCAATTGCAGCACTTTTTGACTCTCTGCACCTCTTCCTTTTACTCTTCCATGCAGCTACAGATCAGTAATCGGGGAGGCTCCTGAAAGGCATAAACTCAAACTCTATTTTGTTTGATGTATTCATTTATCTCTGTCATTATTTATGGTGAACCTTTCTTCATTCGATTCTTCTGTCCTTTTGTCTTTTCTTCTCCTGCTGGTCATTTTTACAGACACGTGTACGTTAATTGTTTATTTTATTATCTTATTTTACTCACGCAATATCTAGTAATCTCTTTACAGCTGTGATAAGGGCAGGGGTGTGGCCAAAGCTACCCAGCCGTTCGATTGGCCTAGAGGGATTTGGGTAATGTAGTCTAGAGCAAACAAAGATGTTAATGTTGACTGCACTACATTGAGCTGTTGCTGATTAAGAAGGCAATAATCATACCTCACATTGCTTTAGCAATTGCCTCTTCAGTACGTTTCAGTAATCTTTTTCTGATGTTTTGTGTTTCCAGGTGGGTTTTAGAGAATGGTACAGTGATTTGTTTCCTGCTGTGTGATTGTTCTGTGTGACCCGGTTAAGACCTGCCATAGAACAATTCCGCCAGAGTATATCTTAGTATCTTTACATGCTGTGATGTCATTCTTTTGCACCTCAGGCTGCTTCATGAAATAAACAGAACGTGATGTTAAAAAGAAAAAACACGAGTAGAACACTGTCGAGTCGCATGTACAGCAAATGGAAATTAAATGTCTGGGCTGTGACATCCCAACATGCAACCAACTCTGAGGTCATAATGCAGAGAATGCGATGAGGTATGAGGGTCTATTTAAATCTGGTCATTTCAAGCGTTTTTTTTGGTTTTTTTTTACACATCTCAGCAAAACGTATATAATTCTGATCTTCTGTTTCAACGTAATATGCTTACATTTCTGTTGACCTTCAGTGACACCCACATTTATTTAAAAAAAAGTAAAAAAAGTAAACAAGAATCAGTAGTCGGCAGTATAAAACTTCAAGACTCCATGCCGGAGCTTGGAGTAAACGTTGCTAAGAAAATATAATGCTGGCTTCTTTTATGGAACAAAACTGGCTGCCCTGTTTCTGAATGGGGTGCCAGATCGTCAAATATCTTTGTATGACCCTGCAAATCAACTGACTAAAGAGGCACACTCAGCTCTGTCAGGCTATACTAGTCAACAAGCATGCTAAAGTTAGCAACGTACTTCTGTGTTGGAGGAGACAAGTGCCAACATATGTGGTTTGGATTTGACGTAGATGGACTTATTTAGACTATTTCAGACCACCTCCTGAAATCCATTTCGGAGGACATTAATAGCTATCCGATCCGAAAAAAACACGCATGAAGTGACCAGGTGTAAACAAACTGTATGATTCACAAAAAAACAGAACTAGCAACCTCGAATCTATAGAATAAGTGCAAAGATGTGGAAAATATCATAAAGGTGTAAATATGTTACACCTTTTACTCAATTTGTGAAGACTTGTTAGCAGAGGAAAAGAATGCAACCGGAGCATGATGTAGGCGTAATCTGAATGTGTAATGTCTCTAAGTTTGTAGGCAAAAAGAAATACTGCATTGGCCATTTGGATTCAGTTTCAGGCTCTTAAACAGAGAAACGCGAATGGTTTTATAAGCACTGCAAAACCCCTTAATGTAGGTAAACACAAACATGCATGTGTGGGAATAAAACCTAGTGCTTTAATCTGCGCAGCTATGTGAAGTATAGCTATCTTATGAATGCTTATCAAGCTCGTTTCCATCGTATTGATCAGGGATGCAAAATTGCGGTTTCAAAAGTAATTTGGGAATAATTTAATGCCTGTATATACATAAAGAACTACAGTCTATTATTAATGACTGTCTAATAATCCTGTTGTAATGCCGTACTTTATTGATGCTTTGGGAATGCTTAGCAGCGTATATATAAATAACATTAGAACAACTGACAGGTAAAGTGAACCGCATTGATTGCGTCTTTATGATGGCACCTATCAAGCGGTGGAAAATATTAAGCGGCATCTGTAAAGTCAGTTCCTGAAGTGTATGTGTTAAAAAGCAGAAAAATGATGCAAGCCTGAGGACCTGAGCGCCTTTAACAGGGACCAAGTTGTGCTGGCTTTATGCTCTTCTTTGACTGAAAGTACTTATAATGGACTTCAGAACTGGACCGTGAAGCGATGGAGGATAAAAGCCTGGAAAGACTGATCAGGTTTACTTTTAGATGGTGTGGACGGCCGGGTATGGCTGCATGACTTACCTGGGAAACACACTGGATGGAAAGCAAGCCGGTGGAGGCAGTGTGATGCCATGCTGGAAAACCCGGGCTCCTGCTATTCATATGAATGTTAATTTGACACCTACCATCCACCTATCAACGTTGTATCCTACAGCAGTGCCCTCTTTCAGTGGGATAATAATTCCTGCTTTATGGCAATAAATTATCAGTTATGGGTTTGAGGGACATGATAAAAATTTTCCAGGTTTCAATCCAGTGCAACATTTGTACAGATTAGTGAATATGTGTTAAAGAGGTTAAATGTGTTAATTGCTAGATAATTTATTTATCAATGACTAAAGTGTGCTGAAATTAATAAAAAGGGAAATATAAGAGTAACAGTTAAAGAAATGAAGGAATATAAAGACACTATACTTCTGTATAGTTACTTTTGTTCAGTTTAATAGACGGTTTCTTTTTTGAGTTGTTAAAAATTTTAAATAAAATAGTTAAAATAACATGCAGTCGTGTGGATGGATAAGCCTCCGCATTCCCTCTCTGAGGCGGATGGGCCCCACCCCTCGTTAGCAGCAAGCCTTCGTTAT
The DNA here is from genome assembly GCA_005784505.1 of Bagarius yarrelli. Lineage (NCBI taxonomy): Eukaryota > Metazoa > Chordata > Actinopteri > Siluriformes > Sisoridae > Bagarius > Bagarius yarrelli. Next base: position 5,494,115 of record VCAZ01000007.1, read on the forward strand.
GCTAATGATGTTGCTGGAGCAGTATCAATGAGCAGCGCTGCGCATTATCGCCTTCACCGGCGAGGCACTTGCTCTCCCCGATCGCTCATACGGAATCATGGCCTAATAGCATCCCATTAACATAATTGCCTGCACAACTAGTGTTGCGTGTCTTATGCCTCTCAGCCGCCACACTGAGACAGAGAGAGAGAGACACAGGAAGAGAAAGAGAGAGGAATAAAAAAAAAAGAGAGAGAGAGGAAGAGAAAGACAAAGGGATACAGACAGAGTGAGAGACAGAGGCTGAGAGAGCAGGGGTTTAATTAAGCCAAACAAGGGCCACTCCTGCTGCTAGAGGAGGTGTGTGGATGTGTGAGTGGGTTGGAAAAGGGGGGTTGTTTTTAGAAGACCTTGAGAGGACCTGCTCTCTATCTTTCTCTCCGATGCTCAATATTGCACTGATGAGCTCACAGCAGACGCCGACTCATGATCCAAACACGGCATGCCACGCAAAATCAAATTCCCATTATTTTTCAATTAATCCTTAATTAAAATATATTATGCCTCTGATCCCACAAATCTCTCTTAACATGCAAATGCGGCCCCATTCGAGGATATTTACGCGTCGTTAATTAGCGCGTGACATTCTTTTAGACTAACAAGCCGTGGGCTGGAAGTGCCGAGGTGATTCACAGCAGCACAGATCACTGGGTAAAGGAGCAGGGAAATACACACCACAAACAGCCACGTGTTACTTCGGCTTAAGCCCGTTGGAGCTGGAGGACATATGACCACAAACGGACCGGTGAAGAAAGAAGAGACTGACAGAGGTGAATCTGCGTGACTGGACATGAAGCCTGATGATGACACGAGTCACCAACACCACCAACTAATAATCCTGATTTACCACAGTGTATAAACTCAAACAAATAAGGGTTGGCTTTCTCACCTTGCACTACAACCATTCAATCCAGTAGATCTGATAATTGTACAAACCTTGACTAACGTCACTTTTAAAATCATTTTTGTAAAGGGTGCCAAAAATTTTGGATTACAAGTCTTACTATGTGTCACATATGTGTTAAAGCACAGTGAAACTGGTATTCTCACATATACCAGATTATATAGCTGTGGTCAGAGCGCAGGGTCGGCCCTAATATTTGGCCCCTGGAGAATGGGGTGAGTGAAGAGACCCACAGTGGCAGCTTGGTGGTGGTGGGGCTTAGACCTTGATCTTCTGTTCTGATCTTCTGCTTTAGATCCTACATCAGTATAATTGTTGTTGTAGCATGCAGGCGTTATTCGCACAGTAATTTAAATGATCTTGCATGAAAAGTTATAGAGAGGTATTTAGACACATGTCAGAAGACTTCACAAGTCGCCATAATCACAACAACAGATGTATAACCTCTCTGCGTTATGGGTTCCTACCCTGGCCTGGCTGTATATTGTTATTATAGGCAGGGCTGTTTCTAGACTTTCTGGCATCGTAGGCAAAATTACTATTAGACTCGCCTGATATCCCCCCACGCCAAATCAAGCTTGCTCCACTATTTTTTCTTCAGAAAACACATTTAATAATGATTGTAAAATAGCCGTATACTGGCCCTCTCTCTGACACCTCCAGATCCACCTCTTTCTTACAGCAGTGGCCACTGTCACCAGGAAGACTACCCCCAAATTGCAAGTAGCCAAATCATAATATATTAGAATAGCAAAATAACTATAAAATAATAATCCTAACAAACAATGTTATTATAATAATATAAATAGTGTGTGTGTGGGGGTGGGGGGCGTTCAGGTGGCACTCATTGGAGACTTTAGGTTGGTTTGCCTGTGCCTAGTAATGCTATTGATTATATTATATTGATTATAAATAAGTGCATGACATATACACAGGGTTCTATGCACATTTACAGACTGGCATACTGTCAGTATTGTGTAGTGGTGTATCATAGGTACTTTCATACAGTGAATTACAACAAATGGGCTTTTAATAATAGACCTTTTCTCATAGCAGCTTTACAGAAATACAAACGTTTAAATTGATGACAAAATGAAATGTATATTGTTCTTTTCTCCAGTGAGCAAGCCTGAGGCAACGGTGCTGAGAAGAAACTTTCTGGGTTGACATTAAGAAGATACCTTGAGAGAAAACAAAATCAAAAGGAAACTCGTCTTCAACTGGGTGACACCGGAATTGCGACCAAGAGCTTTTGAGCGATTTATAATACAGCGAAGTTTATTATATGCTATAACACTAAGTCCTTGCTGCTGATGCTATCAAATGTCCAATGAAGGAAATCCGTAGATTATCTTTACTGGATATTTAGATAGTCTAGTCTTTATCTATTACAGTTTAACTGCACTGTCTGAAGCAGCCTTGAAACACCTTACTGCCCAGCTGGGTCTCCCCTGGACAGTCAGTGCATTGTGGGTAAACTGTCTGATCCACACGGATGCTAGAATCCTCCTCACCTCTGTGCATGCGTTGATGCTGATGTGACTATAAAGAGATTTGATTTGATCGATGAAACATCTTCGTGCTAATTTCTGCCCACATGTCATTTATCTGCAGTTTTCGCTACATCACTCTCCAGCTGTAATAAGATATTTACCCACAGTGTGACTGTCTTTACTGCTTTTCATCATTTCCTCTGCACACATATTAAAAGAGACGTCCTGTTAAAGTCGAAACTTGAGTGTTAATGTGTTAAAGTCGTTTCTCTACTCGTCTGGGGAGCGTCACCCGTCGCAACATGTACACCATTAGCTTTATTTAATCAGGATCGTATTTTGGGAGTGCGGCCGTCTGCAAAGCCGGAGAAAATTGATTCATAATGGTGTGGAAGAATATCATGGTGGTCTGAATCATCACTGCCAGGCCTGCACCTTGCTGCAGCCCTTATCAGCACCTCCCCCATCTCACACACACTGACGTGCACACACACAAACACACTCCTCCCCAGGGAGGCACACAGCTCAGACGAATTGATTGACACCATTTTCCATCTGCCAGTGCTGTCAGTATGAGAGAGAGAGTAAAGGCGAGAAAGTAAGAGAGAGAGAGAGAGAGAGAGAAAATGAGAAAGAGATACACAGGCCGCTTCAGCATCAGGTCTACAGGGACACACTTGCGCGCCGGATTGTTAGCCTGGCATGTGTTATACTCTAGCAAAAGCATAAGTGTTTCTTTAACTGCTGGCTTAAATCACAAGAACAATACTTGACTGGAATAAAATTGCGATGAAAACCATCAACTAGAATAAGAACGAATGATTAATAACAGCAGCTCACGCGAACGCTACAATGTGCTTAGCAGAGCTAGCTGCTATCCAAACATCACTGAATGCCTTTGCAGGTTTTTTTGTCTCTCTCTCTCTCTCTCACTCTCTCTCTCTCGCTTTCTTTCTCTTCCCAACTAAAGACTGCAGTGAAGCTTTTCTTGGTGCACAACTCAATAACACGTCCACCCTCGTCACGCTTCCCTCAGTGACATCTAAATCACGGCAAACAGCAATTAGCAACGACATGCTAAAAGCTGCTGAATCCAAAAAGAAGAGAGATTCAGAGATACAGACAAATTATTGTGCCACTTGATCACATGTTCACCCTTGGTTTAGCATAAACACTGGTTATAAAGCATGAAAGACTGGGAGAATAAATACAGAAAGTGAAGGTGAAAAAAAACACTGTGTGTCCATGCCATGCTAGTGATCCTTAGTATATTATACACTAGTTAACAAAACATTCCTGATATCCGGAACAAATAATAATAGTGGAGTTCATTCCTGGAATCAGGTGGTATCTAAACATGAGTGCTTTTCATTGTTTTAACCAATGAAGGCTTTGTACATAATTTGCTTCTTTATATCTACCTCAGTGATATTAAAGCTGTTAATTATAACACTGACATACGCTGTCACATATGACACATTTTATTCTGCCTGTATTAGCGGTTCGTTTTTTCTCGTCTTTTATTAATGTAATAGAGTTGATAAAGACATAAATATGGACTCTTCCTGAACTAGTATTTCTGCTCGTTGTTATAGGTTACAGGTGTACGAAACAGGAGAAGAAGCACACGCCAACCAATCAGAAACACGTATTTTTAGTGACTATAAAAATGAATAAGAGTAAGAACGCTGGTCTTCATTATTATTTTACAGTCTGTTCATTCAGTCTGCTGCATATTTACATTTCTTTTAAATCCCCAATTACAACCCACCTGAACAGGAGTAAATAATAAATACTATGCGGACATTAATTATTGACTATCAGATTTCATTACTGACCGCAGGAATGAAACCTCATAACTATTATAACAGTGTCTCTCACCACTACCCCCTACCAAGTGTGCACTCTCCCCTCAACCTCAATCCCTCCCTTCTTTCCTCCAGCCTTTTTAATTTGACACCCTGAGCCAGGGTAACGAGGTGGGGAGAGAGAAAGCCGCAGTGGAATTCATTAGGCGCGCCACTGCAGGCTCCTCTCTCCCGCCGTTAATGACATCGCAGGCTGGAGGGAAAACGAGACGGCTCAGACACACACACACACACACGTAGGCGCGCACACACACACACACACACACACACACACTCGCACTCAATGAAATAAACATGAGAACTGTCAGCCCTGACGGTTCATACTGAAGGGACAGAGAAAGTTCAGCCCGAAGACCTCGGGACCCCGAAAGATCGGCAGCAGGAGCCGCGCTGTGTGCATATTATAAAGAGAAATGAGACTTGCGTGTGTGAGTGTATCACTCATTGTTCAGGAAACAAAACACATATATATCTCTATCCATTATAAAACTGTCCAGAAACACATTTGCAATTAAATTATTAACGTCAAATTGCCTCCATTGAAACAGCAGTTGCTGAAAGACATTAAATACAGAGCGACCCTGTTCCGGATCAGCACAGATCAATCGGAGTGGCCGCTAAAAGGACATGTGTTAGTGGTGGTGGTGGGGGTGTTGAGAGAGGTGAGTTCTGGATGGGGGTTTGCATTAGTCCTTTGGCTCCTGCTATTTTGTGTCACTTTGCAGTGTAAAACGCTGGCAGGTAGAACAGCGGGGAAGTGGAGACAGAAATTACTTGGATGTTGGCAAGATGGATGCTGGCAGGATGTACTTCTTTATTTAAATGCTAAAATACACACATACAAGGAGTGTTCAGCTCTTTGCAATCGGAAAATGTAAAACAAAACAGTGCAGAACAATGACGGGCTCGAAGCTGCCTCTTACTTTGCATAATACTAATCGCACAGTACGACATGGTTTCTCATTAAACCAGTTCTGTAATACGCTGTGTAGTACTGAATCATTTCTCATCCTTATACATCTCAGTCTTGGGCTTTTATCTTTTATAATCTTATAATTTAACTCTTTACGCCTATGTATACTATATGTAAACTAACAATAGTTGGCAGAATTCTGTGCTAACTAACTAATGACAAAATGTCCTTAATTGCCTGCAATGATGCTAGATGTAGAAATTTACACATATTACAGTGACAGGTAATATCTTTTGCCAGCGACTGATCACCTGAGCTGAATCTTGATTGCTAGTTAGTTTTTTTTTCAAATTACATGTCTCAACTTTAAACCTGAAGACTACATGGATTGGACTGGGGGAGGATCACTGCCCTTGTCACTAAATAGGCTGACTTTTCCAGTTCCATTGCTGAAAGACAGGTGAAGGAAACTGAAAAAGCAGGGATTTGGATAGCTGTTGCATCCAGAAACATTCCTTGAACTTCCTTTGACCCCTAGGGCACCAATTTTGTAAGATGATGTGTCTTCCAGTATTCTGATCAAATCTGAGATGGTCTAATCTTTATAGTATTCTTAGACTTTGATCTGTAGGTACAAGCATAAGAACGTGTTTTGGATGAACACTACAAATGAAATTGTGATTTTATACACTGTATAAAATATAAATCATCATCTCTTACAATTTACAGAAATTGTGAAATAAATTAGAAATTCTGTATTCCGTTTTCTCAGTGATTATTATTATAAAGAGTGCAGACAGGACACTGAGGATCGCCAATAACACCGCATTGACCTGAACATGATTTTGTAACAGATGGATATTTTTTCATACATTATTAATTCAGCTTTCTATGCTGGTGATTAGTGACACTTGGGCGTATCACATGAGCCCTTCCGAAATGGGAGTGACACAAAGAGTGTGGCTGAAAGGACAAAAGAGAGGGACACCAATAATCCACATTCTCCTTCTGACCACGTGGAAGAATGTGACAAATTGGCCTAGTTTCGACTTTAATTAATCACGTCATGCTGACAGTTACCTGAGCGTGGCTACATCATTAGCACACGGGAGAGGAGGAACGAGCTGGGAGGATTCAGCTCATTAACTCATCCACCACTGTTTACTGTGATTCTCTTCCACTCTGCTGTTATTGCATGCAAACCTTTTTAATTGTGCATGGCTTGCTTGCCGGTGGAGAATGGGGGGTGGGGGTATTTTGTTATTGTTGGATCGGCAGCATGCAAATACAGTCGATTCTTTTTGTAGTGGTGTGAATCTTAAAACAGAGCCTTCTTGTGATTTACTGTTATGCTGGCTTGTAGATGAGCTTTGATTGATCACAGAGTATGAGGCTGTACTGGTCTACTGTCGATCAAACGCTCCTGTCAGCATTTAGCCATATAACGTGCATTTTTCACCGTAGATCATAAACATTCGCCTGCTCTATGCCAGTTCGGTTTCCGCTGTCTGTCACTAGATGGGCAACGAAGGGACAATCAACACGATGAGACATGTCAGTGAAAATGAATAACAATCAAACGTGTCAGAGCTGATTAATAAAAGTTCATCCGCTCCTCTCCACCCACTTAAGCGCAACCCTAATTCCCCTCAGTCATAAGGGGATTTCAGTCAAAGAGAAGTCTCAAGCCACTATAAAGAAGTTACAGAAACTGTAGGTATTGGTTATCATATAAACAGTAATATTACGATTGTCTGTATTTATACTATGATTGTTTCGTTCCTATTTTCAAAGATACCTGACAGAAACTACCTCAAAAACCGTTAAATTTAGAGGGCAGAAACAGCAGTGCTAATTTTCTATGGGCTTTGTTTGAGTTCAACAATTTCCACCATGCTGGTAGATTGACTACTCCAAATTAAATAAGGGTGGCCCTGTCCAAAATCGCATACTTCCCTAATATTTAGTAGGTGAAGCGGAGTATGTGAGACAAGTAGTATGTCCGTATCCTTATTATATGAACTACAGTATGTGAAACGCTTCTGACGATTTACTACTCCTGCCCGGATTTTGAAGTATACATACAAAGTACACTTTACTATTCCATGAGACTATTTTTATTTGACTCGTCATATACAAAAGTGGTGGTTAGCGTGGACGCAGCATTTTCCAAGTGTTTTAGGTAGCTTTAGGTGCTTAAAGAAAAACACATTGTTTCTTGTTAAATTGCACTAAGTTAACTTTTTTAAGTTAAACATTATCTGACTTGAAATTAGAACTGCTGTGACATCGGGAAGTACGTACTTGCTTAAATGTATGCAATTTCGGACAAAAGCTGTGTATTCCAAAGATGCAAGGATGCAAAGGAAAGCTACCACAGCACTTACCTTCAATCTGCAAAACAATCTATTCTAAAATAATTCAAGTTAGGTGGATAAATCCATGTAAAACGTAATGACTCACTTAAACAGTTCATATTTCACAGAAGAAAAGAATTCAGGATGCAATGCCCACCCGTTGGCATCAGCTACTTCGGGAAGCACCGTGAGTCAGTCAGATAAAGAGATGTAAAATCAATCATCTCTGGAAGACGCCTTTCAGACAACTCACACTTCTTCTACACACTGTCATCACGGGTTACTGGCTGCATCATTACGCCGAATATCTTGTCGGACATGTTAATCACAGGTCGGAAATCTGTGGGTATTCATTTTACTTAGGGTTATCATTTACTTTAGGTCTAAGCAATAGATTAAGATAAACTCAATGAAATAAAAAACAACTAAACATCTTAATTAGGAACATAAGGGTAAACAACAGAAAATTAAACTTTTCTAAAAATACACAATTTTCCTGTCAAATGTTATCCAAAATGGGTTTCTTCTTTATTTAGTATGCTAATAACTAAGAAAAACATAAACTCCCAGTCAAAGGGAGTTCCAGGAATGCCAGAGAACCACTTGTAAGGATGCGAGCAAAAAGTTAGCATGGACTGAAATCATCCTTACTTGTAAGTCATTCTGACATAACTTGTCTTTTAAGGAAAACTGCATTTTTATAGCACTATTTATAATACAGATTTCCTAAAAGCAGTTTTTCCAGACACTCGATGCAGCTCAGCAGAGACAGACCTTCCTCCTCTGCCCAGCTGTAAGAATTATGAATTACTTTTTATATAGAAGAGTTTATACAGAATATAGGTTTATGGTTATGGTTATATACAGGGTATCACTGAAATGTAAAGGAACATGTAAAGGGGTGATTAAAAAGCCTCTACATTAAGTTTTCAAGTAAATAAAAGACAACATTTATGAAATGCATGAATAAATAATAATAGATGATTTGCAGAATAGGGTTACCCGCTCGGTTTTTTTAACATGCCGCTTTAAACCTATAGCTTAAAATATGTTAGCTGTGAAAGCCCCAAAGTGAATAAGTGGGGCGATAGCTGGAGAACATGGCCTTGTATAAACCGGGTATTAAAACAGATGAGCATACACAAATAACTGTGCCACGGCTTGTGCTGACGGAGTTAAAAATGAAGAGGAATGTAGCGACACAAAACTCTCTACACGCTGTTAATATTTTATGAGTCACCGTCCTGACACCCGGCTGTATATCTCTAATTTGTGAAGCCGGCTGAGGAGGAAAGTGAAAGTGCTAAAGGATGGAACGGGATGAACAGGAGAAAGGTGTAAATAAAAGAAGACGGAGGGGAAAAGGGAGGAAGAGCGGTGTAGTGGCACAATCGTGAGGGGGAAATGTGCTTGTCAGTGTGATGCGCAAAGCATTTGAAATGGCCCATTTAACCGCGGCGGTGTTTTAGCTCTCGCTGACGCCCCATTTGCATACTTCATGACGGCTGAAGATGGATGGAGAAGATCAGCGTCATTGAGACAAGTGTTTTATCAAGGTTACGTTATCCTCCAAACTCTTAACCTCGCTTTATCTCTTGCCTTCTGTCAGAATATGGAGTTATCACGCAGTCTATGTCTGAGTAGCGAGATAGAGAGAGAGGGGAGAAAAAACAATTAGATACACAGCAGTGGCCTGATGAAACTGTGACGAGGGGATGCTGACAGCGCCGTCGAATGGCATTTTCATTATGAATACCGTTTGGCATCTCAGGCAAAATGATGCGCCGGAGGCCAAAGCTACGAATAGGCTTGTGCTGATATTACATTTTTATGTCACAATAAATGCCTAGCATTTTATTACACTTACTATATTGTGGTTTTTTTTTTTTTTTTTTAAAAAAACAGTCAGAATCCGTTCTCGGTGGCCGACGGTTTAATTGTAAATGAACCTCAGTGATGGCTCATTTAAGATTTAAGGAATAGAGAAAGAGAAGGACACATGTGGTGCTGCTTCTTGAGATTTGTCCAAAATAAGCCTACTTGAAAGACATGTTGCTTTTGTTCACTCAGACACAAACAATGTCATAAATAAAAATCATTACAGATACTTCAAGGTATTTGTGCAGGTATCTAGAATGTGGTTATTCTCACGCTCAGCTTTCAGTGTTTATCCCTGAAAGCTACATGAAACACAAAATGAATGCAATAAAAAGAGCATAACGTCTTTATATTTTTATCTCATTTATTAGTCTGTAGGATAAAACTACATTTGCTTTTCCAGTGTTTCAACACAGCAGGTTATGCCTGGAGCTGCTTATGAGTGTTGTATGTTTGTGTGTGTGTGTGTGTGTGTGTGTGTGTGTGTGTGTGTGAACTTCCTTATTCACATGACTCATGCCTGCATTTCAGGCCACTGGTCATAAAAATGCCAGGCCTGTTTTACCAGCATGAAAGAAAGAGAGAGAGAGAGAGAGAGAGAGAGAGAGAGAGAGAGAGAGAGACAGAGAGAGAACTAGAGAAATAGAAATCGATAAATAAAGAGAGAGAGAGAGAGAGAGAGAAAGCGAGAGACACATACATAAACACAGAGAGAACAGGTATTAGCTAGCAAAGATAAAAATAAACAGGGAGTGAAGGAAAACCTGAACTCTGACATAAAATCCTGACAATCATATGGTGCGACTCTATGATTATCTATGAAAGTGACTCCATATCTACTGTACATGACATAAAAAGGGTCAAGTGTGTGTGTGTGTGTGTGTGTGTGTGTGTCTTAACTTGGCAGTGTTTGATGTCAGCACACTGCCTCGGATCATAACCTTTCCAACAGCAGAGTCCTGAAGTGACCTTCCCAAACAAGAAGCACCTGTTCCCGCTGCTGCAGCGCTGCCAGCATTCGACAGGATGATGTCTGCTGAGCTTCTGAGCATGCGCTGCACAGAACAAAGCTCGCACTCTTTACAGACAGCTCTATCATTACTACTGCCAGTTATTTACCTGTCCAAAGCTCTTCTACCGATCTCATCATTACTGTCTGAACCGCACATCATTAATCAAATTGATTTATTTACCTAAATGCTACACAGGAACTGTGAATATCATTTTTAAAAACCGCTTCCAACTCAATAGTCCAGCTTTGGCTGTAAATAATTTTCAACTTCTACAGTTAGCACTTGCCTAGTTAAATTAAAGGATACATAAATAAAGTAATCAAATTTATCCTGGTTTATGATCTTCTTTTTTTTTTTAGATTTTCATTATGATTAATTCTCAGCACATCTCTGACTGTTCTGTCTCTAACATGCTATTGTTATCAAACTGCTATGAGATAGAATGACTGTGTATTATTTTCTGATAACAACAAAGTCCGGTGGTACTTTATTCCTTAGCAGTTAAGATTCATTTGCGAGTTTCGTCTGTAAATTTTGTAAATTGGTCCTGGAGTTAGCTTGTTGGCTAATGAACTGTAAGATTGTTACCTAAAAATAAAATAAAAAAAAACTAAGAGGTCTCTTACGGTTCCCATGGCCACCAGGGGGCCACTGAAAGTACATGAAATTACACTGTGTATGTATAGATAGATAGATAGATAGATAGATAGATAGATAGATAGATAGATAGATAGATAGATAGATAATGTAAATGGACAATGGTGAATATACAAAAAATGCAAAAACATCAATGCAAAATTGTGTAAACTGGATGCAGGATGTATGCACAGCAAGAATGCACAGCATAAATAACTAATGTAACTTTCATTAATGTGACAATGTGAAATATCCTTCTGATACGGAGAAAAGAAAAAGGAGGAAAACCGAGGAAAAAAATAAAAAAGGCTATACTGTCTACCAGTTCATTCAGCTACTTATTAGTACATTGGCATGATTTAAACAACACAGCTACAAGAAATAAAACTGAAGATGGGTGTGTAAGATTCATAGTGTATGAATATTCGAAGATTGACAATGTTGGCAGCACTCAAAGTCTGCTTGTGCTTCCTAAAGGCTTGGGACGGCCCTGGGATTGACAATATTGCTCAATATTGCTATTGTGAAGTGCTCTTCCTATACATTTTTACCTGTGTCTTTTTAAACGAGTCCTCCCTACGTCCTCCATTGTGTCACTGCTTCTTTTATTGCCCTGATCACAATCATTTCTCCGGCTGAGTAGAAAGTAAATGTATTCGGTGTTGGTTACAGTTTATTGCTCTGTTATGGTGTATGTTAAGTGCCTTTGCCAGCCTATATTTGCAGCTCTGCTTCTCCTGAGCTACAACATAGCTGAGATGGCACTCGTGTTTGGGTGTGTGTGTGTATTGGGACAGAGGCCAAAAGTGATGCACTCTTCTGCTCCAGAACATTTGCTTCCTTTCGAGGGTGGGCACGAGGCTCTGCACACTTCCTCGAAAAAAAAATGTTTCCCTGCCACTGATGCCGCGTGCTGAGGGGCTATTTTAAGACTCCCGCACACACACCCGCACAGACACCTGCGTTGGGACTCTAGCAGAGCTAGGCAGGCCGTTAATTGGTGTCAGTTTCGGTGGAAGCTCACCACAGCAAAAAAAGGGACTAGAAAACTAGTCACTGATGAAATGGCAGCAGTGGCTGCCAACTTTTTACATTCGTTTTGATTTTATCCATTACGGGTTTGCGAGTAATCATTTATACAGTATATAACCATATATGCTGTTATCAAGGTCACTTTAAAAAAATAGATTGCCTTTTGTTATGTATGTATATATAGTGTACAGCACTGATGCCTTAAGACAAAGCTTCTCTTCTAAAGTTCATTATTTAATAAGAGGTTTTAGTAGCGATATTTATTGTTATTGTTATTAAAATTACACATCATTAAACCCTGATATAACTGGTGTTTTTTGTGTAATGTTGACTGGCATTTTTTTTTTAATGTAAAGTCATGTAGCTCTATATTTCAAGTGAGGATCTATATTTCTGTCTTAAGCTCATCATTGGCTGAAAGAGAGTAACGGCATGTGTGTGACCTCCCCTCATCACTCTGTAACCCTCTCCAATTATTTCAGACATATAATTACAGCTTCGACAGTTATTAAAGTCATTAAAGGCCGGTATTCAATCTGCAACTGCCGATATTTGGAACACTGATATCGGGATTGTATAGACAAACAAAAAAAGGATCCGTGGCTGCTTTATCAATAAGTCAAGTTGTAAAGCCAGCCCTGTTTAGCAGTGTGTTTCTACAGAGTTTGCTGAATGGGCAGAGCTCGGGGTAATATTATTCCTTTGGAACATTTCCCCCCTCGAAACAACAGGGAGACAGGCAGACATAATGAGAGACAGCGGCTTATTACCGCCATATATTAACATGTCTAATTATGAGAGATTTGCATAGACAGGCGAATCCTTACAAGAAAGAAATGGAGAAACAGCGAGCCAGAGAGTGAGTGGAGGGGTGGAGGGGTAGGAATAGAGAAAGATTCTTTAGAGGAAAATCTCATGATCAGCTAGTCATGTTTTTGAATAATAAGCACAGCTAAAAAAATCTGGTCTGTGCAATGTAAGAACCAACATGACTGTTGAATGCTCTGTATCCAAAGTATTTAAAGTATTTAACCTATATATTTCTTACATCAATAATAATTGTCATTAGAGATAGATAGATTTTATTCAGTGCTAAAAAGCACAAATTCTACCAGGCTTTCTTGCCATGCTTATTTAGAGGGCAGACATCACATCTGGATGAGATGATATGCGCCCAACATCTGGTTCCTCAATGCAATCGAGCAGGCTGCACAGAATAATAGCTTTGGGTCAAAGTATGTGTCTGTTTGTAAGCGAGAGAGAGACAGAGAGAAAGAGGGAGAGCATGTGATGATAATCAAAGAGAATCATTATGGCAGCTGCGGAGTGACTCTACTATTTCTGTTTCAGGTGGCAGAAATGTAGGGCCTTGTGCATTTCTGTGCTTCAGAAAGGGACCAGACATTTGCATACACATATTCACAATGACCATCACAGTGGACATTTTAGAACAACTAAATAAGAGTCATAGACAAAAAAGAAGAGGCAGAGGAAGAGTCGGAGAAAAAGAAAACAAAGGAAGTGTCTAAAGAACAAAAAAGAAAAATGGAAAAACTAGAAGAAAGGGTGGGAAATAGAGAAAAATAGAGAGAAAGACAGAGAAATAGAGAGAGAGAGAGAGAGAGAGGGAGAGACATGTCAGAGCGAACGGTTTATGACGTTAAATATCGGATGCAAATGAAAAGAGAAAATCTATCATAGCTGTAATGTGGCCTGAAGGGAGAGCGTGGTGAGAGGAAGACAGGGAGTACGGTGATGTATGGACGAGGTGGATGAGAGGTGAAAAGCGTGGCGAGGTGGAGGGATGGTGGGATGGCAGGATGAAGGAATGGAAGAGGGGGGGAACGGTCCTGGCAGACTCCTAAGAGCCCAGGGCGAAAGTGGAATAAATGTTGATTAGTGTTGATTTTGTCCGACGAGCAGCCGGCGAGTGACGGAAGGACTAAGCTGCAGCGAAAGGCGGCCATTAATCTTGGTCTGGTTTAAGTTGTGTATATTAATTTGTGTCATTTCCACTACGTGGAGAGAGGCCTCTCCTACTCTTTCTCTTGTTCTGCTCCCCCACTGCGTCTCTCTCTCGCTCTCTCACTCTGAGTGTGTGTGTGCATGTGGGTTTGGTAGGCCCGTTGGTGCCTCACAGCAGCGGCGAGAGGGAGGAGAGGAAATGAGATTCTGAATCTCACATTAAAGAAAATGAACTCCTACGGGGGTTGGTATGGCAACCGCATCCGTAAGAGAGTGCGCTGGTTTAACGTGCTACAAATTTGAAGATTCGATTAAACGTGTAGCGCATTAAGGATGCAGGGGGTTGAAAGCAGGAACGCCAAGCTTCTTACCCACGCGACTGGTTAAAAAAGGTTTTATGAAAAAAGAAAGCAGAGCCGAGCGATAACATCCTCACTGTGAGCTTGTGATGTGCTGAACGTTGTGCATTCAGCTAATATGGAGGCAGCACTGACTGCCAGGCATGATAAGAAACCCAGCCAGCCACTGATACCAGTTTCAGCCAGTTTCATCTCTATATGTGATACATATCTATTTGGGTGAATAATAAAACGTTCCATATTGTAATGAAATCAATGCAAACTCCATTTATGCAGGTGCAACATGCGAATGTGTGCATGACTCTGACTGGCCTGCATTTAGCCAGCACACACACTTGCACACATAGACAGCTTCATCCGAGAGCTCTCAATCAATTGCAGTGAAAACTCGATGTCATACTTAATTACCAAATTGCATCGGGGCTGAATTTTGGCAATTAAGCTTCTTAATATGATTAACACGTCTCAATTAGGCCGCTGACAATTTGCATAATTCATAAGGTAATGCGATTGCGCTCTGGTGTATGCTCCCAGATAACAATACTAAACATGCTAAATGCGAGCGGCGTCTCTCTTGACATCCATCTCCACGATTGCTGCTTCCCCTAATCGCATTTTCCACACAAATGCTGGAAAAGCCACGCTGGCAAAAAAATATACACTTGTTTCAACGCTTCTATATGTGATTGTGTGTGTGTGTGTGTGTGTGTGTGTGTGTGTGTGCATGCGTGTGTGTGTCTATTATGCGCAGAATTAGGTTTAAGCGTTTCCGCTTGGAGGATAATTAGCCCGTGTGGCTGAGAAAACAGCTGGGATGCCCATCTCTCCCTCTCTCACTCACTCGGGTGGAGGACGGAGAGAAAAAAAAAAGCCAAAACCCTCTTTATTAACTTCAGGACATATTTGTGTTTGTGTGTGTGTTCAGACCCATGATGTTGACAGCATATAAAGTGGCAGTTTACAGTGAGACGGCTCTTTGGCAATCACGCACTGACGTGAGGAAGTTCAATATTAGAGAGAGGATTGAGTCTTTATGCAAAATCATTATGGCCTGCTGTTTTATTTTGCTGCTTGGTCGGACACACTTAACGGAAATTCATATCTGTTATTATGTAGTTTATTATAAACAGGTTTTAAAAAGAAACGGTTTAAATGCAGGTTTCACTGGTAACTAGGCTACACTATATAAAAAACAGAAAGATCTGTAAATTAGAAAAAGAGGGCTGCAAAATCCTAGGATTTTTAAAGGTTGAAACTTTGCCATAATTGGAACAGGAATATACAGGAATTAGCAGGGATATATGGGGAATTAAAAGAAATATTTTGGAATTAATAAACAGGAATATTTAGAAATTAATAGAAATATTTGGGAAATAACAGGAATATTTGGGAAATTAACATGAATATTTGGGAAATAACAGGAATATTTGGGAAATAACAGGAATATTTGGGAAATAACAGGAATATTTGAAAATTAACATGAATATTTGGGATATAACAGGAATATTTGGAAAATAACAGGAATGTTTGGGAATAAACTGGAATATATGAGAATTGACAAGAATATTTTGAAATTAACAGAAATATCTGGGAATTTATGGGAATATTTGGGAATTACCAGGAAATATAAACTGGGAATTGACAGAACGCAGGTTAGCCAATAAAAGGGAACTTAAATGTAGTTGAAAAACCTGCACCATAATCCTTTTTTGCACCGAGAGAGATTTAATGCAATTTTACCTAAAGTTCTACCCTGCTCACATGCACACTACATGTACTATGTAACATACACCAATACTGTCTTTTTAAAATGTGTATTCCACTGTTTGCATGTCAGCTGATGGCAAAAACAAATGTTTACATTTGTATGTATATACAGTTTATATAATTTTTCCAAATTTCTGAATAACTTCCCACAAATTCCCAGATAAAGTTCCCAATAAAAGTTTTGAAAATAATTAAAATAAAATAAGTAAAATAATAATTTTACCAGTTTGAAACCCTCGTTTCAAATTAGGCAACTTTAAATACTCTGCTCTTCTCTTAATGTACTTTCAGGTAAAGATTAAAATATAAATATGTTCAGTACAGTAATATCAGTTTAACATCATGGTCTATATTTCTGCTCTTCAGTCTCACACATTCCGTTGCAGAAGTACTGCTTGCATTGAAACTATATTTACCCCACTTACACTGCACAGCTTGTGAATTTACGAGCTTCTGTATCACCATCAGGAGGTCTACTGCATGGTTTCATTTATAAACAGATCATACAAATTAGATGGTTTGGCTTATTTAATATTACTTAATGCTGGCTTCTACTTTTAAAACATTTTGTACACATGTACACTGCATGTAGCAGAATGGCTTTTAATTCAATCTGTAGAACAGAAAAATAAAGTAACAGAATGGCTTCATTTGGAAGTCTATTGCTTTGCCACTGTTAAATGAAGGAGAATCTAATCCAAGCATATAACTGAGGAGTGGGGTGGGTTAAAGATCTTATAGCCCAGACGCAGTTCTCTAAATCTACAAATACAACTGCAGTCATACTGCTCTAGAGCACAACTCTAATCTTCCTCGCTATATTAAAGCCAACCGATGAAGATTTAATGTAGCACAGTTAAAGGTGCAGTAGGACATCTTGGAAAATGCTACCTGTAACCTGTAAGTGTACGACCCACCCACCGTGAAATACACCCTCTAAAGCCACGCCACCTGAATGCATGCACACACACAGACTAGACTATTACTAAAACACATTATGTGTCATTTACCGGTGAGAAAACTTTATAGTACAGATAGTACTAGAGCAGTATTAAAATTTCAAACAAAAAATAATACCCGATTACACAATGCTGCTGTAGTTAAAATAACTTTTAATGGTACACAAACTACATTTACTATCAACACTAGGGTTGTGTAAAAATATCGATACAGCTAACTATCACAATATTTTTTATGGTAGCTTATCAATATTTTAGTATTGATACATATTTTTATCTTTAAATTACCTTTAAATTGATTTATGTTTATGTTAATGTTCAATATTTACCTCAATGCATGCCAAACGACTTCATCTTCCATCATCGTAGTTGTCGCTGACACATACAGCTGTTGTCTCAGAAGCAACAGGGCGAATAAAATAGGGGCGCCGTCGGCTTTTGTATTTGTTGTTTTATTAGCTATTTCTCCTACTTATTTTTTACATTTTTTTAAAGTGTTGTAAAATATTGCAATATGTATTGTATTGCAATATATTATGAACTACAGTATTTATAATGACATGTACCATATTGCGAGATCAATACACAACCCAAATCAAAACACAAAACAATTGAATCACACCATATACCTACCTGTCCAAAGGGAAATACTGCAAGCGTGGTGTCATATTTTAGATCTTTTGGAGTTTTCACTTTGTTTTGTCCCAGCCTTTTATCACAGTACATGAACATGCTGATGATGTATCCTATCTGTCCAAACAGGGTGTGCAGGGGTTTACACACACATATGTTGACAGGCAGGTAGGAAAGCCTATTGTAATGTTCAGAACAAACCTTTTAATTACACGCACAAGGTGTGAAGAGACTTTCAACCAGCAGAGCAAAAGTGTTTCAGAAAACTTCTGAGAGATGCTGAAAGTATACTACACCAGTGCAGAACTTCTACAACTCTTTTAAATTCCATATTATCCCGTTATCATTACTGAAATTTGATTAAAAGTGAAGTTGTGAAATAGCTATGAACCTTTCCGCTAGTTCAAATATCTGCATGTTTTTTATTAATAACTATATTTATAGAGTTTAACCTATTAGCAGACGACTGAATGTGCAAAATAACCATTAGACTTCCCATTTCTTTGATCATCACTAGGCTTTTAGAAGTATAGTATAGCAAGTATAGTAAATATACATTTTAATTCTTTAATATAAATGTATTTGTTCTCAATAAATATTTCCAAATGATTTGCTCACAAAGACTTCAGTTAACAACCGAGTATAAAATGTTGTATCTGTGCACCGAATGATTTTGGTTAAGAGATTTATGACTCGGTCCACATTTTTTATTTTTTATTCTGGCTTGAATTCTGAAGCAGAAGAAAACTTTGCTCTTAGTTTTGAATGTTTCCCTGGTGCCATGTCAACCACATGTTCGTGGTCACTGTTTTAAAAGCGCTGTGATGAAATTGCGCAGTGTATTTGATTTCAGCGTGCTCCCTGGTTCCCATGAAGTGAATGGTGCTGACTGAAAGGCCTAACTAAAATGATTTACTCCAGCTGTAATGAGCTATACGGCAGTAACCGTATCCTATGACTACTGTCACCTTTAACGCTATGCAAAACGTAGCACAGTCTCATGGTAATCGGATCTCTGGCTCGTTTTAGCCTTGTCAAATATTCCTCCATCGCCCTCTCTCCTCACCCCATTCTCACCCTTCAAAAAATAACATTACATCACCCCACAGCTCGCTCTTGAAAATGGGTCGTTCCCCGAGGGCGAGAAACCTTACGCTGGTCAAACACACGCCGCTGGAAAACAGGCTCTTTGTTGAGAGAAAAGGGGGGAGAAAAAAAATCGAGCTGCAGGCTAGACTATCTCGAGCTGTGTGCAGGCAGACTGCTGTGGTTTGACGGAGATTTATAAGATTTAGATTTATAATGAATGTAAAATGTTTACAGTTTCTTTTCATTTCCAATCTTTCTCAGTTGGCGTTTGTTTACAAGTCTGACTTCCAGAAACCTGAGGACAGGACTTTTCTGATTATGATGCTGTGAGAAACTCCATGTTGGAAAAAGAAGAGAAGAATAAATTGATTTACTAGGTAATTCGTTTTCGACGTCGCTCTGTGGAGTTTAAGGGGAGAAAAACGAAGAGGGAAAATGAAAAAGTCACTAAATGCGTTAACAGTTTCCATAATGGCTTCATTTATGAAGAGGGGGGCAAACAAAGAATTAGGAAAGCGTGTGAAGTAAAACTGGAACTCCAGAAACTATTTGTATCCTGTTTATTTATGTATGCCAGGAGCAAAGTGCGACTGTTACTCAACACTTGCTGTTCTCCTGTTTGTTTTTTTCTTAGCCTTGGTTCAAGGCAGTGTCACAGAGCGACAGGCGTATGACGCTAGGCAACCTCACGCCTTGACACCATCCATAAGTGCCTGGAGATCCGAGCATACGTTTCTATGAGAATAGTTTTTAAGTGTCAGAAAAGACAAAACCCAAAAAATGACACACACACAACAAAGAACATTTGCAAGCCTGGTTTATGTCATTGCAGTGTGTCATGTGGAGTAAAGAAAGAATTTGTGAGGAGTGTTGGGGAGAGAGAGAGAGAAAGAGAGAGGGAGAGAGAGAGAGAGAGAGAGAGAGAGAGAGCGAGCGAGAGAGTTGGGGCGGTATTTTTGGAAAGTCGTCAAAGCTCCAGGGACTTAAGGCACGGTCATTTTTTTAGCGGTGTTGAGTGGCGAACCTCTATTTTTCTTCCCCTTTATTACTAAAATTAAAATCGAATAATGTTGACAATTCCGTATGACAACAACTGTAATGGTTTGGTTTTCAGTCCATCACTGTATTTGTACTAAATGTCATACAGCAGTGGGGACAGTCACAGCATTTCTCAAGCAATCAGCATTTCATTCGTTAGTAAAAGCTTTACCCGGGTTCCTGGTTTTTATTACAGGAAAACTGGGAATGAACTGTGACAGGGACGCCAACTTTATATTTTAGGGTTGCTTAGGTCATGCTTAGATTTACCAAAATAACACAAATATTAAAAGAAACATACACATGAATTACAGGAATACATTGTATAGGAACGGAGCCGCTTGATGTGTTCCGATAATTTATTCCATTAACATGCTAGCTAAATGGTTAAGTTGCTGATTAAGAGATCATGGGTTTAATTCCCAGCCTCACTGAGCTACGCCCCTGAGCAAAACCCTTAACCCTCTACTGCTCTGGATAAGATCATCTGCCAAATGCCAGAAATGTTAATGGAAGCTTGTATATTCAAGCTATCCAGGTAGTGTGTGTATGACGCTAATCAAGTGTTTCATTAGGTTATTTTTAAAAAAGTTACATGATTTTTTTTTTTTTTTTGGTTGGTGTGATTTAATAAACGTTTATCTATAATTTTGAACGGTGTAATAGATCTTACAGGAAAAGGTAAACAAGAAAAAATGGTGTTATAAAAAGTACAGATAATATATATATAAAATAAAAAAATAAAAATAGAAAAAATGAGAAAAGGGCAAATAAGCCTTAGTTATATGTTGACCATAAAAATCTTCCTAAGCAGCTACATTCTACAACATATGCAGTATTATTGCTCTTTACTCAGTCCTAATGATGATGGAAAACCCTCTATAGTTCAAAATCCCTGGCTGATTTTTCCTTTAATTCATCACCCTTCGAAATCTTTTAACATTTAATATGTTATCATGATGTGAACCATGATAAAAAGGAGTTATTGTAGGATGCAAATCGAATGTCTATATAAAGTGCACTGATATAAATCTGCTTTACAAATAAATTGTCTCTTCCCTTAATTAATAACATTAATTACACTGTAACATAGTGCATGGACATGAATAATAGTAACAAACATAACGGGGAAGAGAAGCACCGATTCTGAGGTGGGTGCAGGAGAACATCGATTGAGAAGCTGTGTGTAAAATAACACTGTTCACCGAGCTGAGAGTAGAAGTATGTGAGGAATGAACAGTTTTAGAGGGAAGTGTGTCAAAAGTGAGCAGACAAAAAAATCCCTGCTTCGATCAGTATATGAACTCGGTAAGAAAGAATAGAAAAACAAAGTGTAGGTCAAAAGATCGGGTCATGCCCTCAACTCATGCATACACTCCCCTGCAGGCGTCAACTATCACGCCGGTTTAGCTTAAAACACACAGACACACACACACATACACCTCAGTGAAATCCGAAATCAAATGTAATTTTGATTTATGTAATTTACCTCTTTTAAATTACAGGACAATTATTATTGTTTGCAATAATACTTTATCGTTATGTATAAACAGCTATATTAAAAAATATAAATCACTAAAGCACACAGTATTTTAGCTCATTTGTACTTTTTATAAGCAGGTTTATTTTAGAAAACTTTCTGTACGTTTTCATAAACATGAACATGGCTTTTGATATATAATTCATTATGATTTTACTTTTTACTGTCCAGAAATATGTGAGCTAATCGGAGTCTGCTAGAAGTTAAATGTGGTACGATACAATAGATCCTGATAGATTGCAATACAATACATACTGCAGTACATACTGCAATACTTAAAAAAAATTCAACAAATACAAAGCCTGAGGCTCCCTTATTTTTTCTGCTTCGAGAAAAAGACCGTATGTGTCGGGAGTCGTTTGACACACACACACTGGGGGTTTGAATTAGATATTCACATAAACATAATCAGTTTAAAACATCATTGAGATATGTATCGAAACTAGGGGTGAGAACATCAATATTTTTTCAAGTCAAAAGTTTACAATGGGGGGGGTATCTGCTCAGGGTTTAGATAGGGTGTCATTATTTTTGCGTGATTAATGCTAGTTTGGTTTTTTTCCTAACTTTTTCCTGTCCAGAAACAATGCTGCCTCACCGTACGTTAAAAACTCCTTTAGAGAAGAATTTTCAGATTTGTGCTTTCCATAAAAGTCTTTTTGAATTTAACAATAAAACATCAGTGCAGGATAAAATCCACAAATATATAATAGAACAAAACTGATACCAAAATCATTTACTGAGCAAAGAGCACATAGACCAAAACTAAAAAAGCCTGAAAATATCCTCCCTGTACATTTAACCACAAAATGTACACACACACACACACACACACACACAGCACCATAGCGGTCAAGTTCAGTGTTTATACAAAGAAAAAAATCCTCCCCTTAAACAATGAGCCATTATTGATCAGTATGAGCTGAACGTCCTTGCTGGGTTAAAATGTGAAGCTGGAGTGTAAATCTAAGGGCCTGAAGGACTAAAGCTCCACAGAGATTTGTGGTTTCCTTCCTTTAACACACTAAACCTAGCCCACAAAGGATTCGGTAATTAACTGATGTGCTAATGGAGGTAAAATGTACAAATATGCGGGGCCATAGAATCAAGATTCAAAGGGGGTTTTATTGGCATGACAAATATTCAGCTTTGTA